>JAODTK010005562.1:0-273282 GCA_026419785.1 Sclerodactyla briareus
TAGGAGAATATGACATTTGTAATTTTGAACGAAATTGCCGATAGTGATGCTTTAATTACCTTTGACCTGACCTTCACAAGGTCAGAAGTGTCCTAGAGGTCAATGAACCATTAGGGCCAAGTTTGGTCAAATGCAATCACAAATTGACAATTGGCAGCCAAAAGACAATTGTGCAGGGAGCCCAAGATTCAATTGTGGACACAGCAGAAATGGATGGATTGGATGGATTGGATGGATTGGATGGATTGGATGGATTGAGTAGATAGATAATGAATAATAGATAGATAGATAATGATAGATAGATAGATAAATAGCGATCACAATAGCTCAAACAGCCCAGCATAGCTGGTTTGGAGCTAAAGCCGCCATGTCATTGAAGGTCATTAAAGGGTCACTAGGGGGTCAAAAACTGATTTTAATACTTTTTAAGCAATATCAACTGGCGTGTTATCAGAATACAGAATGCTCTTAGGAGTGATGTATCACATGGAGAGTTTAAATTTTTCATAGAACTCTGCCATGGTGCATAAGGTCATTCACGGTCACTTAGGGGTCAAAAAAACTGTTTTCTGGCTGTAATGGGAGAATGAATTCTGTGGAGGCTGGAAGTTCACCATTGTGTATAATTGTTGGCCTGCATATGTGTGCCTCTGACATCAATTTGACTTCGTCGCGTGGTCATGTGGTTAAAGGTTAGTCTTGAATTCAGGCGTTAACGGGCAAAAAAAATAGAAACTGTTATTGGCAAAGTGGGGGTATACAAGTTGGCGTCTACCTCCGCCAGGGCGGTGTCTAGTTTTGACCCGGCCTTCAGGTGGTCAACATGACCCATCAGTCACTAAACATTGTGATCAAGTTTTGGTCAAGATCCATCAGAGCATGAACATTTGATAGCCAAAAAAGCGAAAGTTTACAGACTGGATAGATAGATTAGGATGACATGAGCATCACAATAGCTCAATCAGCTATAGTTTGGTTTGAGCTAAAACCTGAACATGGCATCATTGTACATCCTCCTCAAATCTGGGACGGTTGGGGAGGGGGAAGGTTATATGCTCTCTTCTTCTCAGAAGTGGTGTTCAATAACGAATCTGTACCAATGACTTTCATGGGCAGGTTATAGCATAGAGAGTACCCACTTATTGTTCACTTTGCGTCTCTTGGCGTTGACGTTGATGGTTTACCAGCATCAGCAGGGTGGACATCCTTGACTCGGGAGGCTGTTACGATGAGATGAGAAAAGAACCTTTCATACAATGAAGCCTAATAGTCTGAGACTTTCCTTGACAAAATTGAGAATCACTTCCTCGTAATCAGTGCCTGTAATGTCATGAGAAAGAAAACGCATAGTGATCAACTAGCATAAGTTCTACCCAAAACAACCATTTTGGAGGCAGGCTGACATCATTATGATCCTGAACAGGAAATTCTTGCAAAATGGGTGATCCTGCCCCTTCAATAATCTTCCGGACCTCAGAGTCCTTAACACCGCAATAATACTGAAACGCCTGGTCCAATGATATACTGACAACTATAACTAGAACATGTGGTCAGGAGGGTACCCAAACCCGCCGCCGTTGTATATCCCGCACAAATGAGCTTCATGCGACCTCTTTTGAAAGGAGCACATTGAATTATTATGTCTATTTGACCTCTGGTGACTTCCAAATGCACCCTACCTGTTGTTCAGGACCAACTGCTCCAATTTCGCTTCAAATCCGACAAAGTTACAAAAATCACAAATAAAATGCAAATTTCACCTTGGTGACTTTGAATCACGTCACGTTTTTTGAGCAACCACCTTTGTCTCCACTCATCAAGGTTCATGTAAATCGACTTTATCTGTATTTTGGCACAAAAAACACACAAATTTGACTTCCGGTGACTTTCGTGGACAAAGGTGACTAAAGTTGCCTAAATGATGCAAAATTCAGGCCCCAATTTACCAAAGTTCACAAAAATCTGGCACAATTTGAAATACGCCTAAGGTATGCAAATTAGACAGTGAAAGGACCTCCAGCTGACCCTGAATCCAAGATAGAAACTTTTGAAAATCAAGGTAAACCCATACCCACCAGGTTCTGAAAAATCCAAGCGCACTTGAAGGTTCGCATAACTATGCAAATTGGTATGTTGAATGACCTCCATTGACCCCCAAATCTTTGTAAATCATTTGGAACTGAAGTTAAAAATATTCACCAAGTTTTGCGAAAATCCGACAAACTTTCGAATTTCGCATAATTATGCAAATTTGAGGATTTAATCACCATATTTTACGTCGAAAATCTAATCAGCGTCACCTACCTCATATCCGCATCTTTGTGCCAAACCACATCTATGGCGGGTTCTTCATCCAACGACGCCCCTGTGCCTATATGATAATTGACATCTACAGCACCCGAATTGTAATGATCAGAATCCTCACTTTGGGGATTTGTCAAACGAAGTCCTGCAGACAACAAAGTCCAGTATATCCAAAGAGCAATAGCAATCAGGAACGGCTTCCTCATATCCTTTGCTTTAGCAGGCTAGATCATGCTGGATACATGAAGGTGAGGTCAAATTAATCCAGGATATGACATTCCAATTTTTTTCACCAATTAGTCCCTTGGTCAACATATGATCATAGAGTCTTGTTAATTCGATAGGACTATAAGAATTTCATGCATTAAAGTCTGGATCAGACTAGGAATTCTGGACCTAATTCACCTCTACAGTCCTCAAGATGAACTTTGACCAGACCCCAACTAGGGATCATATTCATTATGAGAAACTTACTTAAAATTAGCTAAAAATAAATAACCACTATTTCCCCATTTTTAAAAGAAAAGACCCCGGGTTCACACCAAAAAAGTAATAGGGTTTGTGTACTCCTCATGAAGAAGCTGCGTATTGAAATTCAGTTTGATCGGACTGGGTGTTCTGGACTCATCCTGTACAAGATCTTAAGATTGGACCTCTGTACCAGAACGGACCCTTTGACCTGACCCCAAAATAATTAGGATTAATCCACATGGGAAAATAATACCTAGTTTGAGCTTGATCCATCTAGGCTTAAAAGGGGGTCAAGTTATCGTGTTAACAAGCCAAAATTAGCCAGAATATCCCAAGTGTCTGTAATTCTTTATCAAGAGTACCCTGGACCTCACCAAAATCAATCGGTATCTCCACAATCTCATGAGAATATTCCCGGTCTACATAAAAACAATAGGTTTCAGGTGCTCCTCACAAGGAAGTGCATACCATTTCAATGAACATTGTGTCCAAGCTTGTCCATATTGATTGAAGAACAACGTTGGTGGCCAAAAGAGAATACAAAATCCTGTAGATAAATAGACAGACCAGACAGACAACAATATTTTGTGCTTTCTCATGACCCACCTTCTCTTTCAAGGTTTTTTTTCTTTTCTGGTTTGAGGCTGGTGTTATCTGGAATGGCGTAACCTTGGATGGTGTCCTGCGCAGAGTTCCCTCCCAGGTACTCAACTGTCGGCCCTGGGAATGGTGAACAGAGGTGATTCAATACTGAGCATATCCTTTTTGACATATCTGTAATAGAATATCTGTTTAAGAAGAAAGCCATGTCAAGTGTGTCTTATGGGTTTAATGCAGTGAGTGAACACATGTACAATAGTCAAGTAAGCATACCTCGACCGTTGATACCTCTGTGTATAACCGTACATTGATATCAAC
This sequence comes from Sclerodactyla briareus, assembly GCA_026419785.1. NCBI lineage: Eukaryota > Metazoa > Echinodermata > Holothuroidea > Dendrochirotida > Sclerodactylidae > Sclerodactyla > Sclerodactyla briareus. The sequence continues at coordinate 3,694 of JAODTK010005562.1, forward strand.
AGCTCAGACCAGTTTTCAGCATCTACATAAATTTAGGGCACAATCTGCTGTTGTGCATAAACTCCCCAAGGCGTGGGGTCACAGGAGGTACCTGTGTAAACAAAACCAATACCAAAACATGTACTTTCAAACACCTTGTAAAAACAAAATATGTGTTGGATCAAAACAGTGGGTTCTTGAACCAGGGGTCCCCCCTGTTATCGCCAGGGGTCCCCCCTGTTTCTGGAGACCAGCGGTTGACTGGTCATTCTTCCTGCTGAGGTATTCAATTTTGTTCCCACCCATCCTAACTGTGGTCGAAAAAGGAAAAGGGTGAGCTGCACCTATATAACACTACTAAACACATGATGCATTCCACTTTCAAATTCATTGCCAGGACGGAATTATGACTATGACTGAACAAAGGATCCTCAAATCGCAGTTTTTCACATGTTTCAGGGTCCTTGGTTGTTTTAATATGAGGTATTTACTGTTTCACAACCATCCTGATAAATAGCTGTATGAAAAGAGCAAATGACCTGTAAGCAGAATATAACATCAAATTGGCAATAGTTTGCAGAAGCCTTGTGAGGTAGCTTAACGGGATTGTCCCAGACTGTATGGTGGCTATGTTTCCCAGCCTTATGGTATGCTAGGTTTTTCCCAGCCTCCAGGCTGTAAGGTGCTCTGTCGCGCCAGAACTCGCATCGGTTGGCTATAGTTTCCCAGCCGGTAAGTGGCTATAGTTTTTCCCAGAGGAATCCATGCTATGTGTTATTACATTTTTACCGTTATTCAAGGCAAAAACAATAACAATATGCTTTAGTACAGGAACTCGCTATATCCTGCACCCGCAAAGAATGTCACATGTCCAGCACTTTGTACTCAGAACAATCACACAACAGTTGTTTTATAAACACACCTTAGTTTTCTTCGCATTGCAGCAGACACTGCTCAAGCGTTTCCTCACTATCTGTCCAGGCCACAGCATTCCTCAGCTGTGTCCCCACTAGCCGTCCTTGAATTCCACACTGTCAAGGCAGTGGTGCCATCCCCGGGCCCTGTTTTCCTTGTTCCTGTATTCACTGTGACACAAGCAACGTTCACCTCCTCTCCTCCATTCCAGACTTTGCCTACTGGAGGGATCTCCATTGAGAAGCTGCTTCCTGCACACTCTTCTGGTTTTCCTCTTCCTCAATATCACTATTTACATGCTTGACAGTACATCCTGCTGCCACCTTCTTTCTTGGGGTCTCCCCCCATCTCAACTTCTTTGGTGTGACCTTGTCCCATCACAACACTGTGGTCCTCATGCTGCAAACTTGTTTACTGCCATCAACTGAAAGATTACCAGACATGAATGCAATCTGACGGTGCACTTGACGAGGCACATTGACTCCGGTTCTCATTCATGCGGCGTCTTTGGGAGCTCGACACTAAAGATGGCTTTCCCTGTTGCCCTCTTGGATAGGTCCTGTCAGACTTAACAACATCTTTTTATACTCACCATCGCGCCCTGTTTGGGACTTCTCTGTGTCATTTGCTGCAGTGTTGAACCAATTTCATGGTCGGCTCGAGGATGGCTCCTGTACATCCTTGGCACTCCCAAAGGACCTCTTGTGTAGGCATTTATATCACAGGAGTTATCCAGATTCTTAGCTAAGATGTTCTCCTCCTCACTTACCAGGGAACCCGCAGGAAACACACAATCAGCAGTTTTTAGATGTTATCGGGGTGATTTTGTTTGAGGGGAGACAAACGTGAGCGTCTGTTTGATTGTTCTTTCATGGCATCTGCCACTTCCTTAGCACTGTCATCTAGATTGTCTTTGACAGATCTGCACCTCTGGCCCATCATACCCTCTGGAGATTTCGGAGACAGATTGGTGCAGATGACCTTCAGTGTGGGGCCAGTCTTGTTCAGGACCTGTACCTTTAGTTTTTCTGCATCGCAGCCTTCACTGGCGATCCGTCTCTTGTTCTGGGTCATGTGCCTAGGTCCTGCCATCCTTCTGGACGGAGAAAAGGTGCTGTCCAACATGGATCCCTGGAACTGCTTGCGGGCAGACTTACGCCTTGGAACTGTCACTAGCTTCCCACCCAACTTGTGCCTGCTGGGGCGATCTAGGCTGCTAATGCTGCCACCGGAGAAGTCCGCAGAGAGAGGATTCCTTGTTGATTCTGCAAGGGGGCTGAAGTGCGAGATGGCTCCATCTCCTCCATCCAGGATGGTGACTCCCTCTAAAGCCCCTTGATCAAATGCTCCACCCCTCTTTGCCTCCTGTTCTTTCTGCCAGGTTCTTGTTCTCATCATTTGCAGTTAGTTTTTTCCGATGCAGTCCTCTTGCTCTGCATCAACCACAGCTTTGTCAAATGTGCTGCATTCTCCAGATATCCCAGAGCCCCTTTGTTTGGCGCCATTGTTGAAAGCATCATTCACTACAATACAATATAAATGATTACATGCATGCATCAATATTTTATCAATGAGAGAGGGACAGACTTATCACAATTTTATATTGATTATACAAAATGAATAATGAGACCAGTCAACTCCTACATTGGAACTATTTTGACCCTACTCAAGATTAGATGATTACAGGCCAGGAACTAATATTATACCTCGCAGGTTTTTTCTATATATTGTCTTGGAAAAATGCTATTTGGTATTAGCAAGTTATAGCCGTGTGCCTTAATGGAATGTATGATTTAGGCCAAAAATAGGGAAAACAACAACTAATTAGGATTCAACCGTATCTGAAATTTGTCATATTATATAACAGTTGAAAAATCACTATCTACTTGCCAGGGGGCCTTCCCCTTGATTCATTCAGGGCTAGGCTATGACTTGCATATTTTATTCTAGTAAGATATGTTTTTTCCTAGTAAATGATGTTCAGCTTCTCAGTTTTCTACTATGCCCCCGGACTATTTTTCTAACACTCTACCTTAAATTTCCCCCACCAGTCTTTTCTTCCCAATCACCCCATCAACCTACTCCAGACTTCTTTCTGCTTCTCCAGGCTTCAGGCCATTTCACGTCACCGTCCAAAAGGACGTTCAGTGAATTCCAGGACCAGACCACTATCTCGGAACCCGGAGAAGCGGGAGTTCGTTCAAGTGACTCCTCACAGCCAAGAAACAAGACTTATTGCAATATCCCATGACCAACCTCAGTAACCACAGAAAGTCAACTGAATAACGCAGAAACCATGAAGTAAAGACCATGACCTTGCCCATCGCAACTGCAATTACAGCCACCTAGGGAATCGTCCGGTGAATGCTAGTTTACGAACTCAGAATATTTTGCTATTCAATTCAATGAGGGTGTTTGTAGGTGGGATTAGGCACATTGTAGCATGAGACATGATCATATGGCTTTTTGGTTGACAATTACCTAAATTTTACATGTTTTGGCAAAGGTACGATCAATCTATCCATAATGTTAAATTCCCCCCCCCACAAAAAAAAAAAAATCCGAACCAAAACAACAGCCTCTTCCTACTGTAGGCATGGTAGAAAGTGTTAATTCATGTAGGTCTAAGGTGACAGGGGGGAATATAACAGGAGGGTCATTGAAAATTACCTTAACAACTGGGAAAGCTAAAAGGATTGGTGATCTTTCGACTGATATCTGATAACGGATGACCAGACTTCTTCATAGGATCCAGTCCTATGAAGAAGTCTGGTCATCCATTATCATCAGTTAGCGTTGTTGACTCATCTTTTCATTTCCTCAGTCTCGAAGGGCCTGTAGAGATACGTTGCCATTCACACCTCTATGTACTGTTTACTGGTTGCCATACCAATGGTTGCTTATGGTAGCAGCACTACAAGAAACTATCCAATGAGGGGTACCCTACGGTTGGGTGCCCAGTATGTGTGTGTGTGTGCGTTTTCGTGTCCATCAGATATTTTTTTCTCCAGTTTTGGAGTAGACGAACATGATCAAGTTTTGCACACACCTAAATAGTCACAAAACACACGTTTTCTTCCAAATTGACACATTTTTCAATCCAAAATCATGGAATTCAGGGGAGGTTTTTTTTTCCTCATTTTTGGCCAATTTCTTACTGTGGTTCAAGAGGTTTGATGGTTACGTAATTAAAATCCCAATAACGTAACATTTGCTTAAAAGCAGGGAGTAACAAAATATGAACTGCTTCTTTGCATCCAGGCAAAATTGGAATTTTGGAGAAAATAAATGCAATTTTGGGTAAAAACAAACTATTTTTTGGCCAAATTTGGGAGTTTCGAGATATCTAAAGTTTTTTTACTTGAATAGACATTGCTGAATTCATTTTATGTTCTCACTCAAATGTACTGTTTTCTGTGTTGTACACCTATTGCCATGATTTTTGGCAATTTCCTATCAGATGGGATACTCTTGTCTCTACATGAAAGTGGAACAAGCATAATTTCCTCAAAAACAAGTCTTTTGAATCATCACCTGTTTCTCCCGAGGTTAAGGCTGTGATCTCCTGGACGTTTCCGTCATTTTCTTCACCAAGCCCAGAAGTCATATCGATACCAGTCTGCTGGCCTCCAACACTTCTTCACTGCCAACTTTCTGCTCCCCCCCCCTCTTAGCACAGACCCGGGAAAGATCCGTTTGTCGTTGTTGATTTCCTTTCCTCTTCCTCCAGATCTCCTGATGGTACTCAATTCTCTGAAATATGCAAGACACTGTCACCTCCCACTCTTGGCTGCAGACCAGGAGAGGCCGCTTCTACTGTGGGGCAGCTTTGTTTGGTACTGCTCCCTTCATTGTGAGAAGTACCCCCTGCTAGCTGATGGGCATCTGTTTCCTCGTTGATTTGAAGACGGGACTCACCTGAACTTGGTGAAAAATTTCATCTGGTAGGTCCGAGGTTGGCCGCAACCACTTCGGTTCGACACTGTCCAGATATCAGGTGGGCTCTGTTTTTTTATAGGGGGATTGACAACTGGGTCCTCAGGAACTTTCAGAGACCCACCTCGGACTAGCGAGGTGTGCGAAGAGGAACGATCAGGAAAACGAGTCATCTGCAAAGATAATTGATAATGCATGCATTTAGAGCACATGGGCTTCCTGTTTCCTTGCCCTAACAATAGACTTTAGAATATGTTGACTTAAGGCAAGGCATTTGAGGATATTGCCTGAACTCAGACTAAACGGTTGTCAATTGCTATTTGAGGATATTGCCTCTAAGCAATTATTCTTCTATGTTTAGGACAACCTACCAGACAACACTTTAGTAACTTATCACACTTGAAGACAGTAAAGCCTAAATTCTTGGAACACTTCTCTTGGCCTAATTGTTAAGATGGAGGAAATGAAATGAATACACTAGAGTGATTCACACAAGACCAGTAAACAATCTTGGTCGAATTAGCTCCCTCATTTAAAAGTTACCAGTGTTTCTCATCAAGGTTAAAGGGGATGGTGATTAGCAGAACTTTTACCCAACCCCATTCTGAGTGTGGAAGAAATTCATTTGGCCCTCTAACACATACTTTGCTGAGAAATTGTGAATCAAATTGGTGACTTAAAAAGCAAAGAAATGGACAGAACAGAGAGGGTAGTCAATTCATGGCATATGCCCATGACTGTGGCGGTCATTCTTTGCGATTGTTTGCAGTGAGCCGCCCTTATATAATGCTCTTCCCAGTACCATTTCATCCTCACAATTCATCCTCACATGAAAAACAAACAACTAGAGCACCAATGGTGCTGTAGCTCAAACCACACAAATGTACCAAGAGGACTGTACAATTATGTGTTGAATGTTCAAGAAGGCAGTTTTAAACAATGGCCTATTGTGCCCCTGTAACAACTTTTGACCTTGATCTTCATATGGCAAAAAATGTATTAGCTGTCAATAAACATTGTTACTCAGTTTGATCAACATCCATTGAAGAATGACCAATTGAGAGAGAAAAAGCAATTTCACACAGTGGCCTGTTGTGCCCCTACAATGACCTATACGACCTTGACCTTCACATGGTCAAAGATGTCTCAAACATCAATGAACAATGAGTCCAAGTTTGGTCAACATCCAAAGAATTACTGTTTTGGGGCTAAAAAGCAATTTTGCACAGTGGCCTATTGTGCCACTCCAATGACTTTTGACATTGACCTTCACAGTTCACAGGTCAAAGATGTCTCAAACATCAATGAACAATGAGTCCAAGTTTGGTCAACATCCATCAAAGAATGACTGTTTGGGGGTCCGTAAGCTTTTTTTTCTCAACAGATGTTGCTGTTTTAACTATATTACTATAGACATTGCACCAATCTGTGAACAAGCTGATAGGAACACTACCCGAGGAAAACATTATGTCCAGAATCCCTTGTTATGGCAATTTAATAAAGCAATGTACTTACCTTTTACCACTAACGTTTGCAGACGTGACCCAGGGCTTAAGATGGAGGGGGGTTCGCAACGGCGGCGAAGGTTTTGAGATAGCACCGATCTGGCGAAGGACCCTTCGGCCGGCAGGTTGTTCGTGAGGTAGTGGGACACCAAAGAGGATGGCGTCCTCCACGCTGCGGCCCTCATGATATCCTCTATGGGTATGATGGTAGCAGGCTTCTCAAATAGTGAGCTCTCACTGGCCACTCCTGGGTTCAGCGTGTGGCTTAAGCAAGTACTATCCAATCGTGATAAGTACTTTCGACGCTAGCGAAAAACTGCCTCGAAAAGGAGAGCTGGCTCTGCGTCTCTCGCTGCACTTGTTCTCCTGGAAACCATTGTTAGGGCTCTCCCCGGCAAACCAGCTACCTCCATAATTGAGGGGATGGACTGACATTGTTGGGAAAACAGAAAAAAATTCTCCGCTGGGGGAAGCTCGGTGACGGATTTATCGGCCAGGAACTGTGGTCTGTAGTAATCGTGCACCATTGGCAATCTATTCTTAAGAACTCTTGCTCGGTTGTTAGGGAGTTGTAGACAGCTGCGCCGATGGGCTGAAGCTGCTGATATCAGGAACAGCGTCTTGTGGTTCAAACAAGTCCAGTGGAGCATTATGAAGCGGCTCGTCAGGAAAATTCGACAGACCTGAAGAACTCGTTGAATAACTATGATGAATACCCCTCTCTTCTCAGTGAAGACAACCTGTAAGCACCTGACTGATACTGTCCTTGCGTTGACAGTCAAACCATTACTGAAACCTGTGCTGGCAGCCTCCTCACTACCCTGTAGCTCCTGAGGGAATGAGACTACCTTCCCTTCGAAGAGGTGGGCCGGTTGGAAGGCGACAATTGATAGAGGCCCGCATCGAGTTCACGGCGGCGCCTTCTCTGGCCCAGATGTAGAACCTCGCAAGTCTCAAATCGTAGACTCTACTATAATCATTGATTTTCGTCTGGAGTCTGTGACGATGCTGTTAACCCCGAGAGTCTGTGTCTGATACCCACAATGTTTATTAGCTGGTATCGTATCGCGAAATGCGACACCACTCGGCGGGCCTGCGATGTGATCCTCAGACTATTAAGCAAAAACGTGTTGGCCATAGTGTTTAATATAAAAACCACTAAAGCGCTGTTAATAGTTCCCTCACTCTAGGAAAAACCCCAAGATAGGCCTACGCATCCCAGTTGCAATTCTACGCGTTTGTTGCGATAGTTAGAAACAGTTCCGAACAGGATCGGAATGGAGGAGCAGCCAACATATAAAAAACACGGGACAGAAATATGCAACGGTAATCGGTATAGGTCTCAAAATCCCATACCCCATGATGTTAGGCTACTCCTTACATGCTATACCACTGTGTACCAAAAAATCAAGGTCTGCCGTGACCCATCGCACCTGACAAAGGGACCCACAATTCAATAAACCAATCATCAATAGAAAAGGAAAGGAGCAAGAACAAGGTCTATCCCAGGACTTGGATCGCGACCACTGTTAGTTCTGGAAGGGTGAAGTTGTCAAGCGAGTCACCACTGTGGTAATGCAGTCTCTCGCCCATCACTAGCAGGGGCAGTCGTCTCAGCGGGCCTCCTACACCTGAGAGGAATAGTGGCAAGTGGCGCAGAATTGTTCACTCTAATTTCTGCTGGGGAGTCAAGATGTCTCGTAACCTGGTTCAGCTCCGGAGTTAGTGCAGCTGGCCGGACTGAAGACCGTCCAAAACTCCTCGCCCGGAGCTAATCAGAGCACTGTCCTCCGAGGATCGTACGTGCTCTGGGCCGGGTCCTCTCTCGAATCCCGGACGTGCGGGCCTCCCGGACGGCCCTGTGATCCGATCCAATCAGCATGGATCGAGCCCCGGGGGGATCCTAGGAACTCCGGCCCGGGTGCCGGTCAAGCAGGATCCCTCTGCAACCAGCTGGCCGTTGGCAAAAACCCTGTTCGTTTACCCCCGCTTGCGGTCTAAACCTGGGTTGCGGCCCTGCCGGGATCCCCTGTGGGATCCCGCCGGCCGTCGGTGAACACTGACTGGCTATGGTCATGCTACGGACCTGGGCCTGTCCCCACAGGGTAGTGAACCCCAAATCTGTGGAACGCGACTGGTGTTGTCCTGCCTAGATCCAGCCAGGATGCTGGTTTGGGTCTGCAACACAGCTGCGCGGTCGGCCAGGTGAACCCCGAGTCTGTGGTGTTAACCTGTTAGGTCTACACGCTGTGTCGACCTTGGACGTATGGCTAGGCCGGGATACCCTATCTGTTGAACCGACTGGGTTCCCCGTCTGAGCTAGACCGAAGCTGTGACCTGGGTCAGCCTAATTGTGGTCCAGTCGGTATTCCCGGGGCCCTGCGGCCAAAATTGGATCACGACTGTGGATCCCAGACTCGGTTTCTGCCTGAATCATACAGGTTGTCGCCTGGGTCAGCCTAATGCAGGTTCGGCCAGGATCACCAGTGGGGTCCTGCCGTCTATGGAACTGGAACAGGGCTCCCACGCCTGGGCCAGATTCGGCGATCGCCTCTCGTAGCCGGTTACCCAGTTACAAAAAAAGTGTGGCAATCATTGTGTCAGAAAACATCACGTGTTTGCCAGTGACAAAGCGTGGCAAATTCAAAGACAATAACACAGCAAAATAGTGAGGCAAACGGATTTGGAACAAATTTCTATGTCAACCTGTGTTTTTTATCACAGGTTTTCCGAACACAGTTGACGGCGGGTATCAAAACCTGTGGAAACCATGGGGCAAACCGGGTTAGGAGAATACGTGGCAATACATGGCCATGTGTGGTAATGTGTGTCAACCTTTGTCGTAAACCTGTGGTAACCTGTGGTTAAATTACTTAGTACATAGTGTAGGGATAATATCTGAATAACAGGATGCATTCCCAGTGAATGTGGGCATGCCAAAGATTTTCCACGGTTTACCCATGTAGTGGTGGCAATGACACAGTTGATTTGCCTTGCCAATTTGAACCACAGGTTGGTCACAGACACGTGTCATCGTGGTACCATGTTTTCCCGGGTTTGACGGGGCAAACTGTGGCAATGTGGGGCATTAACCAAACCTGTGGCAATGTCAAAGGTTTTACCTGGGAAAATGGTGTTTTTGGAACAAATTGCCACAAGTTTTTTTGTAGGGGTGGTAAAACCGGCCTGCCGGCCGCGAACACGGCCTGTTGACTATTCCGCGAAGAACCCAGCCACTGGCTGGACCGTAGAGCCATTGGATGGCAGGTTCCGCGGAACCCTGTGCCCGGCTAGGATCCTTGGTGATCCTGCGGGCCGTCCTGTCGGGTATGTTCCCGCTGTGGAGACTCATTCCGGGTAACGACTGTCCAGGGCACCCATATAGAGGACTTACACGCTAGGGAGACTCTCCGTGTTAGGGGGGGGGGGGGGGGGGACTCAGGGGTAGGGAGATTCCGTGTTAGGGAGAACTCCGTGTTAGGGAGAATCCCGTGTTAGGGCTCCTGGTTAGGGAGACTTCCCGGGTTAGGGAGATCTCAGTGTTGGGAGCACTTCCGTTTAAGGGAGACTTCGTGTGTTTTTTTGTTTTAGGGGGACCGGTGAAGGGTCCTCCTGGATCGCGCCCCCGGTTGGGATCCTATGACTCCGGCCCGGGTTGCCGGTCCAGCATGATCCTCTGCAACCCGTCTGGCCGTGTGGCAAACCCCTGTTCGTTTACCCACACACCCCCGTTGGGTCTAACCTGGGTTGCGGCCCTGCCGGGATCCCCTGTGGGATCCGCCGCCCGTCTGTGACCACGACTGGCTCTGGGCAGCACCCGGCCTGGCCTGTCCCCACAGGGTAGTGAACCCCAAAATCTGTGAACGCGACTGGGTTTCCATGCCTAGATCCATCCAGGATGCTGGGGGGGGGGGGCTTTTTTTGTGTCTGGCACAGCTCGGTCCGGCCAGAACCCCAGTCTTTTGGAACTGTCTAGTTCGCCACGCCTGGTTCCCTCTGGCTAGGGCCCGGGATACCCTAGCTTGAACCCCGACTGGTTCCCCCGTCTGATACTAGCCAAGCGGTTGGCCTGGGTCAGGCCTACTTGTGGGCCATTCAGGATTCCCAGTGTTGCCCTGCCGGCCACTGTGGATCACGACTGTGGAATCCCGACTACGGTTTTTCCATGCCTGAATCTATACAGGTTGGTCGGCCTGGTCAGGCCTAATGCGGTTCGCAGGATCCCCAGTGGGGTCCTGCCGTCTATGGAACTTGAACAGGCTCCCACGCCTTGCCAGGTTCGGCGATCGCCTCTCGTAGCCGGCACCCTTACACAAAAACGTGTGGCAACCTTTGTCAGAAAACACACTGTTTGCCATGACAAAGCGTGGCAAAAATTCAAAGACATAACCGCAAAATAGAGGCAAACCTGTGATTGGAACAAATTTTCTTTGTCAACCTGTGTTTTTTTATCGACAAAGGTTTTCCCACATTGACGCCGTGTATCAAAAACCTGTGGAAACAAATGGGGCAAACCTGGTTTAGGAGAATACGTGGCAATACATGGCAATGTGTGGTACTGTGTGTCAAACTGTGTCGTAAACCTGTGTACCTTGGTTCATTACTTAGTACATAGTTTAGGGATAATATCTAATAAAAGATGAATCCCCAGTGACATGTGGGGCCTGCCACACAGATTTTCCCCACAGGTTTTATACCCCCATGTAGTGTTTGCAATGACACAGTTTTCGCCTTGTGCCAATTGAACCACAGGTTTGTCCAGAAACCTCTGTGTCATCTGGTGGTACCATGTTTTTCCTTCCCGGTTTTTGACGGGGCACACTGTGGCATGTGGGTCATTAACCAAACTTTGGCAATGGTCACAGGTTTACCGTGAAAATGGTGTTTTTTGGAACAAATGCCACACGTTTTTTGTAAGGGTAAAACCCTGCCGGCCTCTGAACAAGGCCTGTTGACTATTCCCCGCAGTAACCAGCCGCTTGCTGGATCGTATAGCCATTGGATGGCAGTTCCGCAGAACCCTGTGCCCGGCTAGGATCCTTGGTGATCCATTCCTGCGGGCCGTCCTGTCGGGTATGTTCCCGCTGTGGAGACTCCTTCCGGTAACCGCTCGTCCAGGGCCCCCTATAGAGAGACTTCCACGCTAGGGAACTTCCGTGTTAGGGAGACTTCCGTGTTAGGGAGACTTCCTGTTCGGGAGACTCCCGTGTTTAGGGAGACTCCGTTTTAAGGGAGACTCCGGTGTTAGGGAGACTTCCGTGTTAGGAGATCTCCGTGTTAGGCGACTTCGTGTAAAGGGAGAACTTCCGTGTTAGGGGACCTGTGAAGGGTCCCCGTAGACCGGGATAGCTCCCTGGCTCCTTCTTGGAGTATCCGCGCCTTGGTTCACAACTCTGCAGGCTCTCTTCCATACGTAAAAACGCATCACGCATTCGCATCCCCCGGTAAGGCCCCTGGTTCGGTCTGTAGGTATAAGACCTACGAAAAAAACCTCGAAAATACCGGCGGTTGTGCGGGTTGTGTCGGGTTGCTCGACTCCAGCACCCCCCCGTACCGCGTGGTAATCAGCGTATTTCCCAAACCTCCTTGCCCTCCAACGATCCGGCTCCGTGGCCCGCCCTGGCACCCAGGAGCGGCTGGCTGCTGCGTTCGAGTGCACCAACCCTGGTCCCCTCCGACTCCAGTGGAGGAAATGTTTTTTAAACTGCCTGTGATCGAAACCTGTGAATGACCAGAAAGAGAACCCAGCGGGTCATGCGAACTCGAACCATCTGGCCCCCCCGCTGGGTAACCGAACGGGACGTTATCTCGGCCCTCGGTCGGACTGAGCAGTAACCCGGCCCGTTTGAAAACAAACCGGTTGTTAACCGCAGCTAAGACCCGACGGTTCCGTAAGCCCTCCCAGTAACTCGTTAAAGAAGACCTTCTCCGGGATGGACTGTAATCCTCCTGGCTTGGAAATACTGCTGGTGCTTGTGGGGTTACCATGAAACCATTGGGACTTCATTTCACTAGCGCTAAGGACAAGCTTGCGTCACTACTTGTTTCATATTCGGACCCTCTCTCTCTACCATGAATTCCCATACATTAGCTTGCCCTTAGCGAGGCTACTCATAGCCTGGCCAACTGTTCGTTTTCCAGCAGCTACATATAGAATCACTCTTATAATTATTTTTATTTAATAAAGAGGTGCGGTACTAACGAACTCATATACCGCCCGTCTAACTGTCGTAACCGGCAAATCATGCTGATGCCGTTAGCCCGCGATACCTTAATCCAAACCATGCAATCGTGCCCTAATTTGGGATGGATGTCTAGGAAGGAATCACAGCCATTCACCATGAAAACCGCATTACTTGCATTTAGCAACGACGATTACAATAATTTATAAACTATAAAATGTCGGGCGGTAACCGCCAGACGTATCTTTCCCCGCATCTCTTATTCAAGAAATTTGGAAACATGAAACCGGACCATATTCGTGAAAGCAAGAACATTTATGACTTGTGAACCGACAACTGTACAGGTACAATGGGTCATTCCATAATTCACCTTGTTAATTGTATGAGCACCCCTACAGCCCCGACAAGGTTGCGTCCTTAAATAAGCACTTTATTCAAGATTTGACCTTTACCCACTGGCACCCGAACAGAGGGGCAAATTCAGGTTCAGAGGTCAACACGTACATGCAGGTCAACAATTATATAACAACGGTGAACCATCCATCCAGCCTTTGCAGATATTCAATTCTCTGATTATGCCAAGAAACAGTTTTTTGACCCCTAAGTAACCCTCGAATGACTTTAATGATATGACAACTTGAATTTTTATAAATTGTTACTCTCCATGGTATACACCACTCCTAGGAGCATTCTGCATTCTGATGAACACACCCATGCTATTGCCGAAACGTACTAAATCAGTTTTTGCCCCTAATGACCTTTAATGACCTTCACTGACATGGCGGTTTTTAAAAATTGTTACACGCCACGTGATGCATCCATCTTAGAATCACTTGCATTCAATGAACATGTCCAATGTTTGCAAAAAGGTATAAAATTGAATTTGACCCCTTGTAACTACCAATGTAAGTGTCCGATCGAAGCGGGAGTTTTTTCTCTTCATAAAGAACACAAAGCGCAATCACATATCCAGAAATAACCCTTTCATTTGTTTTGCCCGTAACTCCTTAATAGCCATTTTATTCAAGATTCGACCTTCACCCACAATGACCACCCGATCTGAGGTCAAATTGAGGTAATAGGTCACACACATGCAGGTCACAATTATATCACAATGGTGCACCATCCACCTTCTGCAGATATTCAATTCTCTGATTATACCCAGAAAACAGTCTTTTGACCCTAAGTGACCTTTTAATGAATATGACAGTTTGTATGAAAGTTGTTACTCTCCATGTGATACATCCACTCCTAGAGCATTTTGCATTCTGATGAACACACCCAGTGCTATTGCGAAAAGTACTAAATCAGTTTTTTACCCTAAGTGACCTTTAATGACCTCATGACATGTCAGTTTTTATGAAATTTTACCCTCCATGTGATGCATCCACTCCTAGAAGCCTATTGCATACCAATGAACATGTCCAATGTCTTTGCGAAAAAGTATAAAACTGAACTTTGACCCCTTGTAACTACAAGTAAGTGTCCGATCGCAGCGGGCGTTGTTCCCTCCATAAAGCACACAAAGCTCTACACAATATTTCAAAAATAACCAGTTTCTACTTTTTTGCCGTACTCTTAAATAAGCACATGTATTCAATCGCCCTTAACCACATGACCACCCGACAAGGTCAAATTCAGGTCCGAGGCCACACCTCATGCAGGTCAACAATTATATCACATGGTGAACCATCCACCTTCGCAGATATTCAATTCTCGATTATAGCCAAAAACAGTTTTTTGACCCTAAGTGACCCCGATGACCTTAATGATATGACATTTTTATGAGAATTGTACTCTCCATGTGATGCCGCCACTCCTAGGGGCATTTTGCCTTCTGATACACACCAGTTCTTATTGCCGAAAAGTACTAAAGTCAGTTTGGGCACCCTAAGTGACCTTTAATGACCTTCATGAACTGGCGGTTTTTTATTGAAATGTTACCTCTCATGTGATGCTCACTCCTAGAAGCTATTGCATTCAATGAACATGTCCAATGTTATTGCGAAAAAATTATTAATCTCACTGATCAGGACAACTATATGCAAATTAGTCCCACAAATTTACCCTCAGTATCTGATGCCATTGAATACATTTATCAGGACTGGTATTAGGTCCCTATTCACAAAGTTTCGTCAAAGCCCGAAAAGTTGAGACCAATAATTGCATTATTATTCTAATTATGATAACGACTAGGTAAATTAAACACACATATGACCTTCAGTGACTTAAACGCAATTGAATAAAGTATCGGGACTGTTAGAAGGTTCCTACTCACCAAGTTTCGTGAGAATCCAACCAAGTTTATAAAATTGCCTAATTGCTAATTGGGCCAATTGGTTATCCCCGACTGATTATCTCCGGCCCGGTGCCCGGTTTCGTCCGATTTGTGCCGGCCCATTTTTCTTTCCACGGCTGGTTCCAATGGCCGGCCTGGGCTGTTAGCAGTGGCCGGGTCTCAGTGTTCCGGTGACCGATCTGTCCCATCAACCGGCCCTTGTTCCATCGGCCGGTTTTGTTCCACCAGCCGGAACTGCTCCGGTGGCTGGTTCTGTTCGATCAGCCGCTTCGGCTCGATCATCCCTGTTCGTTCGGCCGGCTCTATTCCATCTGCTGGCTCTGTTTTGAAGATCGGAAGGCGCCGGTGAGCGGCTCTGGTCGGACGGTCGCGTATGTCCGTTGGTCGGGCTCTGAACTGAACCGCTCTGAACTGCTACGTTGGTCGGCCCGTTTGGGTTGATGGTCGGCCTCGTACCAACGTCCGGCTTTTGTCCGGAGGTCGGGTCAGCACGCTACTGCGGCTCTGTCCCTGGCGGCTTGTTTCTGCTGGCCGGCTGTGTAACCGACATTGTCGTGCTTTGTCCCCGAGTCGGTTTGCGCCGCTGTTCGGCTCTGTTAACACGGGCCGGCTTTGTTCTGCTGGCCGGCTTTGACCTGAATGTCCGGCTTTGTTCCACGGGTCTGTTTTTGTCCCGACAGTCGGCCTTGTTCCACTGTCCTCGTCCCGAGGCCGCTCTTTCCCTTGGTCGGCTCGGTTCCGATGAAAGGGGTCCGACGACAGGCTCTGTTCCAGTGGCTCGGCCTGTTTCCGATGGTGAGCTATTTCCAGTGGAGCCTCGGCTCCTACGGCCGGCTTCCGCTCTACCACAAAACCGCCGCCTGGTCCCGGCCGGCTCTGTTCCACTGCCGACTCCTGACTCCCGCTTTCTGGGTCAGCTGGATCCCCTGGATCCTTCGGATCTCCCTGATCCTCGCCGATTGGAGGCTCTCTTACCTGGCTCTCCCTTTCCTCGGCTTCCGGCCGACGCCCGATGGAGAACGGGGCGTACGCGCCGGTAACATTTTGGGGTTAGCGGGATCCCCCCCTCTGATCCTTCGGATCTCCCTGATCCTCGCCGATTGGAGGCTCTCTTACCTGGCTCTCCCTTTCCTCGGCTTCCGGCCGACGCCCGAACGGAGAACGGGGCGTATGCGCCGGTAACAGTTGGGGCTACATTCCCCGGGGGAAGCTTCTGGTTTCTTTTTTGTGTGTGTGTGGTTTTGTTTTGTTATGTTTTTTTCGTTCCGCCTCCCCCTCAGGCCTTCGCTTTCCCCTCCATCGGTCACGGGTCCCTGGTCCGTTCTGGGCTGGATATGCCACCACCTTCCCCCAGGCCCTCTGGCCGCCAGAAAAAAGCTGCGAGGAAACCGTCTCTCTCTTAGATTTCGCCGCCTCCCCCCTGTCTTTGCTTACCGAATCTCGTTGGCTGGCTCCCCCTGGCTGCTTCCCCTTCAGCTTCCTATTCAACCATTGCTGAATCTCGTCCCAACGGTTGTCGGTACAGTCCTGGCAAATCTCACATATCCGGTCAGTTTGCACGAGGGCAAAGCTCGTGGCCAATCCCAGGCGGTGAAGGGTCGAGACTTCCGTGGCTTGCCACAAAACCGGCGCTCGGCGGTCTTATCCATAACTCCCACCTGAACGTGTCGTGTTAATCCCCCGTTGAATAAGGATCCCATGATTAATAATCCTCCGTTGGAATAGGGCTTCGCTTGGGTTAATCCTCCGCTGGGTAATGAGGGATCCGTTTCCTAGATCCTCCGTCGGCCGTCTCAAGCTTCCCCTTGCCTGTAAAAGGCACCTTAATCTCCGTTGGCCGTCACCTGCCTCGTTCTCCGGCGATCCCGCTGGGACAAAGGATACCTAATCCTCCTGGTCGGTCATAAAGGTCTCTAACCCAACCCAAGTCTCTGGACTCCTATGCTTCGAACGTTAGCTGGTGGATAGCTACATAACACGACCTCTAAAAAAAAAAAACGCAAAAGTCGGACTAATTTTGGTCACTCTACGAGTACTATCGCTCCGAAAAGTCGCACAATCGTCCAAAAACCCTTCTAACACCCTATAACTACCGAAAGTCCCGCAAAAAAAACTATTCCCAAAATCCAAACTTAGTCAGCTCGTTCGATCCGTTTCTGCGACATTTATGTGAAGGCTGCCCATAGACTTAATGACGGGGTTGCAGCACCAATCCTACAAGAATAGGCCAGATCCCTGCGCTAGTAGGTGGGTGTACAGCAAACTTAGTGGTAAAAGGTAGACCATTTAATAAATTGCTAATACTTTTGATGCAATAAATTGACAGTTTCAAGAAAATATATCTCCTTTGACGGAAGGGGAGGTACATTTAGAAATTTTACACAATGGACCAAAAATTTCCCTTGAAAGTTGTTAGTTACGCAATCCATCATTATGATCACACCTCAGCAACTGTGCACCAAATTTGTAGGAGAAGCATTTTGCGTGATTGCACTATGGGCCTTCGGCCCCTCACTGGGCCTCAAGTCCAAAATTCGTGAGGTCCCAGAAGGTACAGCTTATTTAGACCATGTGCTTTGAAAATTTGTGGGAGAAGCCTTTTGTGCCTGACTTCACATGATGGGCCCCAGGCCCCCGTTGGGCAGAATTCCCAAACACCCCCGATGGACCACTATCCGAAAAGCATTACATGTAACTGCGAAGGACATCAACTGAAACTTGCGAGGAGATGCTCTCAAGTACCGCTCCTAGACAGTTTAACGGCAATGTTCCATGCTGGCATTGGGGTTTACGGAGTCTCCGACGCAAGCCCCTTTCCACTCTACCCTAGTCGTGCAAGAGCATGGTCTCTACCTACGGCTGCAAATCACTACGAAATAACCTCATCCTAAGGTCTTCCGGGGACACCGCTACCTACCCGCCAGTCCACCTGAACTCCGCTAGACTTCTTCATGTTCCTGCAGATTCTGGGCAATCAATTCTATGCTTTTCCATGGACCGTTTTTTATGATCACTAAAGAATTTCCATACTTCTCGATGACATTCTTGTACACTCGTCAACTGAACATACAGAAAAGGGTCAAAGCAACAACAGCAACAGCTTTTGCGAACGTGACGACCTCTCACTTCATGCAAATTTCCAGACTTTTCCATGACTCACAACTTTTCATGAATTTCAAAACTTATACAGGGTCCGGTTGTTAATAATTAACTTCCCTACTTTTCCCGGTTTCCCATGTCCGCGGGAACCCTGTTCTTTACCCAGTTAATCATCCGCATTCTTTCAATGTGGCCAAACCACTTCAATCCACGACTCTGGACACACTCGCTAATTTTAGCAAGCCCAACGATCTCTCAGCTCATCAGAGGCTTCCTATCCTCAAGGTCACGCCGCACATACTCTGATCATTCTCATATCATTTCTGTTCATTCTATCAAGTCCATGGGGGCAAGTAGAATGTGGGGGAGCCTCCTTCCCGGAATTTGCTATCTGAGGAAATTTTTGCAATCTCAAGGGCAGTTTTGCCAATTTGCCAGTTTATTATCGGATCCTTTGCTGCACGCCTCCTGGGAAATTTTGGCACCTTTTCCACCCTGATCACGTCCTCTTTTTTTTTACTGCCCAGGTCTCACTTCCATAGAGCATGACACTCCTGAACACAAGCCTCGAAAATCCTCCTTTCTAAAGAGAGAACACTCTAGATGTAACAATGCACAAGCTAGCTCTAACTTCTTCCACCACTTCTAATTCTAGTTTAATTCTAGCCACTGAACTTGAACCCTGCCCGTGTGCCCCACCTGCCGCACTACTCATATCCCCTAAATAACAGGACTTTCCACTAACTCCAGGGTATCCTCACCCATAACCAATGACTCTGGCCGCTCTAAAAATACTCTAACTTTACCTGTTCACTTCATACACTTAAAATCTAAACCCAGCAATTCAACGCCACTGACACCGCTGCCACCTCTTTGCACCCATGTTTGCCATGTTGCAGAAAATAGAGTTTTCTGTCACCCCCTAACCTACAAACAGAACAGGGCCAATTGCCAGAGCTAATGGCTATGGCACCGTCAGAACTGCTGCCCATAACTTTAGTCTCCTTCATGTTAACCCTAAGTCCCTTTTCTCTCTAATTCCCTCCTTCATCTCTCAAATTTTCACACTAACTCCTCCTACTCTCGCGATCAGAACAAGATCATCTGCATACAGAATCTCAATAGCACCACCTCTAAATTCACTGGACAAAGCTTCAAAAACAGATGAACAACAAAGTGCTCAGCCCCAAAGCCTTGGTGTACGCCACCCTTCACAGCAAAATTGTCACTGTGAACTGTTACACTAACACAGCTTCAGGCATTCTCGGACAAAACCTAACAACTGAGACAAGCCATTCCTCAACACCTGATCTACGCATTGCCCACCAAATCACGTTCTGTGGGACCTGGTCCAAAGCTTTTCCAAGGTCATAACGCCAATACAAGTTCTCGTTCTTACATATGTACTTCTCTTAAAGCTGCCTGACTAAAAAAAATAGCGTCAATAGTCCCTCGACCTGGCAAAAGCCAACCTGCATGTCGTCTATAGTACCCGTCCTCTAATCAGTTTATTATCAAACCTCTCTCTGAGACCTTTCCCTGACATGATCCAGCAGTTTCCAAACCCCGTATTTACCCGACTCTTCTTCCCAAACATCTCCTTTACCCTGTAACGTTGATGATATAGCTAAACTCCCCATCACTGGGGACTTGCCTGCCTCATTATTGATATTTATTAGTGGTGACTAAGGTTTGACGGCCTATATCACCAGGGGCCTCCAGCATCTCTGTGGTCACACCTGATGGACCAGCGGCCTTGCCACCACTTCATGTGAGCTACAGCCTGTTTAACCCAGCTATTCTCTATCTTCACAGCAACAGTCTCCTCAAGCTTCCAACTTCCTTCTAGCTACGTGGTGGTCCTCTTGCCGTTAATTACAACTTGACGTGCAGTCACAGACCAATAACCTATGTTGAGATAGCACCCTCCTCACCGGCTATAATTTTGTATCCTTATCCTTACAACAACTTTCCATGAGCGTCTCTGACCAGAATATGATCAATTTGGCTGCTATAGGTTCCCCGACTGGAATGTAACTAATCTACTGTCAACTTTCCTCTGAGCGTCTCCTTAACAAATTTCTTATGAGCGTCTCTGACCAGAATATAATCAATCTGGCTGCTGAGTTTCCGTCATGGTAAGTAACTAATCTACTGGCCACGCTTCCTAAATGATATTGGCAAGGACCATAATTTTGTACATCACAAAACTCTGAAATCCTCTCACCTTCAGGATTAATGTTTCCATAGCCGTACAACCCCCATGCCCCCCGCCTTCCATAACCATCTGCAATTTCCCTACATGGCCATTTAAATCACCAACAACTAGGACAAGCTCCTTGTCACTCACTTGTCCCCAAATTGTATGAAATTTCATGAATGGGCCCTCAGGCCCAAAGTGGGACCTTGGATAAAAAATTCCTGGACACCCCAAAGATACGCCTGTATACCCCCCATTCAACCCAAAACTTTTAAGAGAGGAGCGATGAATAATTTCACATGATGGGCCCAGGGCCACACTGGGTTATGGGCCCTAAATCACTGGCACCCTGAAGTATGGCTTTGACCATACTTATACCCAAAATCAAGCACTACTCCTTTCATATACTAGGCCCCTAGCCACCAATTCCTAGTGATTCATTCATGGAATTAAATCGCATATCCCTTTAATAATCTGCAAATTGAAGCATCATTCACTGTGAATCGACCATCACTTTAACAATTCAGCATCAATCAGTGTCAATGCAAAAATTCTGTTTGGGGCAGAAAAGCAGTCCTATCAGGCAGTTTTTTTTTTTTCACAACAAACTGCTTTTTCTCTCATTGCAACATTGTGTAACCTTGGGATGACGCACTTTCATTCTGGCAATTTGGACTCTAGACACCAGCTTGACCTCTCCATGGAATCATGTCATCCTAATATTTAATTCTGGCATGAATTCTGCTAGTTTTCAATTCCACCCGTCAATTCGAAATTTAAAAATCTTTTCAGAGAATTTCCTCACAGAATGACATTTTGTAAGTATAGTATATACTTATGACGACTGTGCTATATAGGCAAAATATGACCGATGGCCAACCACTTTGGGCCTTTATAGAGTCCCAACAATTTCGTCCAGGATTGTAAGTCAGGTGGTGGTGAGTGATTAGAAGGTTAGTGGTGTTGAACTGACCTTTAGTTCCCGACAATTTGGCGCCATCTGTAATTCTAAGAATGTCGGTCATATCTCTGTCGCTTAGATAGCACGCCAGGTCGTGGTATACTCGAGCGCTTTTCCTGACATAGAAGGTCAGAGAAACAGCCACATGAACAAAGTTCAATGCAAAGGTCATGTCCCCTCTTCCCACCCCCATATCATAAGACTTTGCTAGGCTAGGGATAGTTTCTTTAACAAGCACTGGGGTGACAATTCAGCGCTTACGTAAAGACAGATCCCCAAGCTGAGACCTGGAATAGCAAAACCTGTAGTTCGCATGGAAAACATTCCGATAAGAATTTGCCTAATTTCGCATAGGCTACAGCGAAATACAAGAGTGCGCCGTGGTGCTCACCCTTCCAATTCCTATATACCAGTCGTGAAGTAAGGCTAAATTTCAATCTGTCTGGATGATATCATCAGCTATCTCGAACATTTGAGAAAAGTTGAAGTCTGCCTTAGTTATGCTAATGTCAAGGCTTGAATACTGAAATTTACTCATTTAGTCCCAGGATTTTTGACCTTCAAGTTTTAACCTCCATATTTTCTATTGTTCAATTATAATACTGACCTACTTTCATTCACATCATCCCATATATTTTGGGTATGAGTAAAAAACACTATCATTCAACATGTTTAAACCCCTTAGATTGACCGTTGACCTCAATTCCTATACTCCATACTAATCATTAGTCAATGATAATAGTAAATACTTGAATCCATTCTCACATGGTTTTCATCGAATCTATTTTTGGGCAGGAGATATAAATTACCCCTAGAATACTTTGACCCCTCATTTTCATGCACACCACCTATGTACCATGGTGACTGGGGGATAATACTGACTATATATATTTCAGACAACCCCATCTACTATGTGGTAAAGTAACGTCACCATTCAAAATGAATGGTTTAAATGAACCCCTAGTACCTTTGTCCTCATGAATCAAAGGGTGATTCATGAGCACCACATATGTACTGGTGTGTTAGCTGTTTACTGTATGAATACTGACCAAACTAAATTGGCCAAAATTGAATACCTGAACACCCCATATATACTATTATGTCAATGATAATATTGAATACCTATCATTCCATCCAAATTAATCTGTGAGAGAAGCATTTTGTTCATATTACCCTCCAAGTCAAATGACCACTTTCAGCCCAAATTATTCCCTACATAACATTTGGCCTCAAATCCCAGAACAATCCTGTATTTCTCAATCTATTCACTGATACACTGATTAACTTTCAGGTTTCATCCAATTCAAACTGTAGCAGAACCCATTTTGATTATTTTTCCGAATAGACAGATGGATGGACGACAGACAAGACCGATAGATCACAAATAGCAACCCATCCACACCTGGCCGAGGTGAGCTGAAACATCACCAGCTGTTTGTATATGGAAGCCCTTGTGTTACTGATATAACCACTAAACAAGGCGATCGCCCCAGTGGGCTGCCTGGTTGCGCGATCAGTGTTTACTTCTATTAGTCCCATGCAAACAATTACGAGGCATTCCCTGTGTCGCTTTAAGATTTCGGTATTAAGCCTTTAAACAGAAACACCTACAATCAGTGACCAATTTCAAATTCAAAAAGGGGGGGGGGGGTTATGTTTGTTAATGACCTAATTGATCAAGATGGGGGGTCCTTCCTCACTATTGATTACTTTAACCGCACTTTTGGGGTTATCAATTAATTTTTTGATTTATTATGGCATTATTTCGGCAATTCACGAACACATGGGGTGGTTTTTCTTACTGGCCTGACATAAATCTGGTATCCTCTTAATCGTATTATAATGTGCTGCTTTGTACCCCGAGAGCATGACCAGAGAGCGTGTATAACCACGATGCTGAAGTACAAAAAATCTGATTATTAAGACTTTTTGTCAGTGGTCCTGAATAATTGAATTTCTGAAAATTCTTGGTCTTTGTAATGCTTACTTTTATTCCATTTAAACCTGCACAGAGGATGTACGCTGAGGGGTTTCACAGTACGGCTTATTAATAAACAGTCCCACAAACAATAATCGTTGAGATTATTATATTAGTGATTCTAATTTGTGTACATTTCTGTGGTATTCACACGTTTGAGACTATACACATTTGTTTTATAGTGTACACGATACGAATTTATTATGGATATACGCTGGATAACATTTCCGTAGTAAAACGTACATGTAGATTTCGGAATGTTTGTTATGGTACTTTTTTTTTTGGGGGGATTTTTTTGCCGTGACTTAACCTTTGATATTTTGATTTTTATAAAATTATTTTCGGCATTTTTTTCGTTCTAAATCAGAAAAAGCACCCAACCGTCGCTTCCATGTTACATTATATTAGGGAATATTTCAATCTTTATTGTTACATTTCAGGAAATTGAAGATGAAAGTTTGGGAGAGGATATTGTCAGCCTTGGGTAAATGTACTTGGTATAGACTTGACATGGTATTTACCTATAAAACCGTAATGATTTTGCAATTTTGCATATCGTATGTGTGTCCTTCATTAAGTTTGTTGTTTGAAATTATTATTGTTCTGATAACTGTCATGAGAAAAAAATCAATGGGAACAAAAAAATTAAATTCTAAAGTCAAGATCTATCATGTTAAAATCCCAGCCCCATGCTACCCTGAAATGTTTGTCGCAATTGCACGTTACCGTTGAAAGATATCCTGCTACAAGAAGTGTGAGCAACACACACACACACACGCCATAGTGACCACTAGTCTCCTCCTGAATTTCATTCAAATAGTGGACAAAAAAAGGGACGAAAGTTGGACCCCAAACCCTAAATTCCTGAAAACAACCAAATCACCCTCAGAACCCCTTCAGAAATGAATGTTGACTTCAAATATCACAATCCTACCAATTCAATCTGTGGGATTTTCAACTGTTTGACACAGAAAATTAAACGAGGCAAAATCACACCATAGGTGACCTTCGACCCAAATCTCTGAACACCCTATAGGTAGCCACTGTCAATGGTTTCTGATGGCCCAACTAGAAAGAAAATTCAACTTAATATGTGGGAGCTAGGCATTTTGCATATTTTCACAAAATAGCCGACACTGACCCCTAGATGACCTATAATCCCCAATTTTTTTTAACTAAACTCATTATCTGTTCATAGATGGACAATACGCACATATCACAATCCGCCAATTCAATCTATCGGAAAAGGATTTTTACTGTTTTACCACAACAATACCATTAATTAGGGTCAATATGACCGCAACTTTACCGTTGACCCCAAATCCATATCCCTGAAACACAGAAACCATTATTGCAATGATACTACTGACCGACACTACTTTTTCCACAAAATTGGATGGCCCCATCCACCTTTACCCCCATTGTTTTTAAAATATAATAATAGTGCTAATCCCAAGTCTGTAAGACATTGATCGAAAGCGCTTCACCAATTGAGATTAACCGGAAAAAGACTGAATATACAAGATACGCTTCAGTTCGGGACTTAAAAGAGAGGGAAATGCAGTTGCATAACTTCTAATAGCCAGGGGGGAACGTATTTTCCAATAATAATGAGAAGCAACTTTGCTGAACGTATAGTCACCATATAATTTGGTATGGGTAGTGCGGACCATGAGGAGATTTTATAAGAACTACGAGAGTCTTAACGTTGTAGGGACAAAGCAACTCTCTGATGTAAGGAGGGGAACCAGTGATAAGAGCATGGAAACAATCAGGAAAACCTTGAACATTCTATGCTCGACAGCAGCTTAGTTGGTTGATTGCCTAGACCTGCGGCTATATCCTAGCCGGTGAACATCCCAGATGGCCCTTACTGGTATCTATGTGAACAAGTTCATATGATCCATAGAAAGAAGTGATGGAGGAGAGAGTAGAGCAATTTCGTTCCCAGTCTGGGCCTGACATGTGTTTATATGTTCCACCACAGGAACAGAAATAATAGCTATCATCCGGTACAGAGCGTCTACCTAATTGGGTTCCACAGATAGGTCACACACAAATTGCAGACATATGGATGGCATACCAAATTTTTCACGGACCCAGAGCAGACACTAAACAGACATGGAATTGTTGTATGGATTGCAAGGCAGTCAAGAGTTGAAATCGGGAGAGTGCCGCTTATTCCCAGATTTCACCAGGTCTGTTAGGGTAACACAATATTGCAGACTGTCGGTGGTTGGTCTACCTGTGCTGATATATGTAGTAATATGACGAGTCGACGTCAGCGCCCTGGTAATGCCGTTCAACGTTAAACAGGCGATCGCCAAAAAGTGGTATCGCGCTGTGCGCGATCGGTGGTTTCTATATTATACCTACAACTATACACAACCAACTAGTCAGACAGACCATCATCATGTTGTCAAACAAACGTCACATATCTCAACAGATATATAACACATAAAAATTACTAAATAGACTGAACAATAAGTTTGACTCTGAGTACAAAAGTCCCTAATTGTTTTTTTTTCTTTTCAGGCCCCCCCCCCCCCCACTCTTCTCTCCATAAAACCAAAATTTGAATAAAGTTCATCACTCAGCAACTCACTTCTTTGACAAAAAATTTGAAATGCTTCTAAATCCCCTTAGCAGCCCAGGCTTCTTTGCCTTTTAAAATCATTCCATTCATTATTCTTGCCTTCATTTCCAAGATGCCAGGAACATGCATCCCCCCCCCCCCCCACACCGCCAGGCAGCAAAACACCATCCCCCGCCTCCCCCACACCAACAAAACTTTCCCCACGCAGCAGTCAACGATGTCCCAAAAATAATCTTTAGGAAACCGCCACATGTGTCCCCAGTCCCCAGGCAAGAAAGAAGAAAGAAGAAAAATGTTAAGTATTTTTGAATGCTCTAATCAACCTAATCAAAATAGTTGGGAAGCGAGGGTTTGCTTGTGCGCAGCTATACAGCACAATATGTCACAGATGCTAGTGGTACTTGGTCCTCCGTGATTTATTCTAACAGAACTATTATATGATGGAATTCAATCAAATTCATGACATCAAACAATCAGATTCAGAAAAGTTAACGGACCATACCTACTGAATTTGGCGCAATCTACCAAGTTGGAAATTGGAATAAATTAGCAAGTAGGCACATACAATGGCCTCTACTGAACCAGTGTACCTTCAAAATGATATGGATCAAAAGTGGATCAAATCTACCAAGCTTTGTGGAAATCCGATGAACTTTCAAAAATTGCATAAAATATGGAGATTAGACACATTAGATACCTCCAGTTACCCCAACTTCCTGTTAAATTTTCTCAGGAACCATGGTATACCACATCCACCGAGTTTCCCTGAATGCCGATACTTGGACATTTGCATAAATTATGGCAAAGTAGACCAATTAATTAGGCATATTTTCAGGCTGAAAATCTAATCATTTATCTCCCTCCATCCAGTCTACATGCCAAACTTCAGCAACAAAAAAAAAAAGAGAAAACTGTAGCACATACGGGTTCCTGCCTGCGTAATCTTCTAACTAGCTTTAACACAGTGCTTCGCAAATCCTGGCGCCGTTAGCCCGGGCTTCCTCTTCGTGCCCTCGGCCTACTGATTTTCAAGTTGCGAATTGCCCTCGGTCTACCGCAATCTGTAGTCTGTAAAGTTAAAAGTACAGTAATTACGGAGCCCCTGATTAAATCGCCAACAGCCCACCACATAATCAATCAGCACAATCAACAATACAATTTCCGGTCACCCATATTGCTATCCAAGTGCCAGATATTTACAACTTTTTCTCCAAATATTGGATTTACCGTCAAGAAGTTTAAATGAAATTACCATGAATCATCTCCATAATATGCGGCGATTTTCTACAAACACTCTAATTCGCCGCGGTAATATAATGGCCATTCAACAACAGCCTCAATTCGCAGCAGCGCGAAATGCAATGAATTTATGACAGTCAAACAATCACTCCAGAAAGGTGAATGTAACATAAATTAAGATATTTTAAGAAGAACATTTGTGTCTCCCTCAACCTAATACTTTGTGTAGTTGTACTATCACCAAAGTGCCTCCTATTGTAGTTTAAAAGTTCCAAAAAAAGCAAACCAAAATTCTGAGCCTCGTTTCCGGCTACGTACATTTCGTCCAGTTTGCCCAGCCACCTAACAGAACTCACGGTGAGAATGAAATAACGGAAAGGATTAGGCCTACGTTACTATCGAATACAGGCAGGCACTGGCACAGTTACTATTCCCGGTACTGGCTACAATTAACCGTTATTGCCACCAAACCCGGTACTAAACAAAATACCTTATTATTTTTCCGCCGATCCAAGCCACAAAGAGCCCGCCGCCCGCATATCGCATCTTAATCGCTACCTTTGAAAAATGATAAAATGCCCCCGGGTGTTTGGCGAGCTGTGTACTTGCCTTATTTGCCGAATATCCCGACCGCTGCGAACATCGCAGCTTTATCGTAGCGTAATAATGAAGCTGCATGCCAAGCTATATGTCTGGCCTACTCCCCATGGTGCTGCACTATTTCAGACATATCCCTGTTTTGAAACATGTGGTCATCACCTACTTAAGTTCACTACATTCTGACAATGCAATTCCCACTGATAATGAGCAGTGCTTAACCCGACTTACCAGTCTGCCACTCCTATAGACTTGGTACAGCCGCCGACAGCCAACCTTTTTATCGCACCACTTAACTCTATGGTGAGTTTCTAACTAACCCTGTGATTAAGGACTGGAATGCAGTAGCGATCGTCGATCCACCAGGCGTCCTCGATACGCAATGCATCACGTGGGCCTACAATTCCATTAATGAATTATTGTGATTAATTGGGCAATTGGTGGAAAAATAATTATACATAAAAGTTTAATGCGCAGATCTAGTGGCTCTTAGAGTTAGAGCTGAATTTAAAACCGTGCCTTGCTTCAATTTTGCTAGCTAACATAATCACAGTTACGTTTATGGCCCACTGGCAATTGCACTAGCTACCTGTTGCGCATCCAATGGCCGCTGGGCTTACATATTTACGTATGAATTAGAAAGTATACATGTAATTCAGCCTCGTAACAGCATGACACGTGGTCGCATGCATGTGCTGTTTGCCATACGTACGTTGTCATCAATTCTTTTCAACTGTCGATACAAAGCGAGAAATACAACCATTTATTATACCAAATATATTTTTGGGAGCAATCTTAAAAAGAGGATGTATAAAAGAGGCATTGTGAAAATAGAAGTCCCATACAGTGAGCTGCCAGTATGCAGTGTAATAACGATCGCTATATTATTTGAGGCAATCGGCGATACCGGTACCGTGCCAGAGCATCGTAATACCGGTTCCAACTAATATAGGTTACCGCGCGCGCACCCAAGCCCAAGTTAAAATATTATCGGAGGTAGGAAACGTGGTGCTGAGAGGATGGGGATGGATTCCGGAAATAGCATTGGTGAATTGGCCCAGCATAGGATGGCCCAGCAAATCGCAATTGCAGTATGGGAGTGGGGCTCTAGGGATGTATCGAGAGCTCAGTTTCATTTTTTTTTTGCATCAAGTAACATTTTAAACACCGGTAAATAATGGACACCCAGTCGGCCCCTTCGGGCTACCAATTCAGCCACTTGGGAGCCCGAAGGGCTACTAAATTTCAAAATATTATTCGAGCACTGCTTGAACAGTAATTAACATAAAATAAGCTATTACCCAACTTAATGGATTTGCTGCCCAAAATCTAATCATCTTGTGTACACCCCAACCCCGGTGCTACACACAAATTTCGTCATAATCGGCCTAACTTTTGTGAGGAATACTGCTAACGAGAAAGTCTGACACACGCACACACGCCCTAGTGACCACTAAGTTCTCGTTTCCTGATTTCATTCAGGCGAGACAAAAAAACCTTAGCTATGTTTTCGAAAATGAATAAAAAGAACTATGTCATAGGATTAAATTGTCCCATCCTGTAAAATGTAAAAACATCACTATACATTGGAAAATCTATACAGTAAGCGTGAATCTTTCTTGGTTTGCTCTTATTCGAGGGAAGGAGTGAAGATTGTCTGCCCATGCAACAGTAATTTTGTATTTGACAGAGAGATCGACGTGTGGTTTATAGGTAATCTAGTATAGGAAGCAAGAGGAGCCTCTAACGTAACGTCACATTATTGGTATTCGCTTAAACTTTAGATGCTGGTCCATGACAGCCTTAATCTACCAAGGTAGACTTTAAATACCACCATCTATTCATACTAAAGGACCATCAACACTTGTCTTAATATCTTTTCATGGATCGATGAATGCCCATCCTCAGTGAAAGTTACAAGATTGAGTGGGAAAATGACCATAGACCGCACCTTTTTCTGTTTTGAGCTCTTCCATCTTCAAGACTAGTTAGCACACGCCAGCCTGGAAAGAAATAACAACACCTAGACTTTAGAAGCACAAAAATTGTAAATAATCTCTCTGCCAAGGCTTCTATTTATAAATAGCATGCAATCATTTTTAGTGATGCTCAATGACCTTTCACATCACACCTTTTGACAACAGTTTCAAGTGCATATAGTTCATTATGTATACTAACTTTGATGGATCCTTAAAAAAACGGCCAAAAATTATCTCTACAATCTCTACCTTACCCCAAATTCCTTGAACAGTGTTATCCACTTGTAATTATCATACAACATGACCCATACCACAACATGCAATTTCTCAATGGACCGAAAGAAAGACACAGTAACTGGGAATCCACTCGCATGGAAATATTATTATGATCAAAATCCCTGTATTTGGTGTGATAATGTCACGACTGTTTTCAATTGAACTACTGTCACTTTTTGAACTCAAAACAAAATTAGAAGAATCTGGCCAAAGTGGGCTTTCCGTGAAATCCTCTTAAACAAATTCCAATCCAGCTGAAAACAGTTCCAAATGAAAGAAACCTGTTCTCTTCAATCACTCCCATAACGGTCATTGTAGTCCATGTACTTTATTTATGCCATATTTCTGTCGGACCCTGTTTCACATGGAATGCCCAGAAGCATTCTTTCTGATCAAAATGAGGCTCAAATGAGACCTTTGACCCCAATATTTGTATATTCATTCTTTATTATGCACACCCATGAACGCCGCATAGTAAACGTCAATGAAAAGGTCACTGGGGACTGGAGTATGTGTACTTTCCTTGCACAATAAATCATAGTGATCTATAAACCTATAATTTCATTACGCTGTTGTCTCTGTGTCCTTTTTCTTTTACATTACCATCGTCTCTAAAGTACATCGTATCCCCACTTATTGTTGCTAACTTTTATACTCTTTCACCTTTCCAGACACAGGTAAGGAATGTAAATGGTCATTTCCTTTTGCAATGTTAGCCACGCCCCTTCAAGTTTGGACTGTTCCTTTTATGACATGGTGACAAATCTCACAAGAGTGTGTGCTTTGTACACTGTGTACTAAATTTGACAGCCTTCTCATTGTGTCCAAAACTCAGCTGTTTTCGGATTAATTAACCTACGGCTATCAACACCGGTAACTAAAATAAATTGATTGTATTTTCGCCGATTCAATCCGCCGCCGCGTCATCCAGCTCAATGCGCCACCTGTTGAAAATTATAAAAACTGCCCACGTGTGTTGCGAGGTGTGTACTTTTCTTATTTGTCCAAATAACCTGCCACCAGAACAGTAATCGAGCTTCGTGTATCGAATAAAACTGCACGCAAAGCTTATGTTGCTTGCTTACCACTCACTGCTGTTTGCACTAGTTTGCATCAAGAACCTTATCCTGTTTGGAACACTGGTCATCACCTACTTACTGTTCACTAGCAGTCTGACAATGCATTCCCACTGATAATGTCAGTGCGTTCCACAACTACCAAGTCGCCACTCCTAATTGATTTGTTACGGCCTCCGACAGTAGCAAACCTTCTGTATTCGCCACATCAATTAACATCTATGGAAGTTTCTGACTGCTCTGCGATAGGACTGGAATTATGAGCGATCGTCGTCCACTTCGATCCGCGATACTGCATTGTATTTTTGTGTGGGCATACAATTCTATAAATGAATTAATGTGGATAACTGGGCAATTGGTGGAAGAAAATATTTATCCACAGGTTTTAGCGCAGATCTGGTGGGGTTGTTCAGGCCTGATTTTAGACTGTGCGTGCTTCAGTTTTCTGTCTAAAAATAATCACAGTTACTTTGGGCTTTGGGCTCACCGTAATTGCACAAGTGATCTGTTTGTTACTGTGCATGTGCGGCGACATGCGCATGTTGCATGTTTTGATAAGAAAGACACCGTGGTATATGCCCGTCATGTTTATTTGCATTCTTTGTTCATTTTCCCCATAGTTATATTGAACATCGGATTGATGAAAAGATTGTCGTATTACACAGCTGAAAATGTACTAAAGACATAACGAATGGAGGAGGGGATACAATCTGGATTTTTATCAGAATTGCAATACTAGATGAAGTTATGGAAACCCACAAAATCAATGATCATGCTGACTGTTTTCTTATCAATGTTTTCATTAGAATTACAATTCAGTAACAACAAAATAATGCTAAGTGGATATACATTATTTTTTAACTGGATACCATACCTGTCGTGCCTGAAGTTTAACCTCTCCGTTGGTCGGGACCGTGTTTGGTGGTTTCACGGAGAAGTACGGCCCCCGAGGCGCAATAAATTTTTGTTTGCTGTTTCAATCGAACAGATCGTTCAAACCGAAAAAACCGGATTGACTCGGTAAGCAAATCGGAAACCGACGTTTTGCTCAAGCACTAACCGTGCACTTAGTTCCTATGAGAGTTATTGGCCTTCAATTTTGGGCCATTGAGCGGAAGAAATTGGGGAAATCCCAATTGCGCAATAACGCATGACGTCACACCATGGACAACCCAGGAATTATGTTATTTTTTTGACTGTGCATTTTGTTTGAATACATTAATTCACATTTAGCAGAGTTCCTGTTGTCTTTCTCTCTCACCAAAGTACCATCACACTACCAACCCACTATAGCAGTATTCTCCCATAGACTAAATTGCTTTTCGAAGTGAAATTAATGTTGAATTTCAATGTAATTTTGCAGGGTTGTTGCAGTATACATCCTTTATTATTCGCATTATTGGGATGCATTTCGACTTATGCAATACCCCGGCTTCACAATACACAAACTTAAATACTATAACTCTGTGCCGAAAGTCCCTATTAACTTCCGGTTTGGACTGTATGCCTCAGTTTTTATCCACTTTATTAAACCTAGCCCCTGTATAAATCATCCTGCATGTCCCTTTAATATAAACAAACCTTATGAATAACACCCTTAGAATTAGTGCTTGAAGTGCCTCGAAGTTTAATGGCTCAGACTCGGACTTTCCACCAAAGTACTTAGACTCATCCAAGTCCTCTATTTTTAACAGAACTATAACTTGATTTTTATGATCATAACAGTGACAATCAAATTTTTCTTTATTGGAATGTTCCTGTAGACTCCAGAGAGTCCAGCCTACCAAACTCTCCCATCTTTTTGCAACCGCAAAGACGTCATTCTTGCCCTTTCACATCTCAGCTATCACGTACAAATCATTAAACCTGATATTCAGCACCTGTCACGAGGTATGACCAGCCGTGTCCTCTATTTATAATGTTCTTGTTATGTCGTACATTGTTCATCAGCATTTAAAACATTGCCCGGTATATAGCGAACAATACAGTGTTTGTTAAGTTTTGCCTTAATTTGTAAAATAGTACAGGTCAAATGCGTATAAGGTACTGAGGACTCGGACACGTGACTCGGACTCGAAGTCAAAATGACTCGATTGGGATAACTGATGACTCACTCTGATTGAGAGGACTTGACTCCCAGCAATGTTATGATTCGAACTAGATGAATATCCGGTGTCACAAAGCAAATAGCATATCCTCTGCCCCTCCCACATTGATGCAAATTTGCAATGAACAGCCAGCTATTTTTGCAATGTCCCTGTCCTCAATCACCCCTGTGGCGCAACAGTTGCTATGCGGGTAGTGGCTAGGCTAGAGCTGTCATCAAACCTGTACAACTTAACTTTTTTCATTATATTGTATGAAAACCAAATCCTGGGGATTGTGTACACAGTTGTGTACTGAATAGCCCTGATCGAGACCCAGCAGCAATACATTAGTCTCTTGTAACAGAATCTAACTGACTGGTAATGGCTATTATACTGGACCTAGTTTCTGGGATCATTTCAATAAATGAAACGAAGAAAATACTTGGTTTACTTAGTTTGAAAAATAGGTAAACAGGGTGGTGACTAAATGGCTGTTCACCAAATTCCCATCAAATTTTCCCAAAAATTCACTTTTAAGCAGCTCAAGTACAGTATGTCTTATAGTAGCAGTGGTTAAATACCTCTGAAATCCAACATACTGAGTCTTGAACATACATAATAGCTTCAAAGTTTACATGAGAAATTTTTTATGATGATTCTTACATTAGCAGATTTATAAGTCAGAAAATCCACCGAAGTATGATTTTATCCATGGGTGTTTTATTCTTAGTGCCCTTGAGTCGCCATGTTGCCTTTCAATTTAACTTCATCCAGCTTGTTTCTTCACATTATGATAATAAGGCAAATCAAAAAAATCATTTTAGCATCCCCTCCCCCTCCTTTTTTGGAGGATTCTGAAAATCTCTTTTTTTTCTTCATTCAGGCCATAACTTTTTTCAAAAGAAATTTTGAAAGTCACTCCAGGAACATTGCTCTTGACAAAGGAACATTTGAAGCATGTTTTAGTTTGGTACCAGAACCCTGAGACCCTAAAATAAAAATGAATAAAAAGGCTGCCTCCTCTGAGAAAGGTCAAGTGACAAAACCCTGCTTCGACCGGCTCCTTTTCCTCTCTTCAAACCGGTATTCAGTCCGGTATTTCTCATGTTGCATTTCACTAGAAATGGTTATTATGCAATTCCTGGTTACGAATGGCTATTAGTATTAGATCGAGCTGTGGGAAACACATCTGGTATATACTCTTGACAAGCAATGGTTGGGTTGCCAAAAAAGAAAAGAAGTAAAGTGCATGCCTCCTCATGCATTTTCGAAAAGCCGGACGCTAAACATGTTTTTATTTTTACTTGGCCTAAAATAAAAAGTTACTAAAACATTTTCAGTTGGTTACTTGGCAACTGATTCATTTGGAGCATTGAAAATATTTGCAATTTACCTAACTAGGGTGGTGACTCAAGGGCAGCTTACATTGATCTTCAAAAAAGGAAATTAATTTATTTTAATTTACACAAAGTTGAATGGACCAATCAACATTCTACCTCTATGTAGTGAGAAAATAAAGCGTCTACTCCTGTTCTAAATGCATGATGTACTGTATATATGGAAAACAGTACAACATGCGACAAGTGCAGGGTCACGTACACCACTCTCTATACTTGCTGAACTTGCTGAAGCAGCAGTTCATGGCTCGAAATGAGTCCACTCCATTGTTTTTGCTCATTATTTTGAAATGTTGAGGGGCGAGTTCTTCCTTACACTTCATGTTCACACAGCTTCAAAATATTCCCAGCTGAGGCCTAGGCTAGGCCTAGCCTAAGCTAGTGAACTAGTCACATGAAAAATGGGTAGAATGCCATTCAGGGCTCATTTTGGCAATCACATAATTTATTGGCCCCATCAGCACATGCTAACCACTACCTATAGGAATCTGCATGAATATTTATATTTAAGAGTGGGTGACACGTAACACAAACCACAACTTGCAAGTAGTTATGGAGAATTCTGACTGATTCCTGGTGAATATTTGGTAATCTCACATGCCAAGATGGGGAATGAAGGAGTTCTAAACCTTTTCTTAACTACAATCTTAATCGGCCTTTTGGTATATTAATTAAGATGCAAGCTTGTCAGAAACTGAAAGCTGACAAGAATCAAGTCAGAAAGTTGGGGGGGCCGACTTAGCGACTAGCCAAAAAGCAGCCGAGGCTAGGCCCAAGGACCTCGAGTTGTGAGCGCAGGCTTTAGTACAGGTACTAAAGCCATCGAGCGCAGGCTAGGTACGCCTAAGCCAGGCCTGGAATCCGGTCCTTCTAATTTCCAACTCCACCACTCACCAGCACTGAAATTGAAAAACAACGGAGTAACACGACAGTTCAATTGTGTGTACATGCACGATCGATATTTGCGGGGATATTTGGCAGCAGCTGAAGGTATTCATGTTCAGGCAGCAAGATAAGGCGCCTGAAAATGCGTCATCAAGTTCAAGAACTTCGCGTTCTGACTAAAAATAAACACGTGCATATAAACGTAGCGCAAGCTAGCTACATCTCCATCACGCATTTTCAGTCACGTAATGACCACATGGACATGACACGCACACGTCGTACGGATGCACAGGCTAGTACAGATGGTGCACATGGCTGGTACTGTTGTTTCGACCAATGAGAGAAAGGTTGCCACTACCATAGCGGGGGACGTCCGGCGCAAGAGGGTGAAGTGGCCGGGGTGCGAGATTTTTGCGGGGGTCCCTCCGAAATTGGACTGGACAAAGTTGATAATTTCCTCTCTGGCTGATTACTCAGGCGTAAAACTTCGTAATTAGGACTTTTCAAACTAGAACCTGCACGACATAAACAGATAAAATTCTCCAACTGTCACAATTCGAAACATGGCGAAAGGGGGTTAATTTGGGGTCGTTTCGCATCTAACAGCACTTGGAATTCAGATCTTGTTGACATCTGATGGAATGGAACAAAATATCAGTTCTCCAGTTGAATGTACTTGAAGGGTAGGTAAAGATCGTAGGGCTAATTTATAACTAGACATGAAAATTTCATACACCTTTGAATAAAGGTGGAAACTTCCCCAGTGCAGGGGCCTAAATACACAATTTTCCAAGGGGGAGGGGTGAACTTTTGGGACGGACAAGATGTTCTGTCTGAGACCAACTTTTCGATTGACTATTTTTTTGTAATTTCCTTCACATGGTTTTTTTTTCGGCGACCGTGGGGACGTTCACAACTGGGGGAGAGGGGGGGGGGGGGTAAGTGGCCAATGCCAATCTTTCCGTAGGTGGCTTCCGCACAACGGTCCATTGTTGCAGTTTTTTATGGAATTCTTCGGGGGTCTATCCAAGGTTCCTTAAAAATCGGCTTTGGTCGACAGAGACCTACTTTTTGCCGCTACGGGACGGACTTTTCAATATCCCACACCCCCATATTTACGCCCAGACTGTTTATTCAGTCTTCGAAAATTCCAACTAACTGCACGGACCGTGTGCGGGCATAAGAAGCTAGTTCTAGATAGACATTCTGTTCGATACCTTACTACGTCTTGCTGATGGTATATGTTTTAATCTTCTTTACTTCCATAGCTTTTCCTTCTTTTAATTTTTGTTTAATGTTACCTGTCATAAACGATATTCTCAATGATTGTGATAACTTGAGTACCTTCAATGCTTCCGTACCTTCTCGTTTTACTGATATTGATCTCTGCTACTAAATGTACGACATTCACGTAACTGCTGCAGTCTCTGAAAAAGTCATGACCACATTAGCGTAACCCTTTTTGAGTTCATGTTGTCGCTCTCGCCGAAACCTGGTTACAACCCCATACTCATGTGCAAATGCTGTCTATATTCAGGGGCGGATGCCGGATAATTTTAAAGGAAGGGGTCCAAACCCGGTAGAGTATCAAATGGAGCGCCACCATCGGTTAGGAAGTAGCGTTGGCAGTTTTTGTTTTGCCCCCAGATTGCAAAAACGGCACTTAATTCCCGAGCCTTTTGACGCTGTGTCCAAAGTATCTACACATTGGATAATATGTCCAAGAAATGTTCATCTCTCGGGAAAATTGTTTCCTACTTCTTCCGGGAGTGGCAGTTCCAGGGAACCATCTTCCGGCTCCCAGTAGTGTCGAAATGGACAAAAAATTCGCAAAAGATAGGAATTCAGTAGCACTGATTTACGAACTTGAAATTCGCTTTCCCATGACGTTGAAATTATGCGTTGTTTTTCTTGCCATTTATTTCGGACAACACCAACATATGAACGCACCAGCCAGAAACAAAAATAAATCACATTACAGTATTAGGTGGAAAACGGAATGAGACCATTAGGGTGCCGTGCTGGTAATCGAAGGATTGCGAGTTCGAATTCCGGCGGAGCTAGACGATCTTTCCTTTGCATTATTGAATATGGTGCTATACCTTCTACTACTTCTCATTATCCAGTTACCGTTCAGCAGGGACCCGCAAAGTGGACCTATAGTATGGGAGCGACTTTTTTAGGAGTACTGACCCGACTTGTGGTTCTCGCTAGTTGCACCAAAGACCATGCAGGGGTAATGTATGTAAAGCGCACTTGATACGTAACCACCTTCCTTTCTCCATGCATCGCCTTGGTCAGCCCCTGCAAACCGATGGCAAAGAGCTTAGGGATGTATACACTTTCGTGCGGCTACTCCGTCCAGTTAGAAACTTAGAAAATAAATACCACGCCGTATTTATTTCTGTTAATGATACTATTAGTCAGCGAAATCACTTGTGTTTCAGATCCTCTCATATATATTTATAGTTTAGCAGAACACTTTAACACACCTTTTAATGTCAGGATAGGCATATAAACAAAATGCATTTTATGTTGTATGAAGCTAGAGAAATTCAGCATGTGCACATTTGTTGCAAATTAGTTATCATTCAGTGATCCAATGCACGATTGACAGCCCTTTCGGTTCGGTCACGGGAGACCCGTACATATGGGAGGAGGAAACTTGGAAAATTACGGTGTCCAAAGGCAAGAGGCGTGGCGTAACCACGGTGCCCGGGGGGGGGGCGGAGTTGGGGGTGACCCCCAGTGATTGATAAACTAACACAAAAACTGATTTTTTTTTGCAGTTCAGTAGGTTTTGGCAGCTGTTATTTATCAAATATTGCAGTAGCATGTGTCCAGGGGCCCGTGAATTGTACTATTTGCCAATATGGAAGGTGAGGCCATTCAATAGGGCGCACTTCTCTTGGGTTCCGATCTTAACCCCCCCCCCCCCCATGACAAATCTCTCGGTACGCGCCTGCCAAAATCAGTGACGTGGGAAGGGTTTGAGGTCAAAACCCTAGTTACAATATTTATTGGATAACAACTGCAAAACGTTCAGTAGAAAATAGTGGTTATGTATCAAAGTTTGTTGGTCACTCGAGTCATGGGTGTGTGTGTGTGGGGGGGGGGGGTCTCACCCCGAATGAAACCCTCTCCGTGAGTAGGCTGCGCCACTGTCCTGAAGTAATGTCAATCCCTCTCAATAATCATACAATAATAAAGACTGTCTAAACTTTTTTCCAATCAATGTGCGATCCATTCCAATATCGAAACTTCCCCCTCTCCGCGTGGAAACGGAGGGGGTGGAGCGGGTCCTCCCCCAGAAGCCATCTACATCCAAATTATTGGTAATGCATTAGTTTATTGAACAGCTCTGAACCAGAGGCGGGGGATTCGGACCTCCTGATTCCCCCTCTGTATCCGCTAGTGACTATTCCTGTTTTTTTTTTTTTTAACTTATACGCCTCGGTTATGCTTCCACCCGAAGGTGCTTTCACTGGACTAATGAAACCCAGTCAGTCCTTAATTGTGGAGGCTCCAGTTTTGGTGTGGAAGGACACCTGGACACCGGCGAATCTCGCCTGCTCTTTTCGAAGACTGCCCGGATACGAGGCAGGGGTGAGAATTCCTGCTCCCGGGATCGCCATCTGAACGTCCCTATCCGACAGACGAGAGTGTAGCTTCACTCGTGCAGCCACACTATTCCTGGTTACAATTTGATTCATAGCCCTGTCCAAAGAGGTGGCAGTGTGGCTTTTCATATTGCTGACCATATTAATTACAAAATACGGGTTGACCTCTTTGCGAAATGCTGATAATTTTGAATCAAATCATGTCTATTGAAATACTTTCGAATAACGTTGGTGCTATTTATTGTCCACCTACAAGTTCTACCCCACGTTTTATTGATGATTTCTCATCCACAATTGATAAGTTGCGAATAAGAATTAACATTGATTTTGTTCGTACGGCTGGATCACATAGTTCAACAAACACATTTTACTGACATGTTATATTCATCTTCTTTTTCCAGCTTTCCCACTTATTACAGAACGCAATCGGATAGCAAAAATTCGCAACACTTTTAGATAATATATTTAGTAGCAATTTGAATGACATTAATACTTCTGGAATCCTGATCTCCGATATTAGTGACCATGCATTCGCCGGTTTATGGTGTTATTAAGACCAATAAGTTACACGTTCCAAGGTCAACTGTTCTACTACTTACAAGAGGGATATCACAAAGAATGGTTCAACTAATCTTGTCGTGAATCTGCAGTGCTACGACTGCAATTGACTCTATTCTATAACGATGTCAAGAGCGTATGATGAATTCATCATATGTTCATCCTATATTCAAATACTTTCTCCTTCATCTATAATAAGCACGGCCCTTTGAAGACATTAAATTGTATAAAGGACGGCTACCACCCCCGTGGTTGTCTAGAGCTATTATGACATCTATCCGTTGAAAGAATAAACTTTTCAGAAAATATGATGCTAACCCGAATTTTTAACCCGACTGTTAGGACAACCACATACTCGTGTCACCGTAATAAATTAACTATCAGAATCTCTTTTTGAATCTCTTTTGAAAAATAAGCAATCTACGTAATCCTGGAAGATCATTAATGATTTAATTACTGAAGTTTCAAGTCTCACAAACATTGAAAATCGAACCTGATGGTTAATTTTTGGATAATGATAATGATATACCCAATGCATTCAATGATTTTTTTTTTCACGAATATTGGCCCCTCTTAATTTAGCTGAAAAATCACGTGTCAATCACGATAACTTATTGAACAAAACGATCCATTATGGTGTAAGAGGGCTTGCACTAGATTTGTTTAAGAGCTGCCGTACGGATCGTAAACAGTGTCGCATGGAATAAACCGTCTCAACCTATCGTAATATCACATGTGGTGTTCCCCAAGGATCTGTTCTGGACCACATTTACATAACACACTACAAACCGTTTCCAATATTTTCAATTCTGTTTTTATTGCGGATGACACTAGCATTCTTCACAAAAGTAAAAATCTCACCACCAGTAATTATATTTTAACTAGGGATATCAGCAGGATTCCTGATGGTTTGCGCTAATGAGCTGTTGTTGAATGTTGAAAGATTAATTTCGTTTTTTTCTCGTACTTGAATAACACCTCTATTAGAGAACTGACCATGTAAAATTCCTCGGCGTGACACTGGATCCATGCTTGAGCTGGGAAAACACATTGATCTGTCGTATTGTAATCAGCTCTGGCGTACGCTCATTACCAACTCCCATGATCTCGCCTCATCCTTCGTGTATTTAAAAAAAAAACCTTTTTCTTCGTCTTGGACATACACCAGCTGCATTAGGAACATTTATTTTCAAGGTTTTTTTTTTATACATTTACTCACTCCGCTGTATTCAAACATTGTTCAAATCTGAATAACCCCATGATAGTACACGGCAATCTATTGAAATTCATGAAGATTACCCTCGATTGCCATCCAACATAAGTTCAGTGAATACACTGGGGCCCACTTTTGGAATAATCTTGACCATACTGTAAACAAGAACGCAAAACTGCGTCGGATTCCTTGCTGTGTTGGTTGCCTGGATCTCCAAGGATGTGTATGTGACCCTCCCACATAGTCACGTATCATCCATTCCCTGTGTTCACTACTAAAACGGGCCAAAGTTATCATTTTCGAAATCTTTCCCTTTTTCCACGCTGCAGGATTTCAGATTTTGCCATCGCCTGTCGTTTAACCGTACTCGCAAAGACATGGATAAGTGAAATCATAACGGGGACCACCATACACATCGACCCCTTTTGACCTCAAATGAAATGATCCAAAACAATATGGGATCCCTTACTTCCCTTTGACGAACCCACTCACCAAGTATGGACCCTCAACACAGTGGGTAGAAACAGTTATGTGCTTACAATTCTTTACCGTTACCTCGGGTGTATTTTGGCATTAACCCAAAAACATAGGAAGATTACCTCAAATGGCCCAACCTGTCTACCAAGTAGGCCATGAGCCCTCTACATCTTGTGGTTAAACTCTATTGTTTATAAGATTTCAGACCAGTGACCTGGTGACCCTCAAGTGGACTATGATATGACTGATTCACGCCAGACCATGATCTGATATCGGACATACTGCTTTCCATTTTGTGAGTGTGGCTCCTGATAACATCCCGATTTGACCGCATTAACATGGTGTGTCATCCGCATATAACATACCGCTCATACCATGGGCCTCTGATAATGTCCTCTAACCAGGTGAGGTGTAAATTGTTGAGCGATAGAGGGCCCCGAGACAGATCTTGGGGAATCCTACATGGTTTGTGACGGTAGATATACATTCGTTACAACTACGACTTGGGATATGTGGTGAGGTATGACTAAAAACCAAGCACAAAGCATTGACGGACACACCTTATCTATCTGCAGACGCTGAAGAAGATGTCATGTTAATAGTTTTCGAATGGTTGCGAATAGTCAACAACACTAGGATGCCTTCGCCCGGTCAGCAGTGAGACGCAAGTCGTTGTAGACGCGCAGCAGCGCAGTTCTCAGTGTATGGTGGCCGCGCAAGACGCTCTGCTTCTCACCAAGAAAGTTCATTTTTCCGGAGATAGTTCCGGATTACTCTGGCAAACACGTTCCATTTGTTTTGGCCAGGAACTTCAAGTTTGCACTATGCACAGAATATTGAGCTGATTGCGGCGGGAATGTTTAAGAAATATAATTCTTTAAAGACAAAATGGACAACTACCAACTGACATGTGATTTTGTTTTTTATCTAGAAGGACACTGTGACCTAAATTCCCTATCAGGTAATATATACCAACATGAACATTGTGAGGGTAAAAACACATCTGGATGTGGATCAGGCTGTTTCAACAGGAAGGTATAAATTGGTGGTTCTTGGCAAATTGGACAAAAATCGAGCCTTGTTTAATTCCGCCCTGTGTTCAGGTAGGCAACATTTCATTGCACCAAATGACCATGTAAAGAAAACTATAAGAAAGGAAAACTGACTAAAAACAACAGTCCCTCACGACAAACCACTGAATAAGTTCGCTGGGGAGATATATGAAGATTTGGAAAAATCAGAGGAGGACATGAAAGATTCATGTAAACAGTAAATTACTGGCAACTCTGCCCTGCGCAGTATGTACCGTAAACTATGTAAATTTCACGTTAAAATTACCAGTAATATCATCTTACTGATTAAATTCATAGTAGTTATTGTAACTTTTACAGCAGTAAATTGGAGGAGTTACCAGTAATTTGCCGTAAAAAAAAAAATGTAACAGCTGTTTGTAGCGTGGGATAGAAGTGTTTTAGTACTCAGTGTAATTGACTTATCAGTTTGTTGCAACACGACGAGGTCTGGTCGTTACAAATAACTGACGCAGAAGGTCACAAGTTCATTAGGTCAAATGAGGTCAAAGGGTCAAATGAAGTCGAAGGGTCACCAGATGTAGTTGACAGAAACGAACAAAACTTACCATTACAACTTTGCTCTGAAATGTTCCATTGCCATATATAGGAGGAATGCCCTATGGCGACCTTCAATGACCGAACCTGACATCAAAAACAATATGCTCATCCTTCACCAGGTGTGCAACTCAATAACCTAATCTGAACTTAATGGATACTTGCTTCCGTTATATATCGTGCTGACCACGGTTTTTGAACTTTGCCCTGCCCGCCTGTCGTGACATTGAATGACCTTGAAGGACCCTGAACTGGCACTAAAAACGATAGCGTGTCTTCCTCGCCCCTCTACATAGCAACCCACATGCCTACTTGATAGCCGGTTAGATATCGTGTCTTGACCGGAGTGATCACACTTTCGCATCCGGGGTAATCTTAATAATACAGTATTTAATTGTGATTCGCTCATTACCACCCCCGGAACCGATAGAAACCTCCACATTTCGTGGGAATGAGAACATAGGCACGAGTTATTATCTACATATTGTTTACAGGAGGTGATTTTGGTTTGAAACCTAACTTGACAGGCACTGGGCGTCGTTTTCCGTTTTGAAAGTGGGGGTACACATCGAATGCAAATGACGATCTAAGCGCAGCGCCACCATTGGTTTGCGCGAAGCGTACAACGACAATTTCAGATTTTCACACCTTCCAGATCGCCGGACACGGCAACCTTGCCAGACTCAATAGCACCCATCTACATATGTGATTCGAGTAGCGACGACAAAAAAGTTGACATTGTGCCTACTAAGATTATTTACCAAGTATCACACTTGTCATTTTTTATTACCTCTGTTCTACTACTGGCTTCGTTTGCGTGGGTCCAGGGTCGGCCCAACGGTCCCTGGTGGTATTGAAGGGAAAAGCTATAGGCGTAGGGGAACCATCCAATTGGGGAGCAGTAAATATTTGGCCAATTTTTTACAAAGTCATGCATCGTAGACTACAGCGCGCGCGAAGCGCGCGGAATTTTTCTCATGTTTCCCGGCAGTTTAGCGAACAGGTCAGCAGAACATTCAGGCAATTTTCACTTGCCTTTCTCCTTTCAATTTTTCCACGAATTTTCGCCGGAATTTTCATCTCAGACAAATTTTGGGGGGGGGGGGGGGAGTCTGCCCCCAAGGCTTCTTGAAATTATTTGAGTGAACAAAATGATTAAGCACTACAATCGCATATTCACAACGCCGGGTAGAGAACGCCATTGCAAATTTATGCAAATTTTGGCCATTCGATTCAGATCGATCACTCATATGAAACATGGGTAAGCCTTCGACTGTTTCGGCCCTAGTGGGGTCCATATCTTCATCTTGGGTCCGCACCTGGAATCAGGGGACTTGAGACAATTTCCAACGCGATTATTGTTCGGGGGTAGACAATAATTGAATCAGTTTCGACGATCATCATTAAAATAATGAATTATTGACTTATTACTG
The DNA here is from genome assembly GCA_026419785.1 of Sclerodactyla briareus. NCBI lineage: Eukaryota > Metazoa > Echinodermata > Holothuroidea > Dendrochirotida > Sclerodactylidae > Sclerodactyla > Sclerodactyla briareus. Next base: position 47,809 of record JAODTK010005562.1, read on the forward strand.
TTAACAAACCCACACCCACTATAATACAATGACCGTGCACGGTACACGCTCACAGGTTCGTAAATTGGGGCACACAACTTTATCCAACTAAAAAAGGTTGGTTGGATTTCATTGCAGTTGATAGGCACACTTTATCAGTACTGATGCTACGCGGAAAAGTTCGGCCACCAAATCGCCTAATTAAAAACTTTCATTTTTACTACTTTGCCCAAATTTCTTCATTATTTCTCCGAATTCTGGTACTTGTTCCGTCGTGTTTTCACTCTCAAATTATCCTGCACCCGGCCCGACCCAGTCTCGTATATTATGACTGTTTTGCTTAAGTTGGTTCTGTACTCATCCGTGATATACTTAATCATCTTACTATATTGGGCATAGATTTACTATATCAGCTAACTTGGTTTGGGTTGAAACAAGAATGAAAATAAATGTTTGACTATTGCAATAACGGTGTAGCTGCAGGACTATTTTCAATCCAAGGGGGCAGTCCTTTTGTGGGGTCGTGAAAAAGTTGGGGACTTTTTTGGGAAGTCCTCCGTATACATACGTATTTTCACTCTTGACCACCTTGGCTAACCCTCAACTTTCAGCCAGGAGAATTACGTCCTTGACTATTACGCGAACCCAATGTGATGCTCGTGTCAGCTTGATTGAGCAATCAGTGAACCATTGGGTCCTACATGCCTTCGTAGTCGACCTGCGAATAATAAATTCGAAGGAGAAAAAAGTACTGAGGAGCTGGCCTAGTCGTACGGGGCCCCTGCTGTTTTTAGCAGAACATTTTTTGCCTAAACGACAGAACAGCATCCCCGCGCGGCCGGGCAGCGAAAATTTTTGCATGTTTTTCGGGGGCGTTGATTGAAAATTCGGCCATTCAGCATACCTTTTTGGGCAGTCTCCTTCACTTTTGCCTTTTTTCTGCCCAGATGTTTCCCGAATTATTTTCCATTTTTGCCTAATTTTTCATCTCATCATAACTTTGTTGCGCTCTTCAAAGGCTAAGCAATTTGGGAAGTCGAGCCAGAGTCACAGCAAGTTTGGATTACAATTAATGAATTGTGAACAAACTAATTAGCAGGTCAGGGTTTACCGGTCCCCTTTGAAAAGTATTGGCTTAAATTAATGCTCTAACTGTGATTTTTCTTTCGGCGACATGGTGCTGGTCCAACCAAGGGCAGCAAGTTCAGCTCTTCTTTTGGTTATTGGGCTGAATCCTACCTTCCATGGGACCATCTTAGTTGGGGTCTAGGAGAAAGCCTGGAAATCAGACCGGTTAGCCCATTCTAAGAACCCAAGTTATAATTTTTCGTTTTTGCCTCGTAGGCTCGTACCCGTTTCTTTCGACGGAAATTTTGACTGAATAATCATCAAAGTTGTTCGAATTTTGTTGCAATCCATGAAAGAAGAACACACAAAAGTCGAAAGGTGCTAAATTTAGCACGGTTTCCTGGTATAGGCTTGATTTAAAAGAATGCTTCTCATCTTGTTACCATAACATTCATTCCTATATAGCGCATTACCATGTAGGGAATATCTCGACGCGCTACACAATTGTTTGCTGTCTGGTTTCGGATCATGGGCCACGACTGTTTTTGATTGAAATTGGAGTGCAATATATATCTGTTCAAATGAGTGCATCGCTCTCGTCTCGTCGATGCTTCACTGGCTAGAAATATGCGATTTCTAGGAACATGATCACTTTGTAAAATATAGTCCCCGAATTCAAAATTCACTCAAAATATTTTCACAAACGGAATCTCATAGCTATCGCCTGCCACGGTCTACAGTACTGACAGCGAACAACCATCAGGATCCGCAACGGACGAAGTTTTTGCATATTCTTGGACATATCGATAAAATCACGTCCAAACTTGCCAAGATTGGCAAATTTTTGCTCAATCATTCGGCTTTCGACGCAGGGGTGGGCGCCAGCGGGGGTGGGGGGGTAGGGGGGGGGGGGGGGGGGGGTGGGGCAGGGGGGCCATGCCCCCCCCTCGGGTAAGCCTGCCCCCCCCCGTTTCGGGGAATTTTTCCATCTCGTCGGGGAGCCCGAGTGGGTACGCTAAAATGTATCACACCCCCGACACGTGCTTTTTTGCCCCGACAGTATATATGTCCAACCTTCTTTATAGTGAAAATTTCTATCTTGACGCTGAAATTTTTTTCGGGCCGCTTCGCGGCCCCTCATATCTTTCTATAGTATATGCCAAGTTACCTCGCTCGATTTTAAGATCAGCGTAATCATCTTCCTACATGCTATACAATCGTGGAATATATACGAGGATACCAACCTTGTTGGATATCTTTTCTTCGAAATGTTTCTGCAAGAGATCAGGGTACAATTCGTTTGGGGAGGATGCTCGTTCTCCCGTCTATCACGTTTGCCTCTGTGTAGAGTGGTGTGCTTTTCATCACGACGCAGTGGCCCAGGTATTTCTGTGCAGTTATTGTGAATACTGACCCGATATTCTACTAATAAGGCGTCCTGATTTGAGTGGGAAGCTTTGAAAGTAAACCATTGCTCTCACCATGTGTTTTTTCATTTTTTCGTTTGTTTTTCTTCAAACATGTTCAAGAAATGAAAACATGAAAAGCATGTTTTGACTTAGGGGGTGGGTGAGGCCTCGTCGGGGAACTTGGCCCCCCCGTCGGGGACTCGGACCCCCCGCTGAGGAAATCTGGCGCCCACCACTGCTTTCGAGCAGGAGAAATCGGCAATCTTCTGACATTGTGGGCCACTTTACCATCCACTTTGGCAGGTTTGTATTCCTGAATTGTGCATATTCTCTGCCCAAGCGTTTTTTCCTCGATCTGCAAACTTTCTCTAACTTCCATAATGTGTTGGAGCGTCTACGACTCATCCGCCCAATGCCAACGCCGCTTGGGTTATAATCAATTGACATTTTTTTTTGTGAATTTCCCTATTTATTAATTTTGTTTACCTTTGTCTCACATTTGTTTCTGATTGAGAAAACTGTCATGAAAGCGTCAATATCGCCAGAATAGCCTCAAAATGCATTCGCCTGACACTATAGAAGCTACAGTTTACATGAGGTCGTCTGGCGCGCGCATCGCGCGAAAATTTGAAAAATCGGGTTCGGAATAAAGGCCACGGTGGTCCTTTGTGCGGATGCTTCCTAATCTTTTTCAGCCACACAGCCACTTACCGGATACTTGTACACGGACATGTACTTTCGTCTTCATTGAGGATCAAAAGTGTGGGGGGGAGGGGGACATACATTTGTATGTCCCCCCCACTTCGAAAAAGGGGGGGGGGGACGTGTCCCCTCTGTCCCCCCAGGATCGACTCCCATGTTGACAAGCACTACATCCTGCGTGTTGGGGTGTACGTAGTTGAATCATTCTGCTACATGCCTGCTTAGATTTTAGGTGATCTCGGAAAAGTTCCTTCTGCCACAAAAGCTGAATAACTACGCTTATTAATTGCGTTCCGATTGTTATTTCTTCGTTTGAATCCCCCCGGTCTACAATGCGTTAACAAACTACGCGTCAATCCAAGGTGGCAAAACTTTAAAAGGACACCAATAGTTGAGTCATTGCACGTATTTACTCTGTTACAGGTCTCTCCGACCTATGGAACGATGACGGGGTCTCCTTACATGGTAAATATAAACAAACTTCCATTTCATTCTCGATAGCTCTGAATTGAAAGAAATATACGACTGGAAAAATATTTGGGGGGAAACCAGACAGTGATATTTTAAAAACGGTATCTGTCGGTTATTGGACAATTTCTCGGTGCTAAGCCTATGTTGTAATCACCAATCCATTTTACGGCAATCGAGTAAGCCATGACAGTGAACAGACGGCGATAGGACAAAACCCTTGATAAACGAACCTATATATTGTTGGCCCGACCCGAGTATCGATGGCAACTATTATATTCCAGGTATTGTAAAAAAACGCATGGGTTATCAGTTTATAGTTCAATATTGTATTAGTCGCTTCTCAGAAAAAGACTCAATTTGCTGTGCTGATTCGGTTTAAGATTGTAATGTTCCGGGGCTTCAGGTCAAGCTACTACTCTTTGTCTAGATACCGGCATGGTACATCTTAGAGATAGTGCATTTACAGAATCGTGTTAACAAACTTCCAAAAGTTGCCTCCAAAACATAGGGGGCAATCCTCGCATTTGCAAGATATACATACCTACTTTAAACCTGATGATGTTGTTAATGTACATAGATACAAAGGAATGGAAACTTTTCAGAGAAATAGTCTTCTTGTTGACCTGAATTAATCTAAACAATGGCAGCTCCATTTCTATTGCATTCATACTTGCCTGAAAGTATTTTCCTCGCGCCTATACTGCACAAGCAATTCTTCGGGTATTAGGACTCTCTAACCTGAATGGAGCTGTCCTAAAGTTCTAGTTCATATCTGCAATATACATGCTATACTGTCTGCGTTTCTTCCCCACACATTATACGTTGTCGTTTGTAAGCGTAATGAAAAGGGGGAATTCCACCAGAAAATAAGACGTAATACTTGGCGGGCATGGAAAAATACAACGTGATTCGATTTGAATACCCGCGCTTGAGTTTACACTGCGCGTACTGATGGAAAACCCCCATGGTAAGATCCGTCGTATGTATACGCTTGGATCGGTGTGTTACGGTAACTGTGGATGTTAGGTTCGGAGGTGAGGACTTGAACTTTGAAAACCGCATCACTGCGCCGTTTTGATGATTTGTCGAGCAAGCAATAAGGGGGTACATACTCAATTTTGAACTCCAGACTACATATCCTACCATCACAATGCATTACACTAATGTTTTCGGGCCCTTTTGATTCGTTATGAGGAATTGCATTCCACCCAAACAGAAGGAAAACGAGGGGACTGCCAAAACTGCGAGATCACACTGTTCATATATTTGCGAGTGTGAGATTTGTTGATTGGGGTGATAATAGTCACCCCGCATGGCGCATTATCCTATCCGGGGGGGGGGGGGGGGGATAGTACAACAAAAGAAAAAACGATTCCTTCAAAGCTGTACACATATGTTGTTTCTATCAGACCAACTACATTCTTAGCTAATGGTGTTCACAAGAAATCCAAAGTTCTGACTGACCTACTCCAACAGAGATTTTGTACTCTCATGGGAGATCACACACAAGTATGAGCTTCATAGCTCCAACCTCATCAAGTTATCCTGTTACAAGCCAGGCGCCACACAAGTTCCCTTCGAGCTTCACAAAGACCAGAGGGTGGTATACCTTCCTGAATCTGTAGCCTGGCCGGGGGTTGCACCCTCTTCACATTTCAAGGCTCGACACTAAGTTGGTTGTATTCGTCGTGGATTCGAGTCTAGAAGAAGAACCCCTCGAGGTTTGTGGTCTCGTGGGTGGTCACTGCTACGTGGCAAGGTATCCTCTATCTCTGCACACCGGTCGCACCACTTCAATGCGAGGACCTATCAAGTTCCTGAACATCGACTCCGGAAAGTAGCCCCCGCGCGCCTGTCTTGTCATCAGTATTGCCTCTTTTTTGAGGTGTTAGCCTGGTTTCTTCTGCAAGATCAGTGTAGATTTCATGCCTATTTTCAGTCCGGTAGTGTTATACAGGTTGGAGTGGCCTATCGGTATTGATTATAGCCTGCGGTTTCATTACTCATTTTACTACTCTTTTACTCTCTTTTGCGGATCCTGCAGCAGATCTGCTGTATGGTACCTATGAAATTGGACAACTCCGCTCAATGTTGGGATTATGACCGGAACACAACGGGACAACATTGTTTTTGGAGCGGGGCAAGGGCGTTTGTTTTCTCGACCGCTTAGTCCCCACAGAAAACGACCAACATGCCAGTGAAAGAAAAGTCGGTTGTGTGTCCCAAATTGTCTGAGATTTGAGAAAACCGCTTGCAATAAATGGATTCAATGGCATGAGCTCACGGACAGCTGGGCAATGTCTATTAGGAGGAGCTGCCGTATTAACCGAAGTACCTGTGCATCATCCTAACAGTGATACGTGAATCTCAAAAACCCTAATAATTTAAGTCAAGTACATCAATTAAAATGTGACGGATGCGGAGGAGGTCACTTTACTCGGCTGATCCGAATGGAGAAAATGCAAGGGAAGGAAGAACATATTGGCTACGGTAATTTATTTGGGAGACATAAGGGAATATTACGAGGAAGAAATTTATCTACTTGTAATACCTGTTAACCGAATATGAATGACGTGAGGAAGGAGGCGATGGCAGCCGATTGAATACAAAAGATTGTGGCTGCATATGGGTACCAACCACTGGGAGTATTTTTTTTTTTTAGGGGGGGGGGGGGGTTGATGACAAATGAGAGCTGCAAGTAGGTCCGTGCACTTGCGCGAAACGAGGCGGTCGTCGCCCAATCATGGGCTGGGGCGGGTGTGGTGGGAGTGCGTTAGTAGGCACAGGATCAGTAAGTAAATGCACATTCAGTGGGCCGAATCACAGTGTAATTAACGTGAATGACGCATTGGGCATGGCGGAAATATCGCGATGTACCAGTTGCGTATGAGATGGATCAATCAGGCTGTACCCGATCACGATCTCTATAGTTAGTCATCGGTCGACCTAACAATACACTAAGACGGAGATTTCCAGCGATTGGTGCTAATGTGGTTAACCATGGCCATGCTGATCGGTGCGTCCACAGTGGAGGTGGCAGGGAGGGGCGGCTTCCCCCCCCCTATGGGCTTTGGGCCGCAAAAATAAAATCGACAGAATGTGATGTTTTAATGCACACGTTTTTTCGTCTGGTGGGGTAAGTGTCAAAATACGTTATCTCAACTTATTATTTTCTACTTCGTTCTCATCGACTCAAATCGAGACTCGAACTGTTGCTGTAATATAGCGTCCGCGAATGTAGCGTATGTTTAACCCAAGGCCGTAGCGAGCGGGAGGGGGGGGGGGTTGTCACTAAATTAAAAACCCTCCCAATAATTTCATGCCGTCGGCAAATTTTCGGTCTGTCGGCAAAAAGGAGAATTGGCATTTCTTGTTCTGAAATGTTGTATGATCAGCAACAATTTTATATCAGAAAAGTTTTACATCTTCACCAAGTGTCGGTGAAGAGGGTGTTCTTGATGACTCCACCCATCGCCGACAATCAGCGCCCAGATTCTGGACGAGGAGGGACGGGGTCCATGTGAGGTGGTATCCTCCTCCTTTTGTCATTTTTTTGAATAATTAAGTACCCTCATATCCAATCTGGTGCATTTATGCATAAAAAACAGTAGAAGTCAACTTTCTCGTGCGAGATCTGTCACTTTTGCTAATTAAGATTGCTGATTTTATGTGTAAAATGTGTAAAAATAAGGTACATACCGGCGTTGATGTTAAACTCCACTATCATTTCCATGGGATGGTTGTAGCCACTCCTTTTGTATTTATTTTATCCCACGATCTCCGGATTTGTTCGATTCATAGTGCACAATGGCCGAAAAACAATATCTGTCAGCGGCCAGCCGCTTGAGGATGTATGAGGGAGAAGAAATATAATGCGAAAGAAAAATGAGCAACCGGTGTACCACCCCCCTCGTACCCCGTGCAAGTCCAAATGTACCACTGGTGGGACTATTACACAAGTTGGGAACCCCTGACGTAGATACACTTACAAGTGTATCAAGTGGCACCATTTTGCGTCTAAGCAGTATTAAATGACTCAAAAATCGCAAAGGGTAGGGGGGGGCACCCCGTCCCTTAGACCCATCTCCCATGTCAGACATCCTTGCCAAATCTGCCCCCATTCTACTAAACCCTGGCGCCGCCCCTGACCATGGCCAATGAACAGACATTAATATATCTTTTGAGAAAATTCCAACGGTCTCTAACCGAAGTCATCCAAAATAGTTTTTTAAATTAACCCTGAGCTACCCTCAAACCCCAACCAAATTGACCGTCCCAACTAAAAAACGCAATACGTGCTGCTTCGTTCCTGCTATTGCGGTGATTGGTAGCACTTTATAGGGGTAACCGTGGGGGGAGGGGTGTATTTCCTGAAAATTAACAAAAATAAAACATAAAAGTTCCAGCAGACCTCTTCGGAGAGACATGGTCAAGATTTGCAGCACTTCATACAAAAAGGCACTGCATGTAATATCATCCCCTGCGTTATCACGATAAAACCAGTGAATTCAGCCTCGGTACACAGGCCACGAACAATTTCCATGTATGCATATGATATCAATCGTTACACTAAGAGGCAATGAGGACGCCCCCCCGCCAGTTGGGCGGCCCCATTAAATCAATGTTCAAACTGAAGTCCGTCAAGTGTGGCACTGAATCAAGAACATTCTTTACCTTATGTCACTGTCACATCATAACGTCAAGCCACATTCGTTAGTTGCTCACGATGTCCTTTACACATATTGTCACTATCTGTAGGACATGGTGAGTGTCATCGACGTTGGTCCTTGTATATAGTTTCTGACATGATTAAACATTTTTCTAGCGTTTTCTCTCAGGTTCACACCCTATTGATAGTGTACCACGTGAGACCACGTTAATAGTACAGCATTTCCTTGGTTCTCATTGATTGAATCGTTAACTGATAACAGATTTACATCATGTGTCAGATAGTTTCATATACATATCCCTCTACAGCAGAGGATCCCCACCCTTTTCCACCTCTCACCTCGCGTAACCATTTAACATTTCGTGGTGCCCACTAAGTAGCACTGTACGGCATGGCTAGTTTCCCAAGAGTCTGAAAAAGGTGGGGGCTTGGCCTCCAATGATCGCCGTCTGGAGGGGGGTCCATTTGTGGGAGGACTTTATCTTTGTTATTTTTTGATATTAAATACCCTTATATACGCAATCTGGTGCAATTTAGCACCATTCGGAGCACACTGTGTACCAGCCCGCGTACCACCGTGAACGTCCAAATGTACCACTGGTGTTACGCGCGTACCACAGGTTGGAACCCCGGTACTACAGTTTACAATAGTCGTCGCCAATACGTTTTTAACAGCTATTATAGCTACCCAATTGGAGCACGCTTTGCACTGGCAAAAGGCAACTCACGTGTAGATTATCTTGCGTTATTACGATAAAAAACACAGTATATTCAGCCTCGTTACCACAGGCCCCATTAGTGTAATGCCAATTCCCATGTATGCCATGTAGTGTCGTGGAATCCGTTACAGTGTGAATATGTTCACCGTAAACTGGCCGACAAGACACATTTGTTGTCATTATAGTTTGAGAAACCAGAAAGCCAAAAGGATTAGTGATTCCTTGAATGTTTCTGTCAACTCATGAGCAGAACACGGAGATAGTACCCAGCTCATTATAGGCAACCCCGTAGGTAACAACATAAAATGACAAATTCCAGCTTTACCAACCAACTAATAGGGTCTGTACTTTGGTAAGAAAGCTTACACACTAAAATGCAAGGTTCAAACTTTGTGAACTCCTGGTAACCTTAGCTGATCTCCGAATGACCCCAAAAAACATAGGGTTCATGTACTCATATGAGGAATACACAAACCCAGTATGAGCCTCATTCCCCCTTTACCAAAAACAATCGGGTTATGTTACGTCCCCATCAAGGAATGATAACAACTAATTTACTGATCAGACCAAAGTTTTGAAATATGTGTTTACAAGGTTTTACAGACTTGAACCTCTGGTGACCTCAGATGACTCTGACCTCCTCGGACCCCAAAACAATAGGGTTCATATACTCATCATGAGGGAAACAAACATAACAAGTACGGAGCTTCATGCATCAGGTGGGGTCTAGTTATAGGTTTACAAGGCCAAAATTGGACAAAATATCGAATTTTCACAAATTTTCTATTTTCGACCAAATTCCCTCCCCAAACCTGAACCAAAAACCATAGGGGGGTTCCTGGAACTCCATGGGAAAGCTATACACCCAATTTCAACTTGATCAGAACAACCATTCTGGATTATCGTGTTTACAGGTTGTCAGAGTTGACTCGGGTGAACTCAGGTGGTGACCTCAGATGACCTCGACTGACCAAAACAATAGGGTTTCCCTGTACGTATTCATGGGGACACACATACAAGTATGAGCTTCATCCATCCATGGTGGGGTCGAGTTTGTGTTTACAAGCCGAAATGGCCAAACTATCGAATTTCGGCAATTTTTCTATTTTCGACCAAAATTCCCCCAAACCTGAACCAAAAACAATAGGGTTTCCTGTACTCCCCCATAAGAAAGCCCTATACACCTACTTTTCACGGTCAGACCCACCATTCTGGACTTATCGTGTTTACAGAACTTTGACCTTGTGACCTCAGATGACTTCTGAACCGACCAAACAATTGGGTCCTGTACTCATCATGTGAACACACATCCAAGTTGATCTTCATCCATCAGGTGGGTCGAGTTTATGTGTTTACAAGCCAAAATTGGCCAAAATCGAATTTTTCACAATTTTCTAATTTTCGACCAAAATTCACCCCGACCTGACCACCAACGATAGGGTTCCTTTACTCACCATAGAAGCTATACACCTATTTTCAACTTGATCAGACCAACAAAAAAAGAACCATTTCTGGACTTATCGTGTTTACAGTTTTCAGACTTTTGGACTCTGTGACCTCAATGACCTCTGACCTGACGCCAAACAATAGGGTTCATGTAGCTCATCATGGTGAACACACATACAGTATGGACTTCTCCATCCGGTGGGGTGAGTTATCGTGTTTACAAGCTGGGCGTCACACACCTACACACACACACACACATCACACACCCACACGACGTGACTGCATACATTCCTCTGACTTCGTCAAGGAATCAAAAAATGGCTTGACTATCTCTTCTAGTGACCGGGTGGCAGAACAGGACATCAATATCCAGTAATCAATTACCCCCTGTGTAGACATCTAAACCACTTCCAAGCAGGGATGTAGCGAGGCCGGCACCTCCGAGGCGGAGGCGGGCTCAGATTTTTCCACCTTGGACACTGGTAGTAAAGGTGGCCTCGGAAAGAAACGAGGCCGGGGGCCCGGGGCCGGCAAAATCGGCCCGAGCCGCCTCGACTCAACATTTCTGCTGCCAGAATCAACTCACGTGGTTTTCATTTAGTGTGTTCAAATCAACCTAATCATGCCCATTGAATTGAAGCTGAATACTACCCCGATAGCCTCGCACAACAATACCACCCCCCCCCCAACCTCCCCCACCATTCGAGGATTCGAAGTATTACTGGCACTCCCGGTTCTCCTGATGAGATTGTGATCCGATATGTGACATGTTTGTATTCTGGATTCATGTAAACAACTGTATTACGACACGTAACTTCCCTGCATGCACCTTAATGTTTCTTGTGAGAGCCAATAGGTGCTTGTCCACGTACCCACGATACAGGATTGAGTTGTCTGCCGCTGCTACAATCTCTGCACATATTACAAAAATACACAAACCCAGCGCCCCCGATTCAAAGTGGGGTGCTTTGCGCATCGCCACACCAACCACATAGAGCGTCCCATGCTCCAAAATACCAACAGTGCCGCTTTGTTCCACCACCGTATGGCGGAAATGACACGTTTTCACGAATGTGGTTGATGTCATACAGAACTTCGTGAACACCACGGATGAATCTGCACTGACATTATATTATTATTTCTTGGTAATAATTGAAAAATTTCGGTACCATGATTCTGGCAGTGACTTCCTTTTGGGATTTGGGTAGTGGGCTTGTAAAGAATTGTTACTTTGGTTAGCTCATATCGAACATTTTTACGACGTTCGGGCGGGGGCTTTTTGCAAGCATTGTCTATACCCATATGTGCATATTTTATTTCAGAACCTCGCCCTGGTTGTAAACAAGAATCTTCCATTCGAGAGGAAATGTTAAAGAGAGTCCAGCAAAGAGATGAAAAACGTGAAATGAAATATACTAAATCACATAAATGAACATTTGTTCAGACAATCTCTCGCACAATGCGCTTTTGATATTAATCAAGTAGCACGGGGCTTACATTAGCTTTTGGTCATGGTTGGCCTGATTTCATTAATGTTTATCACCTTCCCAAAGACACGTGGCTATGTCACCAACACAATGTGGCGCTTCGTGTTGCTGTTGAGAACATCATCTATTCCTTCTCTCCATCCTCATGATGTGACCACAACAGTCCTGTCCAGCACTTGGATCTTGCTGCGTTGGTTTGTCCGCTCGCTCGTCGTAGCTCTGTCGCGAGAAATTATTTGATCGATCGCCTTTCGTGAGGTGTAGAATATTCTGCAAACCAACACAACGTAAGTGAGAAGCCGATCTTCGTTTGATATATTACCTAAACTTAATTGCGCTAATCGCCGAGTCGGAGACGCAAACAGGTTTGGTACATATCATACGCCGGCTGCCTGGAAATCAGTTTTTTCTGTGGGAACAAAACCCCCCAGTTGGTTAAACTCCTATACCTCTATATTATTCCACATGTGAACTAAATTTTTCCGATCTGAGGGAACAGGGCTCACTGCGTGCGTTTCCAAAAATTGATCATGTTCATACTTTGAGACAACCTGCGTACTGCTTTGCTAGATCGCGGCCAGGAGACGCTGGTTGTCCCCGGAACATTTGGCGATGGGAGGCGGGTGTTGGGTTGCTTTGAAAAAAACAAATTTGACAGCCCCATGGGGCTCTATTCATGTTTTAATCGAGTCGGGGTACTTCCTCATTTCTCCACAGGTACCAATCCGCCGGCCACCCTAGGTACGAAAATACAAACGATGATGTTCAGAGAAGAAATGTTAGTAAAACAAAAATACTCCCATTTCATGGAACATGTCGGGATATGAGAGCGACATACAACAAATGTGACAAAACGGTGTACCCCAGAAATGCTAGGAGAGCAGGCCTATACCAAATTATTTAACGAGACATTCTTTTGGGCAATGATCTGATGCACATGCGCGTTTGAAAATACTTGAACTTCCGAAGGCTAAAACAGGTTGCAGTTATTCAAGGTGGGCGGACCTACGTTTGTGTTCGTTCTGAGTTGCCATATTGCAATAACAATTTTTTTTAGTTTTTCGACCTAGGTTATATTCAGCTTCACTGTTCGTTCTAGCACTGCTATTTGACTAGACATTTCCAGAATCCACAAGAGATTATCTAACTAAACACACGGCGTAGTAATACGTGAACTGTTGTGATGCTGTTGTGAACGTCTTTTCTCCTCGTCCCATCCTCATGGTTTTACCACATCAGTCGGCCACGAAGGGTGTGATTCCGCCCTCATGTACTCGGTGTGACACTCGCCCAGTGCTGTTTTGGTGCTTTGCTGCGTTGGTTTGTCCAGCTCCACGCGTACTCCGGTCTGAGAAGTTAGTTTGATCGATCTGCTTTCCGGTGAGGTGTGGAAGATTCTGCAATAACTAACACATCAGTAAGTGATGTAAGCTGATCTTCGTTTGATAGATTACCATTACCTACACTAGTGCGGCTAATCGCAGACTCGGGGACCAACAGTTTGTAGCTATCATCAACGGCTGCCGGGGGAATACAGTTGGCTGTGGGACAAACATTCGGTTAAACTCCTATATTTGCTATATAATCTAATATATACTAATTATTTAAAATATAGGGTTCATGTACTCATCATGCTGAATAAACTACATGTGTGAGCTTCATCATCCCATGCGGGGGGGAGTTATCGGTTTTACAAGCTGGGCGTCACTACACACCACTGTTCGTGACTGCATAGATTCCCTGACTTCGACAAGGATTAAAAAGTACGCTTGGTCCTGATCCGGTTGGAATTAGGTGTGGTTGGCTTCTTTATCAAGATCAACAGCACCCTGTGTACGGCCAGCTAAAAGTGTGATCTTCTGGCCAATTCAGCCTTTTACACTTGATAAATCATGCCCTCCACCTAGAGAGATGAAGTTCCATACTCGTATGTGGTTTCACTATGAACACAATATTTGCTCCTATTATTTCTAGGGTCAGGTGAGGGGTCCCACAGAGGGCAAATTAGAAATTCCTTGTTGAAAAAAGGAAGAAATTAAGTTAAGACGTGGACCCCAAAACAATAGGGTTCATGTACTCATCATGGGGAACAACATACCGAGTATGAGCTTCATCCATCCAGGTGGAGTCGCGTTATCATGGTTACAACAAACCAAATTGGCCAAATATCGACTTTCACATTTTCTCATTTTTGACCTGGATTCACGCCGATCTAAACCAATAGGGTCTCCCACATTCGTCTATCTCGCACCGAATTTTCAACTGATCGGCTAACCATGCGGGACTTATCGTGTTTACAAAGGTTTCCAGAACTTTGACCTCTGGTGACCTAAGATGACCTCTGAATGGACCCCAAAACAATAGGGTTCATGTACTCATCATGGGGAGCACACATCCTAGTATGAGCTTCATTTATCAGGTGGGGTCGAGTTATCCCTGTTTACAAACATGGGCGTCACATACACACACATACACACCACTGTCCATGACTGCAGCAATAGATTTTTCTTCTGACACGTCAGGAATAAATGCCATTAGCAGCGCAGGGGTGGGAGATCCTGGCGTCTTTGGGCAAGAGTCCGGGGAAGAGACGTCCAGTGCGATTACGTTCAGACGTGTCTCTCTCCCCGACACCACCTCTCCCTCCTGAGTCTCTTACCCGCCACCACCCTACTACTGCCAAGGATCCCATTGAAAAGAGAAATGATTTAGAGGCACGATAAGACTTCGTCTGAGGGGAAATAGTTTGAGAGCAATAGATTATAATTAAACTTGTTGATAGAAATACTATCAAGGCTTAGGCGGAAGAATTTTCAAAATAGTCGTGTTCGGACTTTTGACCTATGAAACCGTGTCAAAGGCTTAACCTACAAAAAAGAAGAAGTTTGAGGGGGGCGGGTATTTGTTAGGGATAAATGAACGCATATTTGTCGGCTGTAGGATAACATATAGTTTTTTGCCTTTGTCCGAGGACAGAAAAAATAACCGGAGGATAGCAGAATTAAGAAACAGGAAATAGCGATTGCAAATGGGAGGTTTATTAGATGGAGAGACGGGACCTCATCAAGTCCAACAGGATGAGCTCCGTTTGGAGGATCTCCGGACATGCCGGGAGCAATTTTGAGATCCGAGTATTTGGAGTGTTCATGAGTTGGGATTGACATTCATATTTCCACAACATGCTCGTCTACCTAACCATATGGATCGAAATTTTAGGGATTATCACTTTGAATATACTTCGAAGGTTCCGCTAGTAACTCTACCTGAATTACTTTATATTGCTCCACAGTCAGATATCTTTTAAAATAGTTCCGGTCCGGACACAACCTTTTCCCTTTGATACCGTATTTCCTTTTTAATTCTTCTGCCTAACTGGAGTGTAGTCTCATATAATCTCTCCCAAGTTACGTCTGCCTGATAGAGCTGATTTTTGTATGTTGGTTTCCATTATTTGCCCTAGTGGATTGGACACACTTGTTGCGCGTTTATGAATAAAATGTAGAGGGTACTTTTTCAAAAATAAATATCAATGTTCGGGATTCGGATCTAAGAATAAGAAAGATGATTAAATCCTCGCGAAGACTATCGACGTGAGTACGAGACAATACATGAGTACAATATGAGCGGTCGACCGGAGGGAAACTGTCAACTAAATCCAAATGTTCAGTCTTCGTATTGTCTCTGGGTACACCTCGTTTTGAGTGTTAGGATCAATTTCAAAAATCGTAAATCTAGTAGGTGGACGCCACAAGGAAAGGTCATATTGCAAGCTAGCTTGGGCAGTTCAGTCGCCAAAAATCAAGATATTGGGTGGCAATTTGACATAATGGCTTTAAAAACCCGGCGCGTTTACGGTTAGTAATATTTTGTTCTTAATTCATAATTTCCATATAACTTTGATCATTCTTATGCATATTATTGAGAATACTTTGAATAGCGGTAATGATGTTCCTAACACCAATAACGACACTGCCCTCACTACGAGAGGACCGGGTGTCTTCCACGAAAATAGTTTGTTTTAGTTTCATTCTACAAATTATCACCGGTTCGTAGTTTTGATTAAGTCCTTAAAAAAATAGGTATTTTTTCCCTGCCCCTCGCTTATATCAAAGTTCATCGCTACCCTGTTGTTTTGAGGCTCCTTCCCCAAGCCCATCTTGGTTGTAGGATGGGGGAAATCTTTTTTTGGTTTGAGTGAGAGAGTGGATATCGTAGTTTGCCTGGCATGTATTTTGATGGGGACTCTTTGAGCTCCAGGTAGTTCTCTGGCCAATTGACAATTAAGCCTGTATTGTCATTGTGTTGTTAACCTGTCCTACCGTAACCGCCTGGGTGTACGATTTTGTTAGGTTGGGATCTGCATTACTACTCCATTTTTTTTTTATTTCCGTATAGTCTCTAGAAGTTTAGTAAGGTGAGGACCTTCAGTTTGCTCACCCTTGTCCTCGCGATTATGGGATATATTTGCTGCACTGATCAAATACTCTAGATTCCTGCAGCCAAGGGAATCCATGCAGCCACGGGTATATCCATGCAGCCAGGGGTGAATCCATGCCGCCAGGGGTAGAATCTTCGCAGTCCATTCATGGCCTAGGGGTATATTCCCCAACTTCGTTACGAGGGGAGGCTATAGGATCGTTCGAAATTTCGTCGAGACATGTAAATTGGATTTTATCATTCCAAGAAGAATCAACTTGCTACATTTCTCAATTCTCTCGTCAAAATTAATTAGAAATGGGTTGTTTAATCGAATTCAGCTATCTACATTGTTGGAACCGCAAATCTCAGTTGTAAGCAAACATGAGTATTGGAGGGAGGGGCAACGTGTTCAGGGGCCGTGTTCCACCGCCCCTCCCTACTGACGCCACTGCCTCGGGGATATCACATCAGGAAGGATCCATTTACAACATTTTCATTGCCCGTATGCATAGAGCATACGTTACTTTACGACTTAATCAAATTCGGTTAGCAACCAAATCTTCCCAATATAATATTACCTAACGGAGAAGGTGCTACCGACGAAAATTCACTATGGCTATGAACGCAAATGTGCGTCAAAGTGTTATGTATTATCTCGACGCACTCTATCAATGGAGAACATATCACACTGTCGTAAATCGGCCTCCTAATCACCTCCGAAACATCGCCAACATAAGAAGTACCCCATCACCGTATTGGCTCACTCATTCACTCATTCATAACATCTTCTTCCTGGATTACGGTAATTCCCTGCTGAATGGCTCTTCGTCGTCCCATGTGCATAAACTACAACTTGTACAAAGTGCTGCAGCACTCCTCCTGACTGTCACAGGAAAGGGATCCTATAACACCAATCCCGAAGGAACTGCACTGGCTGTCGGTAGAGAGAAGCGTATTACTTAGTGTTATTACTTAATTACAAATGAAGTCTACGGATTGGCCCCCAGTATCTCTGCACCTCATTGACCTTTTAACCGTCCAAGTCGCTTTCTTTTCTCGCTCCCGGTCAGACAATGCAACTGTTCGTACTACACCAGTGGCGGTCGCCAGGGTTTCGAAATGGGGGGGGGGGGGGGGCACTGGGGGTGCACCATATTTGGTTAACCATGGTTAGCGGAGCGCCGCCATGGGTTGGCGCGGAAGCGTACCAAGAAACATATTTGATCAGGAAACCCCCAGATGGCCTGAGAACGCCCCAATTTAGTGTTTTATGCAGTTTCAACCAGAGGCCTAAACATCACAAATTTGTGACAAAAGTCATTTTTTATTATTTTGAAAAAAAAAAGTTTGCCATTGGCGACAGTTCTGCTAGACATGCGTTTTGTGTCGCCCTTATCCATTCCCCCAGAGCGCCCCGCTGGTCTCAAGTTGCTTCCAGATGACGTAGTTGTTAAGGATGAGGTTTCAATACATAGACACAGTCAATTAAGAGCATTATAAATATGGCATGATAGATGTTCTATTGGTTAATGAAAAATTCCAACATCACATATTTATCATCCATCGCCAACTGGCAAGTCACTGCTTGGATTGTGGATGTATTACGACACTAGGATCCCAAGCTCGCTGCAGATGATTCGGTATAAATAAGCCGGAGGTCGAAAACGACCATAGTGTTCGAAGCCTTCAGAGACGACACTTTGGTCCTCATGGACTCCCAAAAACGTGGATCTCATCCCGAAAGTGCCTACAGCACCCAAACGGCCTCTCTCGTACTACCGGAAGACTCTTCTGACGACCGAAATTACGAGTGGGACAGCCCTCGCCCAAGAAGAGAAGACTCACACCCGAACGACCCGTCTCCGAAGCCACTTTCACTACAGATTCTTTAAAATTTGACCTTAGGCCCCTGCAGAGAAACCATTCTTCATTACCAGGGCGCTGTCGGACGTGACCGCAACTGGGGGGAGGGGTACGTGGCCCAATTAGCTCCGTTCCGCAAGGGCACGCGTGGAAAGGAGGGCCAACAGCGCACAAGGCTCACAAGAAGAGGCACAGACAAAACAACCAAGGTGCAGATAGGTTTAAATCTACCTATCCGCAGCACCAGCGGGAACGGCTTTTTTTAGGGCCCCCCAAAAACCCAAAAAGAGAGTTGCAGCAAACTGCCTCTCCCACAAGCAAGCGTTGTGTCTATTTCTTCTTCTTAACCTTAAGAATTCAATATGACCGACCCCGTCTACACAAGCGGAGCCTCCTAAAACAAAGGCGGAAGCTCAATAAAACTTGTAAAATACGAGAGGCCAGTCATCCCGTCATAAATTTTCCGAGGGAGCGCATGGCATCACGAAGCCGCGCCCCTGCAAACAGAAGCTGATAAACTTAATGAGTACTTTAAATAGGGTCGCAGAACCGCCCTCTAAAACCAACATGAGATAATATTAATAGCCTGGCCAGAGGTCTCAAATTCATCATAACGCCAGATAACCCGAAGCGCACCCAGATCCTTTCATCAGTGAAGATTTGGGCGAAAGAATGCGCATTCCGTTTTATCATGCAGCAGTAGGGCAGCGAATCTCAACATTCCGCCTACCTTCCACCCTGGTCCCCCACTGCGACCATAAACCGATCCCTTGAAGATTACTCGAGGCAACCAAAACCGAAATAGCCAGCATTAACCATCAGTAATGCTAAAAATAACATCACAACAGCAGAAGTGCGTCCCTAACACGGTTAAGAACGACCGCTCCATTTGGTGAACCCTTCGATAAGAGAGGTATCACTATCCTCAATCGCGCCGACTACCATGCCGAATTGAGCGCCAACTCTCCGATGCCAAACCAATTACTAACGGCTAACGGGCTAAAGTGTTACGTCTACCCTGGTTTTCGACACTTTCCCACATGCTACTCTGCACAAGAGATCGATGAAAGCACGTTCAGCTACTGAACCCTACAACCACAAACCCGCACACCCGCAATCTATGTGCTACCCATAGTTCACAAACCGCCGCCGCCATATTCAAACTTGCTGGCAGACCAATTCACATCTGGGAACGGTCACCAACTGAGCCAATCGCAGAATTTGTGGATTATTTTCTTCGGCCAATAGCGTTACGTCAAACAACCTAGGTGAAAGATATAACACATAAAAACTAAAAACAACTGCTAAGGCATCTAAAAGGGTGAGCCAGCGAATGAGCTCATTGCTACTATAGACGTCGTCTCCATGTATACTAATACACCACAAAACGAGCCCCTAGACCCCATGCCAGGCCGCCCTATGAGCAAGCACCGCAAGGTCTGTACGATATACCGAAAATATGCCACGCTCATTGCGCAATCAGGACTAATCCTCACACGCAACTTCTTTGAATTCAACGGACGTTTGATAGAAAAAATTGGCTGTGCAATGGCGGCCAGTCAGGCATCACATGAGATTTGCGACATATCATGTACAAACTAGAGACTTCCATTATCCAACCGAGCCCAAAATCATCAATTGCTCACGGACAGAGACGATATCTTCATCGATCGATTTGAAGGTTCTAAAGATTGAGTTGACCTCAATGGTGGACAGTATTAATAACAAACACCAAATTCTGAAGTTCACAGCTGAAAATCTCCGACTCTGAAGTCACGATCTCGATCTGAAATATTCAAAGGGGGACAATTTCCGACAAAGCGGCCTTACTAGACACCAAATCTATACAGACAAGGGGCTCGAGGTTTCGAAAAGTGGGGGGACAATCGAATGCAAATGCCATCTAAGCGAGCGCCACCATTGGTTGGCGCGGCGTGCACTAAGAAAATTAGATTTTTTATACCCTCTAGGTCGACGGAAACGGCACTTGCCAAGCTCAATAGCACCATCTAATGTGTTATTTGAGTAAAAGACAAGAAAGTCGTCATTGTGCATATTAAGATGATTACCGAGTATCACAAAGTTTTTTTTATTTTTTTTATTACCTTTTTACTTTCGGCTTTGATTTGCGTTGGCTCCAGGGGTCTACCGCCGAAACCGTCTCTGGTGAGTCGAAGGGGAAAAAAAGCAATAGGCGTACGGCCACTCAAATTTGGGAGATGAAAATTTGCTAACCTAATTGACAAGTCAGTCATTGCTACAATACGGCGCGCGCGGAGCGCGTGAAAACAAGTATGTTTTCCGGGCATTTTTCGAACAAGACTACGGAAAATTCAGGCAATTTTCCACTTTGCTCCTTCCTTCCCATTTTTCACGAATTTCCACCCGAATTTTTCATCGCAGAATAATGGGGAGGGGAGGGGCAGTAGGCCCCAAGGCTTCTGAAATCAATCGACTGAACAAAATGATTTCGAAGAATTAGCTCGAATATTTAGCCTACAACGCCTGGAAGAAAACGCCATTGCGCGCGAAACACTTGAAACATTTGGACACTTTTGGCTATTTGATTTAAAAATCGAGAATTCGGTATGAAGAGTGGGTAATCCTTCCACCCCGGCCCTAGTCGGGTCCCAGATCTTCACCTGGGGTCCACAATCAAGTGGACTTAAGGACGATTTCCAACGCAATTATTATTCGGTTAGACAAAAATTGAATCAGTGGTCCCCAACCGTTTCTCCCATTTCCCGCTTTGCATTTCGCTTGAAGCCGTCCTCCTTATGAAACCTTATAATTGAGGGTGGATAGATGGGGAGATGGTGGGAAAGGGTTTAAACGTTCTATGTAATGCGTTTGTAACTAGAAGAATCACAACTTGAACAAGCCTGCAAAATGACCTTTTATACATTTTTCTCTCCCCGGAATCTTGAAATTTCCCCATGGTTGGGAACCACTGGTTTAGAGTTGATACAAAATCGGGCATGTGCCTATTAATTTTTATTACGGTCCGAGGAAAAAAGTGGGGGGGGGACAAACGATACGATATCCCCCCCCACTTTGAAAGTGGGGGGGGGGAACATGTTCCCCCCCCCGTCCCCACCTGTTGACGCCCATGAGCAAGCCCACGGAAACCTTCAAATATTTAGATCGCAACTCCGCACACCCCCTAGCCACTTTCAGGGCTTCATAAGGGGAGATCTTCCGATTACGCACGCCTCTGCGGCAATGAGGCGAACTTCATCGAGAAGAGAAATTCCTTGCATGGAAAAGCTCCTATACGGAACTACACAGAGAGGAGATAACAAACACTGCCCAAAGTGACGGGGGGTTTTTTTTGGGCAACCAAGCCCCCGACGCAGGGGACATCCCACCCGAAACACCAGAGTCGGGACCCTCCCATGGTGTTCAAGATACATATACACCCCACCTCAAAACAAGGCCTTAAAAAGGCTTGAACAGACCACTGGCACCTAATCGCGGGTACCCAGACTTATCCACGTCATCCCTAAAAGCCCCATAATCGTTACAAAAGCGAAGAAATCTCAGATTTACTAGTTAAATCAGATTTCCCTGCGAGGTAACGATGGCAAACAAGGGGAGACGAGACAGATATTGTTACTTCTGACGAAGACGCTCCACTAGACGAGATAATCGCAGCAATGTTAGATGGACCCCTAGCGGCATTCCTAACTTGATCTTATTTGATCTGTTGTAAAACTTCCGGATTCATTAATTTTTCGAAGAGCCAATTGACAGCGCAGTCCCGCTTTTTAGAATACGTTGATCTGCACCAACATCATATGAAAAATACGCGAAGGTCAAGGTGAGCATTCTTACTCGGACCACTGACCTATATATAAATATAGAAGTCAATGACGGACACTGTGTTGGTATTCCAATGATTGTGCAAATTATTTTTTAATTAAAAGACTGCGAAGCGTCGTAAGTAACTCAACACGGGTCGTGTATATGGTATATCAACGAGGGGGGATTTGCCAGGCCCATGCGAAGGGGGGGCGGGTGCGGGGGTGCTGTGCACCCCGATTTTCATTGTGGTCATTGGTACAGCACCCCAGTCGATTTGAGCTCTTAAAGCTGTCATGGATTATTATTTGCACGAAATTTGGTATCCCGGTGTTCGATCAGCGACTGCGTAAGTTGTTTTCCAGTGTACTTGAGCAACTCAATTTCTTATTAGATGTTTAAAGTTTTCGTTGGAGAGGTGAAATGCCCCCCCCCCCAAAAAAAAAAAAAAACAAAAAAATCGCGCTCCGCGCGCCGTATCCGGTCTTTTCCGTTATGTGTAATACAGTGGGCCCCACGTGTAAAATAAACGTGGTCAGATTCTGGCAAATATGGATTTGTGTCCTACGTGTCATCCAAGTGTGGTGAACATATAATGGCCACGAAGGAGAATTGGGGTTTAGGACTTGATTCATGTGCACTACCCACCCCCCCCCCTCCCCACGTACAAAAATGCCGGAAATTCCAACTGCGATTTTCGTAAACATGCCACAGTTAGTTACTTCTGATTCCTTAGTGTTCAGATTGGCTTTGCCACAAGATTGACGTGTGTTTTTTAATAGCGGATGATGAAAGCTATATGTAACTAAAAACAGCAGGGCAGGGGATTGTGCAGATTAGGATGGATGGTTCACGTGATTAACGTATGGAACTATACAGGCGCGGGCGGGGCGGACGAACAATTCTGAGACATGTGAAATTTGGACGAAAAATTTTGAGCGGTACTAAAAATCTGAAAATTTGTGACCAAATTTCTGATGACTGGCTCTAATTCCTTTCAATCAAATGCCCGAAAAATGCACAAATTTCCATGACAGTGATGTTCAAGCAAATGTTCAATCTACAGCAGCCTCCAACCCAAGGGAAGGGTCCTCATGGAATATCTCTAAGAATGGCGATGGTAGGAATGCGACACCATTATGAAGAAATGTAAGGATTAACATAGATCCAGTTTTGGAAAGTTACTGTCAATTTCAGTGATTGCATAATGACATGAGTCGCGGGGAAGTGCCTCTCCCTGCAATCTGATGGGGGGGGGGGGGGGTCTGTAGACTATTTTCTTATTGTACTGAATAAACGTAGATCAGTTCCTGCAGAGTGTTCTTGAGATATACATTTCAGAAAATCTATTGTCATTGGGGGATGTTGTTATGGCCATAAAAAACTGGAGCACCGTTTCCGGCAATATGGGGGATTCATAAGGCTTCAAAAATCCCTTGTACCTATACGAGACCATTAATGCTGGCCCAATTGTAAGGCATAAACAATTAGTTCCTTCAAGAACGTTCTTTGAAAATACGAATTCTGAAAAATTCTTGCCAATTTTAGAGAAGTTGCTCACTGCCCTACAGTGCGGGAATGGCCGTTTCCTGCAATCTGAGAGGTCTATAAACGAAATTTACCTTTACCTACGCGTCCCACCGATGGTGGCGGTGGCCGAAATTGTAAGGAATACAAATCGATTAGTTCCTTCAAAAAGGCGCCGGTGACTGTGTGTTGTACAGAGAATCATAAACAATAGTGATCAAATAACCCTCCAAGAGGATCTTAACACGCTAGTAAGTGGCAAAATAATGGCAGATGAGCTTAAAAAAAAAGGGTTTGTGTTATGCGTCGTACCATGCTAGAAAAATGCCAAGATTTTTGGCTATAAGCCACAGGACTTCCTTCTGCAAGAGGGACTAAAGAGCATCTCTACTGGCGGTGTTACCCTGACTAGTGTAATTTTTCTTGGAATGATAATGTAAACCAAATCGCGCACGGCGAATCACACTCTTGCTTTGTTATGAGGAATCTCCTTCATTGCCCACAAGGCTTCAATGAGTCCGCCTATATAAGACCCTTAAGGCGGCGACCCCTACTTGAAATTTCCCGAGTGTGTGGGACCTAGCTCATACTGCTAAACTTAATTATACCCTTGAAATCTGCTTCAACGAGGGCTTGTTAGATTTCTGCTTGAACGCTTCAAATCTCGGTCCCCCGGGGCCAGTTGCCAATATGATGAAGGAGTTGGGATGGCAGCCTTTTGAACCAGGCCGTCGTGTTCGAGGGCTCACTAGTTTTTATAAAGGCCAATCAATGGTCACCTCTCGATTCCCATTAGTGCTATCACGTCACCTGTTAAATCGCCCTCTCGGCACACCGACACAAGCTCGTCAACACTAGCAGGAAAATACAAGTTTTCATTCTTCCCGAGAACGTCAGAGATTGGAACAATCTACATGAAGCTATCGTGAACATCAACGATAGCGAAAAGGTCAAAAGCGGCAGTCAGGTTCATCTCGCAGCCAATCATGATTAATTGTTTTTTTCACGCATGCCACAACCATTCCGGACCGTTGGTGCCACCGGGACGTTGGCCAGTATCCCCCTCAAGAACAGACGTTTCTATAGAAATATGATTTCTCATGAAATTTATTGCATTTATCCTGGACATTGCTTACACTTGCCCACTAACGGTCCTGGAATGCAGGTTTTCCTTCAATCTGGGGGGGGTGGGTGGGGGGGGGGGAGGGGGAAAAAAAAAATCTGTAAAACCAAAAAATATTTGTACCCTAACGCGTCAAATGATGGTGGCCCGAATTGTATACGGAATAAGCATTGATCGGTTTCCTTCAAAATGTTTTTGAAATTAAAAAATCGGGAATCCGTGAACGATTTTTAGGGTTTTTGCATGCTCACTGCCCTATGAACCCCAGACGTGCCGTTTCCTGCAATCTGGGGTCTGTACAACTGCAATTCCCCTTGTTCCTACGCGCCCAACCCATGGTTGGGGCGCTCCGCTAGATGGTGCTACCCTCATATGTCCCCGCCATTATTCAACACAGATTGCCGCCACGATCATTACCAACAGAAAGCGTGAAAGAAATTAATTCTCAAGTGATAATATGAAAGGCAGGACACTCCCTTCCCTTATCCCTCCTGACGCGGTCCAATGGGGGACCCTGATTTAGCTTTTCCCCTTCAGCAATTACAGACAAACACACCGGAACCCCTGGCTATTACGCCTGCTTTCACGTGTTTTATTTGCTTTTTGCTCTGGGTCCGCCCTGCCCTCGTCTGCCTAATTAACAGATTAGGGTACCGTTACCTCGGGTACATCAGTGTGTACTGTACGTCTAATCGGAATCACGCTTATTCGCTATTACAACTCGAAAAAATATAGAAATTGCAACTAATCTGAAAATGAAAATGAATGACGAAAAATAGGTTTTTCCCTTCCTGTAGGGGGTAGGGTGATGTTTTCTTGTGTCAGGAAAGCTCAGCACCCCCAGTATAACCATCAAAGCCAAAAGGCTTAGTTGATTCCCTTGACTCTTCCTGACAACCGATAACCAGACACAAGGACAAGTGGGAAGTTTCCAGCTTATTACCTCTGTAGGATCTCGACCTGACCCCAAAGCAATAGGGTTCAGTTACTCATCACGAGAACACACATACCAAGTATGAACTCCTCCATTCAGGTGGTCGATATCGTGTTTACAAGCCAAAATTGGCCCAATTATTGACTTTTCATTTCCACAAATTTTCCATTTTGACCAAAATTCCCCCCGACTATACAAAACAATAGGGTTTCCTGTACTCCCCCATAAGAACTACACACCAAATTTTGAAACCTATTCGAACCAACCCATCTGGACTTATCGTGTTCACAAGGTTTTCAACTTTGGCCCCTCTGTTGACCTCAGATGACCTCTGACCTGACCCCCAAAACAATAGGTCATGTACTCCCTCA
Source organism: Sclerodactyla briareus (assembly GCA_026419785.1). NCBI lineage: Eukaryota > Metazoa > Echinodermata > Holothuroidea > Dendrochirotida > Sclerodactylidae > Sclerodactyla > Sclerodactyla briareus. The sequence continues at coordinate 73,797 of JAODTK010005562.1, forward strand.
TGGGGAACACACATATCAAGTATGAGCTTCATCCATCACAAATTGGTCAGTTATCGTTACATGCCCAAATTGGCCAAATTTCGAATTTTCGCAAATTTTCAATTTTCCACAAATTTTCCATTTTGACCAAAATTAACTCCCCACCTATACCAAAACAATACGGTTCTGTACTCCCCTAGAAAAGCTACACACAGAATTTGAACCTGTTCAGACCAACCATCTGGAACTTATCGTGTTCACAAGGTTTATCCAGACTTTGACCTCTGGTGACCTCAGATGAACCTCTGACCTGACCCCCAAAACAATAGGTCGATGTACTCATCATGGGTAACACACATATCAAGTATGAGCTTCATTCCATCCAAGTTGGGTCGAGTTATCGTGTTCACAGCCAAAATGGCCAAATTAAATCGAACTTTTCACAAATTTTCTATTTTTGGACCAAAATTCATCACCCCGACCTATACCAAAAAAATAGTTTCCCAATTGCACTCCCCAGAAACGCTACACACCAATTTGAAACCCGATCAGACCATCATTCTGGGACTTTCGTTTCACAGGTTTTCAGACTCGACCTCTGGTGACCTCAGATGACATATTACCTGACCCCAAAACACTAGGGTCCCATGTACTCATCATGGGGAACACCCATATCAAGTATGACTTCTCACCAAGTTGGGTCGAGTTATCGTGTTCACAGCCAAATAGGCCAATTATCGACTTTTCACAAATTTTCCTATTTTTGAGACCAAAATTCACCCCCGACCTATACCAAAACAATAGGGTTCCCCTTCCTGCACTCCCATAGATAAAGCTACAAACCACACCAAATTTGAACCCGATCACCCCCACCATTCTCGACTTATTGCGCTAACACCTAAGGTTTCAGACTTCGACCTCTGGGGACCGACCGTCAGATGAACCATATTACCTGACCCCCAAAACCATAGGGTTCAGGTACTCATCATGGGGAACACACATACCAAGTAATGAGCTCAATCCATCCATTTGGGTCGAGTTATCATGTTCCAGCCAAACTTATTGCCAAATTAATCGACTTTTCACAAATTTTCTATTTTTGACCAAAATTCAACCCCCCGACCTCTACCAAAAACAATAGGGTTTCCTTACCTCCCCATGAGAAAGCTACACAACCAATTTTGAAACCCGATCCAACCAATATTCTGGACTTATCGTGTTCACAGGTTTTCAGACTTCGACCGTCTGTGACCTCAGATGGACATATGACCTGACCGCCAAAACGATAGGGTTCTGTCTCATCATGGGGAAAACACAGAACAAGTATGAGTTTTCATCATCCTCCAGGTGGGGTCGAGTTATCATGTTCACAGCCAAAATTGGCCAAATTATTGACTTTTCTCACAATTTTTCCAGTTTGACCAAAATTCACCCCCGACCTATACCAAAACAATAGGGTTCCTGTACTCCCATAAAGAATCTACACACCAAATTGACCTGTTCAGAACCAACCATTCTGGACTTATGTCGGGTTCACAAGGTTTTCAGACTTGAACCTCTGGTGACCTCGTTTGACCTCTGCCGGAACCTGACCCCAAACACGAGTGTCCATGTACTCATCATGGAGAAACACATATCAAGTATGAGCTTCAATCCACCAGGTGGGGTCGAGTTATCGTGTTCACAAGCCAAAATTGGCCAAATTATCGACTTCCACAAATATTTACTATTTTTGACCAAAATTCACCCTCGACCTATACCAAAACAATAGGTTTACTGTACTCCCCCCATAAGAAGCTACACAACACATTTGAACCTGATCAGGACCCACCCACTTCTGGACTTATCGTGTTCACAGGTTTTCACACTTGACCTCTGGTGACCTCAGATGACCTCGACCTGACCCCAAAACAATAGGGTTCATGTACTCATCATGGGGAACAAACATCCAGGTATGAACTTAATCCATCCATGTGGGGTTGAGTTATCGTGTTCACAATCCAAAATTGGCCAAATACATTGAATTTTCACAAATTTTCTATTTTTGACCAAAATTCACCCCACGACCTATACCAAAACAATAGGTTTCCGGCACAAAACCCATAAAGGAAGCAGTACACACCAAATTTGAACCTGCTCAGCCCACCATTCGGGCCTTATTCGTGTTAACAAGGTTTTCAGACTTTGACCTCTGGTGACCTCAGATGGACCTTGACCTGACCCCAAAACAATAGGGTTCATGGACTCTGCATGGGGAACACACTACCAGGTTATGAACTTCATCCATCCATGTGGGGTTGAGGTTCGTGTTCACAAGCCAAAATTGCCAAATGATTGACTTTTCCCAATTTTCTTTTTTCAACCCAAATTCACCCCCACCGATACCAAAAAAAATAGGGTTTCCGTTTCTCCCCCATAAGAAAGCTACACACCAAATTTGAACCTGATCAGACCAACCTTAGGACTATGCACTGGTGTTCACAGGTTTCAGACTTTGACCGTGGTGACCTCAGATGAACCTCTGACCTGACCAAAACAATGGGGTTCAGGTACTCATCATGGGGAACGCACAACCAAGTAGGAGCGTATTCCATCAGGTTGGGGCGAGTTATCGTGTTCAAAGCCAGCGTATACACACACTACACACAGACACAAGATCCTCTGACGTCGTCAAGAAATAAAAATCGTTCGCAGGGGCCTGGAATTTTGCGTGCAGCCGTTAGCCACGATGGTGTCCAGTGATCCGAAACCATTAGTCAGAATCAGATGATAAGGTCAGTTAGATCTGGGTGATCGATTCGCTGATTTCATTTTTTCTAATAAAAACAAATAATCAATGACATGAGGTCAGACTAAGTCAGTCAGCAGGTGCCATATTTTTTATTTTTTCATTTTATTTTTTTTATACAAACCCCCAAATCTCATTGGGGGGGGGAGGCACCACGGGGGGCACAGATTTTCGTGGAGAGCGGCACGTGCCCCCCCATGGCCCCCCTGGCGACGCCACTGGAACTAGCACAACGCGTTCTCGTTTTGGGATTATTGCTTTCACCCACTGCTTGCCCCCGAACGAAACTATGGAATGCACCTATCCTGGAAATCAAGACAATCACCTGTTGACTTTTTAAATGTAACTTTAAGCTAATCATATTTCGTTCCATTTTGTTGTTTTGTTAAGCGCTCCGATCAGTTTTACTGGTTCATGCCCCTCTATAAGTTCCATTATTATTATTAATATTTTAATATTAGAATGAATAGCGGTAAGGTGAGGTGGCAAGGGAACGATAGAGTGCCCTCCTGCAATGCCAAAGGTCCCTGGTTGAAACCTTGGGTCGAATGATACAAATTTCACCCCGCTCTCTCGGTAGAAAACGTGGCGCCCGAGTAAAGCTTGCACTCACGTCCTTCGGCGGGGCCGTTAAATGGCGGTCCGGGAGCAGGAATTTCTCCCCCTGCCTCGTTATGTCTGGACACTATTCGAGAAAGAAGAGAAGCGAGTGCTTTTTACGTGACAAGAAACCGCCACGGGTCAAAGACCAACAAAAAAGCTTGCCTTTAACAGAACCCAGCCAAAACAACTAACGACCACATGCAGGTGCGGCGATCCGTGTTGATATTGGGACAGATGAGAGTAGACCATCTAAGCAGGCGCGCCACCTGGGTGGCGCTTAGCTACCGGACATTTTTAGTTTGACAGACCCCCCAGAATTGCGCAGGAAACGGTACTTCTGGGGCATATGGCAATAAGCAACATCCCTCTAAATCGTCAATAAATTCCCGCATTTTTTTCATTCAAGAAACATTCTTGAAGGAACGGATGAATGTTTATTCCGTTACAATTCGGAACACCGTCGGTGTTGGACGCCGTAGGGGTTACAAGATTTTGTTTCGTTTTCCAGACTCGCCAGATTGCAGGAAACGGCATCTCCCGGACTGTATGGACAGTAAGAGCAAGTCCCTAAAATTGGCCAAAAATTTCAGAAGTCATATTTCTAGAATCGTTCTTGAAGGAATGATCGATGTGTATTCCTTACAATTTGGGGCAGCGCCACCATAGTGGAGCGTAAGGTACAAAGGAAATTTTCTTTACAGACCCATTAGTTGAAGGAAAACGGCAATTCGCGCTGTATGGCAGTGAGAGAACGTTCTAAAATTGGCAATAATTTTATAATTGTATGTCAAGAAAAGTTCTGAAGGGAATAATTGATATTTATTCCTTACAATTTGGGCCAGCATCAGTGGTCTCGCATAGGTACAAGGAAAATTTGAGCCCTACGAAACCCCCAGATTGCGGAACAGAGTACTCCCCCTGTCTTATGGCAGTAAGGCAACATCCCAAAATTGACACTAAGTTTCTGAAAGTATATATCAGAAAACACTCTTGAGGAAAAATGATCTACGTTTATCATACAATTCGCGACCACCATCAGCTGGACGCGTTATTACCGTACAAGAAATAGTTCTTACAGACCCACCCCCCCCCCCCCCCCCCCGTATTGCCAGGGAGCGCCCTTCTGCGATTATGGCCGTATGCAATAACTGAAATTGACATAAATTTCGAAAACTGCTCGTGTTTATCCTTACATTTCTTCATCCGGGTACTCCATTCCCACCATAGAGCCATGTCTTAGTGATATTCCATCGAGACGGACCTTTCCACTTTGTGTTGGAGCGCCGGCAGTTTGAACATTTGCTTGAACCTCACTGTCATGGAAAATGTTGCATTTTTCGGGGCATTTGATTGAAAGGAATTGAGCAGATCCGCCAGAAAATTTGGTATTTTCAATTAGTTTCCGCTCAAATGTTTCGGCCAAATTTCTCATGTCTCCGAACTGTTTCGCCGCGCTCCGCGCCTGTATAGTTCCATACGTTAATCACGTGAACCTCCTTACTAATGTAGACAACGATCCCCTGCCCCGTTGTTTTTTCACTACATATAGCTTTCCGCTTCTATTAAAAACAGCCGTCAGGCTGGCAAACCAATCTGAACACTAGGCTCAAAAGTGACTAAACTGTGTGTCAGTGTAAGAAAATCGCAGTGGATTTCCGCATTGGTGTAGCGGGATCCGTACAAACACCAAAACGTTTTAAAACATTTTAACATCTTTCGCTGATTGTTTCGAAAACGTTGTTTGTGAGTAACAAGAAGGTTAGGAGCATGTTTCCAGAACGTTTCACAAAATGATTTGAAGAACCGTTTTTTTGAAAAAATTTCCAACAATTCCTGAATTGTTTTCAAGGTTTTGGTGGCAACAATTTGCGTCACACCGTATTCCAGTTTATATTAGTGTTGTCGTAGATTTATATTATCATTTTGTTTCCTAGGTTTGCTGTCACTCTTGAATTTGAGTGAAATTTGAAAATGTTTTGAATATTTTTCCCACAAATTTTTGGAATGGTATGGGAAACGTTTCCGTACCATTCCAGTTACTCACCATAAAACGTTCTACAAAAACATATAGGAAACATGTTTTTTCGAAAACGTTTCCGGTTTGCTGGAGAGTGTGGGTGCCACATGAATCAGTCCTGAACCACATTCTCCTCGTGGGCCTACCTATATGTTCATCACAATTGAGATGACACTTATGGAAAAAACTCATAGTTGACAGAAATCTGACAATTTATTGTACACGTGGGCACTGTATATACATGTACGGAAAATATAGAATAGCAGCGCGCGGCAGCGCGATTTTTTTGGCATTTCGGCCTTCTCAACAAAAAACATTAAACAATTGAATAAGAAATTGAGGTAGACTTTTTGTTTTTGGCGTACGTACATATGGATTAGAGAACTTTTTTCGCATTCCGCAAAATATTTTGGGGGGGGGGGTTTATTTGATATTATGTCCCCCCACCAAAACTATTGGGGGGGACTGTCCGCCCCGTACCCCCCTCCCCCCGTATCACCGCCCATGCAACGCAGCACCAAAGAAAAACCAATCTAACAAGCCTGCCTGCCAAATCCCCCAAGAAACCATACGAAGACACAACCCTAAAAACTAAAACAAGTCGAATCCCCAACGAACTACACCGAGATATGTAGGCCACCACCTCTTCAACCGGACAGTACTCGAGAGCACTTCTCAAGACACATTGGTAGTTAACGCCGAAATCCGCCTCCATTCTAAGCTTAATGTCCACCTCAATGTGCTTTTAACAATCAGGAGGCAGACAACTTCCCGCGGAAAACCAAGTCACACCTATATTTCCACACCCACAGACGAACCACTGCGCAATACTCAGAAAGCCAATATGCTTAGTGTTCCTTGACTCTTTTCGACAACCTATATCTAGGACACAGACAAAGGAAGATTGCACCTCTCATTATGGGCACCTAACAACTGACAAATTTCCGTTTATTTCCACCACCATAGGGTTCCTATACCTCTTGATAAGAAACGACACACTAAATTTTGAGATTTTCAGACTTTTGACCTATGTCGACCTCAGATGACTCTGACCTGACCCCAAAACCTAGGTTCATGGTTACTCATCTGGTGACACCTACTAAGTATGAGCTCATCCATCCCGGCAGTAGTTATCGTGTTTTACAAGCAAAATTTGGCGCAAAATATCGACTTTTCCAAATTTTTCTATTTTCGGACCAAAATTCACCCCTTAACCTACTACCACAACCATGGTTCCTGTGCTCCCCATCATAACGCTACACACCAAATGTCAAACTGATCGGACCAACTATTTCTGTATTCATCGTGTTCACAAGGTTTTCAGAACTTTGACCTCTGGTGCCCCAATGACCTCTGAACTGACCCCGTACCAATAGGTTCCATGTACTCATCATGGGGAACACACATCCTAAGTATGGCTTCATCCATCCAGGCCAGGGTCGAGGTAACGTGTTTACAGCCAACTTGGCCAAAAAATAAAATCGACTTTTCACAAATTTTCTTTCTATTTTCGACCAAATTCACTCCCACCTATACCAAAACCAATAGGGTTCCTGTGCTCCCCATAAGAAGCTCCATCACCAAATTTCAACCTGATGAGACCAACTATTCTGGACTTATCGTGTTCACAAGGTTTTTCAGAGACTTTGACCTCTGGTGACATCCAGATAACCTTCTGACTGACCCCAATACATTAGGGATCATGTACGCATCCTGGGGAACACACAACCAAGTAGAGCTTTCATCCATCCGGGGGGTCGCGTTAATCGATGGGTTTACAAGCCAAATTGGGCCCAAATAAAAAATCGACTTTTCTTCACAAATTTTCTTCTATTTTGACCAAATTCACCACCCCTACCTTCCCAAAACAATAGGGTTCCCCTCCTGTGCGCCCAAAAGAAAGCCACACACCAAATTTCGACCTGATCAGAACCAACCATTCTGGTACGTTAATCGTATTTGCAAGCGTTTTCATACTCTGACCTCTGGTGACCTCAGAAGACCGTCTTCTGACCCCTGAAACCCCAAACAATAGGTTCATTTTTGAGACCACAGTTCACCCCGCGTGGGGGGGGGGGGCCTCAGCACACTGCCGTCTCGCACACCCCCGAAAACCTATAACCAAAAACAATAGGGTTCCTTTGCTCCCCAGACAGAAAGCTACAACCCAACAAATTTTCGACCTGATCAGACCACCATTCTGTACTTTCGATTTGCAAGCTTTTTCAGACTCTGACCTCTGGTGACCTCAGAGACCTCTTTCCTGACCCCAAAACATATGTTTCATGTACTCTTCATGAGGAATACACATCCCAAGTATGAGCTTCAAGTCATCCATCCAGGTGGGTCTAGTTAATCGTGTTTACAAGCCAAAATGGCCGAAAATATCGACTTTTCCAAATTTTCCTATTTTTGACCAAAATTCACCCACCTATACCAAAAACAATAGGTTCCTGTGCTCCCCATAGGAAGCTCACACCTGATCAACCAACCATTCTGGACTTATCGTGCTTACAAGGTGTTCAGACTTTGACCTCTGGTGACCTCAGATGACCATCTGACCTGACCCCAAAACAACAGGGTTCGTACTTATCATGGGAAACCCCACATACCAAGTATAAATTTAATCCATCCAGGTGGTTTCAAGTTATCGTGTTTACAGCTGGGCGTCAGAACCCCACACAACACACACGCCCCACAGCACACACCAACACACACGCACACACGACGTGACTGCATAGATTCCTCGGACTCGTCAAGGAATCGCATATAAGAACATAAACATCGCATATTCCTCGCTAATTGCACCCAACTAGCGTCCCAGCCAAATTAACGGGAGCGCCGAGAACCTACTGCCACAAGGTCTCAAACCATGGGAATACTCTCAGAGGAAGGTTACCAATCCCACCCTAGAGCATTTAAGCCATCCCCTGCATGCCCCGGCGGTAACGCGTCAATCGATTAAAGCGACCCCACTGCCGATTCCCACGACCAATCAACCCTGGCTAGTGTCCTAAAAGAAGCTGTTAAAAGCCTCCAAACTCTTTGGAAGAAAAAGAGGGACGAGCCCTTGCTACCGGCCCCCACAGAGCTGTACACAGGGCCCTGGCTATGTCTCTATGATGGAGATTAGGTACAACCTGCTGTACACCCTGAGAGAAGACTAAAACCAAGGATCCCAAATCTGACTGTTAAGCAACTGGTCAAAAAAGGAGCCATGGGGGGTCGAATTACTAAAAAGACGGGGGAAATCTCTGCGCAGTCTTAGCCTCCCCAATACGTACAAACAAGGCTAAGGCAAAGCATGCTGTTCATCGCAGCTACACACAACCAAAAAAATAAAAGGAGCATACGGAGCTTAGACTCAATATGAACAAGACCAAGGCCACCCTCAAGTACAAGTCAGATACCAAATCTGTTTCTTAACCAATGCGGTTTACCCACCCCCTCCCCAAACGAAATTAGTAATAAGCCTGTCCAACATGACTAAAACACTGCTAGGGGTTGGCACAACAGCCCCCGATACACAAAAGTGGGCTGACAACCTAATTAATAACCACTACCACCTTTCCTGAAAGCAGAAAGCCACCTAGTAGAACAGTCTTTCAACCTAGCCTCGACCTGCTTGGTTCTTTCTACCTACCCAATTACAACTATCATCTCACCATAACCCAAAGAAATACATTAATACGAATCATATCATCACAACCGAGTAGCAGCGAAGAGGAGCTTGAAGTGCCTCCGCCTCCCTAGACGAAGGCCCCTTAGACTTATTTTGATTCAACCTGGCTCCGGTTGCCTTCTCAAAAGCAGTAATAGCCTCTGAGAGAGGTCGAAAAGAGGAGAGACTTATTTTGATTCAACCTGGCTCCGGTTGCCTTCTCAAAAGCAGTAATAGCCTCTGAGAGAGGTCGAAAAGAGGAGAGGTCCGAGATAATTCCAAGTATATCACCGCCTACTGCAAGCTCTTAACTAACCCCGGCCACCCCCGGGGGGGGAAAAAAAAAAAATGGCAAAGGGAGTAATTTCCATGGTTGCTATCAAGAGACCGACTAAGCGTCTCGCCAAACAGCACATACCCAAGAGAGAGGGGCACCCCCGGCGGACGCCCCTGCACACAGAAACCCAGAGGAAGAACCCCCCCCCCCCCCCCCATTGAGTGAAACTACTCCCTATGTCTGTATAAAGCAGAGCCACCCATTTCACAAAGAGTGATTGAGGCCAAAACGCTGCAAAAAATTATGATCTACCGTATCGAACGCTTTTTCCTGATCAAGGGACAACAAAACGCCAGACACGATAATGTGACTTTACAAACTCTCAAAAGCCACAGGATATAGTTAATACACTGGCCTCTGACTGCACAGTCTGAAAAACGCTCACCAAACGTGGCATGACCAGGGCCAGACGGGAACTAAGAGTATCTTCAAAAGTGTAATAGGCCGCCTATTCTTCGGGTCCAGCGGGTCCCCAGCTTTCGGGAGCAAAATAATGTTCCCAGTCCTCTGAGAGGAACCCAGAGAATCAACACAAAATGCATCTTCATAAACACTCTTCAAATCAGGACCAACTAAGACCAGAAAGACTTATAAAACTCGATCGGAAGCCCGTCAGTGCCAGGGGATTTCCCATTTCCCATTGCACCAACAGCCTTCCACAGCTCACTTGCAGATAAGGGAGCTCCAAGGGCAACCATTCTCCTCAAGCCGTCAGGCCTTGCGTCAAACCACCCCAACAAAGGGGGTTGGAGGCACATCAATCCTCAAACCAGCAGAATACAGAGACCGGTAAAGTTATAAAAGAGGTCCCCGACCTTCTCGAGTCAATCCCACAACCACAACCATAGAATCAAACAAGCCTTAAATTCCTCCCTGTCCGTTACCCTTCTTACTTGTATCATAATAAACTTGATAGTTGGCTTCGCCGGTGTTCATAGCCACGATCACACTGAAGATCAGTGCGGAAATGTATAAATGTATATAATGTGGTGAAAGAATGTCCTTATTTGGGTGTACCACCGTAAGACTGAAAGAAGAACGAAAAGGAAGAAGAAGAAGACTAGAGCAAACCTGCCAAGACTATTGGATGATTCACATGGAACGCCTTTTGTCTACCGCAGTGACCCAGTCCCTGACACGGAACGGCTTCCCCTGCAATTGGTTCGAAACTCTTCTCGTTTGATACGGTGACACATTCGCAAAGAGGAACATTCACTAACCTATACTTACGTATCTAGGCCCAAATTCGTCAACTGCACGATGAAGAAAACCAAGAACAAAGACATGCAATGCGCTCGTAGTACTCATCGCTCCAAACTGGCTTCGAACGGAGACACACGGTTCGAATCCCGAACCTGGAATGTCTCATTATTTACGTCACTACCAAATTCTGAATGCAGGACTAGTTCAAACAAGGATTGAAAGCACGGTAACAAAGTATTCTGAATAAATCCGATTAGTCGCCTTCGCGCTCAGAATGATAATCTGACCATTGAAGGTGACTAGTGACCTTTACTCGTACCACCAGTCTTATGGAAAGGATGAATGAACCCATGGAAGAAGCAGGGGTCAAGCAGGGGCGTAGGGATGGGTTGATAATTGGGAGGGGGGGGGGGTGGGTGTAGAGATTATGTTTGCCGACGAATCGCAATAGTTACTGATATGGGGAGGGGTTCCTTTCGGAAATTTGTTATATTGAACTCGTCTTCAATGCATCTGGTGCAATATTTTCAGTGAAATTGGCGTACGGTGACCCTTTCAATGTGGACGCCGAATAAACCTGCCCTAATCCTAAACATTCCCTATTTTTAACTTGCGTGGTGAGTAGGAGAAGCAGACCATCGATACACACTGTGCGCGATGCCGCAATATTTGGCCCTCCAAGGGGCACTTGACCAAATTTTTGTGGCCATTTAGGACACATTTCAACCTCTTTCACTTTTGCACTAGGATAGCTCTAACCAGATTTTCCGTATTATGTGCCCAAATCGGTATATTCCTGTCCTAATTTTCGAATCTGAAAAAAAGTGGGGGGGTGGGGGGTGGATCTATATCTCTAGCTATGCCGCTGAGTTTTCCCTTCCCGCCTAAACCAACTTGTCATGTTAAGTTCTGGGAAAATATTTCTTACATTGTTTTCAGCTGAAATGGCTTGAAAAAAATGTATTTATTCCTGGAATATAAAGACAGAACAAAAACTTCAAAGACTGTCGAACTCAGGAAAAATAAAATGTCAAACGCTGACGCTTTTATTTCCTCTTCGGCCGAAATTGCCCGCAGACTTTCGGTCCTCGTCCAATTTCACGCGACCAGCATCGGGCCGTCACATTATCTAATTTTGGGCCGACGTGCCCTTCTTCTTTCCGACGCTGGATGGGCCAATTAGATGACGAGCCAAAAGTTGAAATGCCGATAATCAGTCTGGCTCCTTTTTTCTATCCCACTTTCCATTCCCGTTTCCTCCGCACTCCCTCACTCCCCTTTTTCCTTTCCCTTCCCCCCTCTTTCTTCTATTTTCCTCCTCTCCTCTTTTTCCTCTTCATTTTCCTCCTCCCCTCTTTTCCTCTTCTTTATCCTTGCCTATTTTTCTTTCGCCGACAGACTGAGAATTTGCTCCGGCGACGACAGTATGGGGGGTGTGACAACAACCCCCACACCCCCGCTGCTCTCCGGACGAGCCCTATGCCTCACGTCTACCTATACCTTGTCACGCAGAAGACGGTAGGCCTCAACATCTATTGATTCCAAATAAATCTTTTCATGCATCTTGGCGTTGTTAGGTTTTTATAATATGTTTGTTTTCATCAGCTGTATCTTGACATTTCATCAAAATATCTCGCATGTGGGGGGCTTTCCCCCATTGTTTACTCTCCACTGTACCGGCCTTCCCCTTCCCTCGTTGCCATTCGCATATTCTGACCCACGCCCCGACAAGTGTCCACACTTTGTACGTGAAATTCATTGCTGCAACTTACGCTCATCCTAAGTCGGTAGGCATAGTTGTGGGATGTCGGGCGAAAGGTTGGGGTACTGAGGGCTGGGATGAGGGCCCGAGCCGAAACATTTCTGCAAATGTTGGGGCTAGATGCTGAGCAGGAAGGTGAATTGCAATGGTGTAAGCAACACATATCTTAAAAATACTTATTATGATGTTACACGTCCCGCGGAATAACACCGATTTTGTATTGTTCCTTGTCGACTGCAAAGGGATGTATGCAGTTAGCAGTGTTGCGTATGTACGTGTAAAGTGTGTGATCGCGTTCGTGTGCGCCGCGACGAGGCTGCGATCATGGGGGGAGGGAGGGGGGGGGGAAGGAGACGGCGTCCCCAAAACTTGTGGTTGGGACGCAATGCCATTTTATTCCCCCCCCCCCCCATCTTTGGGCCCACTGCTCCTTTCGCTTATCTTTGTATTCCACAAACCCAGCAGTAACTGTGTTTAAAAAACTGAATGCATAATAACCTATATGATCAAGTTGAGTGCATTATGCTGCTCCATTTTCGAACATTTTGCTCGCGTATTTCATTTGTCGGTAGTTGTTCAGACATGTGATGTGCCTTGTGCAGAAATATTATGTTCCTTAACAAAAAAATAAATGCCTCACATTCAACTCTGAGTTTTAAATTATCAATTAAAGAAGGGTTCTCCTTCGATCCTCCCCCGTCGTTTGCAAAAGTTTCTCAAAACAGACCTGAATTCCAAGTGAAAAAAAGCTATAAGTCCAAACCAAATTTGCTGATTTTCGATGGAATTTCCAAAAGTAATGACCTTTGTTGTTTTTGAAGGGAATGAGGGGTTGAGGGTACGGGGGTTAAGAGTCCCACCACCCTGGCGGGACCTGTGAATTTCTTGGCATATATGGTATAATTGCAAATCAAAATGAGTCTTCAGCAATCAATTTATGGGTGGCGCCCTGGTTGAAAGTTGAGTGTGTGCACGGTGCACTTACTGGGGCAGGCACAATGTGCGGGTCGCAACCCCTTAAAATACCCGTCTAAGAATCGCCAGGGAAACGCCACAAATTCGGTAAGACATTATAAACAAATTCATGTGAAGAATTACGTTTATTCCCAAAGATTACCCTAACTTTTCGAGGGAATGTCCGAAAGTGTAAAACTTTCGCGCGCGCTTCGCGCAGTTGCGGTTTTTCTTTTGTGTTATGCTCCATTTGGCCCATCTGTAATGCAAGGCCCCAATTGGAAGTGTCCCTCCCATGCGCCGTGGTCCGCAAATAAGATAAGGGGGGCAGTAACTTTGAGTAAAAAACTCAGGCCTATCTAAGTTATGGTCAGAGAGGGGTCCATTACAATGTCGTTCGTCATATTGATTCCTGCAAAATCTCGCTCTTCGCGCGAACGCAGTAGTTGTTGCCATTGACCATTTCCATTTATCCTTTCATGACCGTTAATACCTCACTTCGCATTGTATTTTAGAATTCCACAGCACCCAACTCAAAACCTTGAAAAATTGATCCCTAAGGCGATAAGTTTGTGGAGAACCTACCTAAATAATAATTTGTTATCGATTTTAGGAATGCTGTCCCATAAAGCCACGGGCAGTGCCGTTTTCTCTTTCTTTCCTCTTCTCTCTCGCTGCAATCCAGGGGGTCTGTCATTACGAAATTGTGCGGGGGGTACGCCACGCGCTACCCTGGTGGCGTCTCCGCTTAGATAGTAGTCAGCTCTCGCCCCCTCCCCCACCCCACCAAATCGCCCACAAATCGCCGCCCTTGTGTGTTTGTGTCAGTTGGTGGGTCACACTTAGCAAACATGGAGAGGATAACCCTGTCGTGACGTGACGAGGTCACGGAGGGAGAACCATTAATAAATTTATCAGCATGATGTCGGAGAACGCAAGCATGTTATAATAATAATAATATTAATGATAATAATTAATATACGAGAATCCCGCGAAATTGGGTCAACCGTCCTTACCTCCAGAGGTGAACATCTCGACGATCAATATCAGTGTGTATCTTCCAAGGAGATTGCTCTAATACCCCTCCTTTCTATGTCGCACTCAACCCACTCAGCCAACTCCGGATTCCACTCCAGGGGATAAAAACACTGACTACCGGACATAGAATCAATCACTTCCGCTACAATGGAGGATTGAGTTGTACGCTATAATGAGAAGAAATAGAGGCATCTAGCGAATCTTCAGCACCGACATCGGCATGACGTTCGCCTAGAACATGCGCCAGACAAAACTCCACACGGGAAAGATCAAGATACGACGGTCCTCCAACTAACTGTCGGAAAACAGCGACGTCCATAGTGAACGGAGGGTACAAGTACCCTCGGAGTTCTCCAGACATGGATAATATGCAATGAATGGCGTATGGACGGGAAGGCCTTGGGCGGCGAACACAATACAGAAAACAGTACGCAAGTGCTGAAATCGAAACTGCCTGCCGACAAGATACAACCAATCAACAACAACCTACGCTCCCTACCAGTCATAACATACAGCGCTGGGGTCATCACTGGACACTAAACGAACTGTCAGAGATGGACAGAAAGACAAAAAACTGCTCATCATGTTCGGAGGTCTCTCATCCACAAGCAGATGTCCAGACTCTCCCCAGGAACTGCGGAGGAAGGGGCCTAGGAGAGGTCCGAGCATCATTGGACATGCGTGTGTCACACTCACAGAGTACGTGTACACACAGAGGGATAGTGACCCCTGCTAGCTGCTGTGTGGCCAAGCCAGATGGGAGGACAAGACAATAACCCACCAACGACAAGGAAAAACTACGCACTTAACTGGTTGGCCCCAAGAATATCGAGGTAAATGGCTGCAGAAACCAATGCATAGTCATGCCTGAGAGAAGGTGGAAGACGTGACGAATCAGGAATTCCCTTACATGCAGATGGACCACATGCACAGTGCTGAAGATTTGAGACGAAGCATTGATAAACAGCTGCGCAGGCCAAGCCCTCAACACCAATACTCCGTACCTCCAATGATTCAAATTGCAGAATTTGCATTGAGGCGAAATGAGACTGTCACCACCTACAACGGCAATGTCAGAAACTGGCCGATCCATGTACCTGAAAAGGCATAATGACGTAGCCGCTGCATGCATCAAGAATTTTGCCAGCACTACGCATAACCCACACGCAGTTCCCGTGGCTTTCACGAACAAACCTGTGGAAAGGACGAGAGGGTCAAAATCACTGGGATTTCGAAATCCAGAACTGGACAGGGTCATAATAGCCAGAAGACCAGACCTTGTAATCGTCGACAAAGAGACTGAATATGCGACAATAGTAGATGTAGCCGTCCCCTACGATCCCAAATAGTAACGGAAGGACCGGAGAAAAGATGACAAGTACCAGGATCTGAACTCGAAATACAGGAGGATTGTAGCATGAAAGTCAGAGTTGTACCTGTATTGATTGGCTCACTGGAGCTACCACACCAGACTTGATCAAGCACATAGTCCATCTGACATACCTGGTAATCAACGGCGTCGAAGTACTGTAAGCACCTTCTCAAAGTCGCACTCCCGGCCCGCTCACATACCTCCGAGAACGGCTGACCGCCCAGAATCCGGGTGGGATTCCGACGTCAAGGAAGAAAATAGATGATTGATTTTCGATTCGATTTTCATAGCAGCGCCTTACATGTGGCAACCACATTGACCAAAAACCAGAATTTTTCTGGAAAAAAATAAATGCATAACGTTGTCCAGGCAGGTCATATTTTCTTCGATACACCTGGGAAAAAAAAGAACCCGATGAAACTGTACTTACGTTCCAGGCTCGACTATGTTAAATATTGGTGGGGGGGGGACATATGAGGTCAGACCATCTAAGTGGAGCGCACCACGGTTGGCGCGCAGCGTACATTAAAATTTTTTGTTTACAGACCCCGCAGAATGCAGGAAACGGCACTTCCTCGGACCGAATGGGAGTAACACGTCCCTAAAATTGGATATCAATTTCAAAATTCATATTTGGCGAGAACGTCCTTGAAGGAAAAGGAACTGATCGCTGTCCTTCCTTACCATTCGGGGCTAGGCCGCCACCATCATGACGCGTAGTGGTACATAAAATTTTCGTTTTACAACCCCTCAGATTGCAGCAGGAAACGGCCTCCCTCGCCGTATGCAGTGAGCAACGTCCCTAAAATTGGCGATAATTTTCAGAAATTTATATTTCAAGAAACGTTCCTGAAAGGCATAATCGAGTCTTAATTATTCCTTACAATTTGGTCCAAGCATCAGTGACGCGTAGGGTACAACGAAATCTTGCAGCCTTACGAATCCCCCAGATTCTGGAAACGGCCACTTCCCGTGACTTATGGCAGTAAGCAATCACGGGGGGGGTAAATTGACAATAAATTTCCGAGAGCTGATCGATGTTAATCCGTACATTTCTACATCGTGGTCGCCATTCCAACCATAGCCATGTTTTAGGGATCTTCCATCGAGGACATTCAATTGGGTTGGAGGGGCTGCGGCCCGCCGATGAAAAATTTGCTTGAACATCATGTCATGGAAAATGTGTGCATTTTTCGGGACATTTTGAATAAAGGGATTTTGGAGCCAGTTCAGCAGACCAATTTGGTCATCTTTCAGAATTTGTTTCCGTTCAAGAAGTGTTCGTCCAAATTTCCCGTCTTCAGAATTTTTTCTCTCCACTTCGTGCCTTTATAGTGCCCTGCGTCATTCACGTAAACCTCCTATATGATGGGCACGATCCCCTGCCTGTTGTTTTCCGTTACATTAATAGCTGGCATCTTTTATTAAAAAGCAGCACGTCCGGTGCAAGCCAGTTCTGAACTATAAGGATCAGAAGACTAAACTGTGTGCAGTTGTTAAGAAAATGGGCAGTGGATCCCGGCATGTTTTAGTGGGGAGCGGGGGGTGCAACATGAATGTTCCAAACCAAATTCTCCTCGTGGCTAAATATATTCACCACACTTGAAGATAACACGTATGGAGGAAGAATCATATTTGCAGAAATCTGGACAAAGTTATTGATACATGGGCATAATGCATTATAAATGTAGCGGAAAAGACAGGATATAGGCCCGCGCCGCGAATTTTTTGTCATTTCGGCATTTCTTAACATAACTTTAAGCAATCTAATAAGAAATAGGAGTTGGACTTTTTGTTATGGCTGTACTGCTACTTAGATTATAGGATTTTTTTTCACCAGTCCGCGAAATATTGGGGGACATTGCATATATGCCACCCACTAAAAAAGGACCACAGTGTTCTCAAAAACAGTAAACTACGCGGCATTTGCGAACGATATATTACAGCAACAGCTTGAGTCTCGATTTGAGTATCGATGAGAACGACATAGAAAATAACCTAAGTGGATAAAACGTATTATTTTGACACTTCACCCCACCCGACGAAAACGTTGTGCATTAAAACATCATTCGGTGATTTTATTTTCCGGCCCCAAACCCATTGGAGGTGGGGGCAGCCGCCCCCTTCCTGAAGAACGTAAGCACGTAGCCTTGTCAGTTCACATTGCTATATGGGTACAGATAAGGAAAGGGAGGAATCTGCTGTTGGGGTATTAGGTCAGTCAGTTCATTCAGGATCATGAGAGACAAACAAACCAACAGTGGCCGTTATAAAATATCTGAGGAAAAAGCAGGTGCTAGTGTGGAGCCAGTTATGGAGGTCGTAACGTAAATACAAAGAAACGACATCTACATTAAGCCTTCAGGTCACCCTCCTCCGAGGATCAAGACGAGGACAAACCTCAAAAAGCGTCTCAGCATGATTGTAAAGAATGTGCGCATTAGAAAAAATTGTTATTATTGCAAAAAAAAGCACAATGACGGATTGAATTGTTCACTATATGCTTATCGGGACAATAGTATGATACCAGACTACATGCTTCTGTGTTCTTGCATAAACAAAATGCCAAACACCATCTTGGGGTCATGACCAGCATAAAAACATTGTTAGCTATAAACCTGCGAGTAAAGCATCCGGTAATTACGACGACATCATTTCTGACTGCTGGATTGGCGTTACAGTGACCTGAATAATCATCCACGACCAACACATGTCAACCATTCCGATTTCGTCAACGAAATTGATTACCATACAGATGAATCCGAGGGCCGCTGGCTCGGTCAACTATAGAGGCAATTTCCCTACTACTCAACTCGCTCTGCGCCCCAAAGTGATTACCACGTGCAATATATACATTAATCTTGATGCGGCCAATCTCAAATAATTCCGCTATACCGCGAAGGCTTGTTTTTGGTTTGAACGGATGATTACGAATCGACTCGGGAATCGACCAATGTCGCGGTCCTTACTGCCGCTTTAAAGGCAACATCAAAGTATACAAAAAAATATGTGCAATCGCAAGCGCAACACAGTCCTAAAATGTTCAGGACTCCATCACAAAAATACATATTCACAATATATATCAGGAATCATAGTGACAGCATCAACAAAGACAGTCACGTCAACAATTACAGATAGGTCTCAGTGGAGTCAACTATTGACACGGTATATCGTATATGATAGCCTATGTCAATGTGAACAACTAGAAAAACAATGATCGACTTCAGTTAGCCCATTGTAATTTCCTGCTTCCATGTGTTCATGTATTAAATGCAAATGTCTTATACGATCGCGTTACGATAGATTGGGGCCAGTTGGATTAACTACACGATCGTCGCGTCCTCCACGTGCACATAGGACAGCGGAATATATGAAGAACGCCTGTTCACGGTTACGTTACAGTTAATGCGATGATAATATTATATGTCAAAGGTCATGGGGTATACTGGCCGTCGACGTTGTATGTAAATTGTGCGAAACAGTCTTTCTCTCCTACGAAATTACACATCATACCATGCAGCAGCACATCACTCTACAGATTTCTCGACATATTCCCGGTATTAACACTCTATAAACACTATGGTCAAAATTGACCATCCATTGGTTAACTATGCACCGAACGATAAATGGTCAAAATTTGACTGAACTATGGTCA
The DNA here is from genome assembly GCA_026419785.1 of Sclerodactyla briareus. Classification (NCBI taxonomy): domain Eukaryota; kingdom Metazoa; phylum Echinodermata; class Holothuroidea; order Dendrochirotida; family Sclerodactylidae; genus Sclerodactyla; species Sclerodactyla briareus. The sequence goes on from JAODTK010005562.1 coordinate 93,166, forward strand.
GACTATGGTCAAAAGTGACCATTATTTAGTCACTTTTGACCATAGTTTGACCATAGTTCAGTCAACTTTTGACCATTTATGGTTCGGTGCTTAGTTAACCAATGGAATGGTTAATTTTGACCATAGTGTTTTTAGAGTGTACCTATTAACCATATTATCCGAAAATGGATAATTCAAAGATAGTGACAGTTAGCTGTAAATAATGAAGCTAGGGGGGAAGTGACTCACGAGCAGTTAGTGGAGAGCATGTGCACTTACAACTATTGTAAGGGTTTTATCTGCTTATTGCGGTAATGGAGCATCAACCAGTAGCGGCGGAAGCCTACAAATTTAGGGGGGACGCAGACCGAACTTTTGATGAATTGATCTGTGTCACTACCTAAGCGGAACGCCACCATCGGTTGGCGCGGAGTGTGGAAGGAAATTTTGGGTTTTACAACCCTCCCAGATGGCTGGACTAAACGGCACTTCCTGATCGTGTGTGAGCTAATGTACCCAGTCATAAAATTGGGGTCATGTCTGCAAATCGTAAGTTATTATAAAATGTATGTATGAAGAAGGTAATGCATATCTGATGGTTTGAGACAGCAAATTCCCGCTGAGGGAGAGCCAGGGGAAAGGGATATCACACTCGCACCCTCGCCCCCCCCCATCTAAGAAAATCGACTTTCTGTCTTTCTATTCTCACACTCATTACGGTGAATTTCCAGTGCCATGATCGAACTTAGTATTAAGATGCTCACCCAGGTAGCCCCTTTTCCGCCCCCAGTTGGCCATCCACTGTGGTCACTTGTTTAGCGTATCGGACTTGCTGTCTCTTAGGGGTTTATGCCGACTCGCGTAGGTTGGCCTAACTCCAAACACTTAAGATTAACACATGTTTTAACACTTTGGTTTCCCCGCTTTTACATACGTTTGCCCAGACTGTGAAAATTATTACGTACGTTTAAAATTGTGCTGAAAGACCTTTCGCATTCAGCCGATGAAACTGGTTCCGGGACAGCAGCATTTTGACCAGGGCAGGAAGTTGGCAAGCAGTTGCTTCGGCCAGGCCAAAAAGGGGGGATTTCGCTTGAACGCTGCGGAATATCGCGACCAGGCGGCAAACGGGTTCGGTACGGCAACATTTGTTGAACTAGAAAGGATAATAGTTTCACATTCATCAGGGCCTGTTATAATCTTATTGTCTATATTTCATTTCTGGTTCCGCAGGATCCCCCCCCCTCCCCCCCCCCCCCCCCCCCCCACCCCCCCCCCCCCCCCCCGCCCCCCCCCCCCCCCCCGCTTTGCGCCGCCTCTGGCAATCACAATACACGTGGTATCATGCAAAAGCAATTAGCATCCAGGATTGAAAGCAAAAGGACAAAAGTAATGATGGTCAATGTCTAATACCAAGTCAATACATTGAGTGGTACATTGAAGGAGTTGGGTGCAGTGGTAGCCAACAAAGTGGCGTACCCACGCGGGTGGGAGGGGTCAGAACCCCCCCCCCCCCCCCCCCCAGGAACCCAGTGACTAATACTTTCTAACACAAAAAAAACTTTTTCAGTTCAGTAGAGGTTTTTTACAGCTGTTATCTAGCAAACTATGCAGCAGCATGAATCTAGGGGCCCATAAATTGACTTATTTGCCAATAGGGAGGGTGAGGCCACTTATGAGGGCGCAACTCCTTTGGGTCCCAACCTCAACTCCCCCCCCCCCCCCCCCCCCCCCCCCCCCTCCCCCCCCCCCCCCCCCCCCCCCCCCCCCCCCACCCCCCCCCCCCCCCCCCCCCCCCCGACAAATCTTCTCGGTACGCGCCTGGTAGCCACACCCCAACTGGACAGAACTCCACCACACAGACGAACAGAACTTCCCTTACGCTATTCCTCCGAGATGTTTCTGTGCCGAGAAGAAGTCGTTCGACCACTGATTTGTTTTAAATATATCGTTTTTTATCTGTATTTACCTGTTCCACCATTTTCGGGGGGACATAATGGAGATAGCGTGTGATAGAAATGTTTCTGTACATCAGTGTACACTGACTTGTGGTTGTTGCAAAACGACGAGTGTGATCGTTGCGACGAAACGGGCCCAGAAGGTCACCAAAAGTCATCAGGGCAAGGAGGTCAAAAGGTCAAGGGAAGTCAAGTGGGCCACCATATTTAGTTTGCACCAGACGATTGCCAAAATTCTTCCATTACGCCGACCCCCTAAATGCGTTCGTTTTGAAAAGATATGTCAAGATTGAAAATTATAGTGTTTCAGAGGCATTTTTGTACCCCTTTCAAAGAGGGCAGATGCATGCGGCGATGAGAGCGTTTGATAGGAGTGTTTTAGTGCGTCAGTTTAATTGACCTATGGTTTGTTGCAACAAGACGAGTCTGGTCGTTACAAAAAAATGACCCGAAGGTAACAAGGTCATAGGTCAAATGAGGTCGAAGGGTCAAATGCAATGGGGTCAAAGTAGGTCACCTGCACCACCCACACGCCAATACGCACAGGACACAGGACTGCATAGATCCGTTTGCGTTCGGCACGGACTCAAGGAAGTGTTATATGGAATTTGTTCACAGTTGTTCGTACTTCCGTGACTATCTGACCGTTACGTTTTGAACGTGACAGCATGACCAACCATGATTATTGATACACTGTGTGCATGAAACGGAGAGTATGATAGTCCTTATCTGTCTATACAAAAAGTATGCAGCCCGATTTAATATTTACTTTACGCCGCCGCACGTTACGGAAAATAATGCAGTCGAGGCACTGCGCTTGTTCGTGTTGAAGCTGTTTTTGCCGTGAAACGGTGAATTGATATTGTTGTTTGAATGAATTGATAATCAAAGCGGGATAAGACAGGCAAATTCAGGTTCGTTAAGTAGTTGTTATCATATCGATGTGCATTTGGACAATCAGGCTAGAACTAGGCTAGTGTTGTCTATGTGTTAAAATGTGTTTCTTTAATGTTAGTGACGATACTCGAGTTGAGTGGACTCGGCGGAAACACTCCACTATGCAGTGATAAGTGGCCGAGCATCTGAAGTGGCCGAGCACTAGCCTACGTCTGGTGTTCTGTTATTAACTAGCACTGTATCCATTCCATGCGAGTGCATTTTTCTTTATAACATACCTGGCCAACTATTTGAAATCGGATGAGAATGACATTGATGCAGTTATCCAACCATCTCACTTAGTTGATCATGACTACAAACAGCGTAAATAGTAATAATACCGACAACTTGTTTCAACCGTGGACCACAATACGCTGAGGATATCTTTTGGGCATGACTGGAGAACATATATTACGAGACATCGAAGAGCGAGTGACTGAGAAACTGACAAGAAGAATCTAAAATAAACATCACGAAAACTGAGAAATTCTCAATCACAAGAAATGGCAATGAAAGTTGGAAGAAATGTAATATGTAGGAAGTTTGTTAGGAACCGTAGAAGACATCAACAGAAGAATTGGTATAACAAAACAAATGCTTTCAACACTCTATCAACAATTGTCAAGAAGCAGCGAATACAGTAGCAGCATCAAACTCCGGATTTTCGATGCCTTATACAGAGTTTGTTCTGATAATTGTGAATGTGGGGGACCACGAAGGAACTTGATCACACAATTGACACTTTCCAAAGAAGACTACTCCGCAATGTTTCACATCAGATGGACTCAATCACCAATTGGATACCAAACGACCAACTCCTAAGATGGTTACCAATCAACCCTTGGTCTTTCGTTGTAGCACATAGACGGTTGGATTTTTTGTCACGGGTCGCGAGACTCCAAGAAGAAGCTCCAGCGAAGATCGCTCGCGAGAACACTGGACCTACTACTAAGCCACGTTGGGAGACCTGTGACTAATTTGCTCGGAAAAATCAAATCGCAATTCAGGGGCATCAACATTAACAGTTTCGAGGAAGCAATAAACCTTGCGCAAGATCGTGATACGTGGCGAGGATAATCACTGAGCATGTCGGATAGACGAGACTCAACCTACTACAACTACTACTATATCCATTCCATTATCTAAATTTAGTGCATGATTGCATAATGTATACCCATGTGTACCTGGGTGTATGGGATTAGGGGTGGGGTTAGGGGTTTCTGTAGGTTTAGGTGTTTGTAAGTTGTAACGTAAGATTTGAGACCACTAACCCCAACCCTATGCCTGTGCCTAATCCTTAACACCATACATCCACCTAGGCCTACACATGGGTATACATTATGCAATCATGCCAAATTTAGGCTGGGCTCTGAAAGTCTTCAGTTGCAATTCAATTGCATGTAGGCTATATAACATTTTCTCAAACTCTTTCGGGCCGCTGGAAACAAGGGAAGGAGGGAGGAGAGGACGAGGGGTACATTTTTGTCCTGGCGTTTGCCACATTAGCCTTTCCGAAATAGCCTCTCGAAGTGTGGTCTAGCTTAGGGGGCAAAGTAGGCAATCTATAGAAGGCCAAATGGAAAATTCAGTGGATAGAATCGTTCTTTTCTGGCGAAAAATCAGGCCTTGACATTTCCGCTCGCCACTCGTAAATGCGAGTTAAAATGGCGATCCTCAGGCGCCGACGTGATCCAACTTGGCCAGCGCACCTCTAGCGTACCGTATAATGAAACTGCATGCTAGCTCACTCACCCAATGCTGTGCACTTTTGAATATAGTCCTGTTTCTAGTTGGAACAGGTGCTCTGCACCTGCTGTTATTCATTGTCACTCTCGCCACTAATATGTTACGTGCACTACCAAAACCTTGTCAGCTACTCCTATTGACTTGCGATTGTACACAGAGACGACAATATTTTCTATGGGAATTTCCCCATTGACTCTGTAATTAAGGACTGAATTTTTTTGCGATGTCGATAAAAAATGATACTGCAATGGTTCTCTCGTGGGCCTACATTTCTATGAATGAATGAACGTGATTAATTGGATAATTGGTGGATAAAGCAAATATATATGAAGGTTTGCAATGATTTGGTGGCATTTACTGCTAATTTTAGATTGTGCCTTGCTTTTCGGTTTCTCTTGCTAAAATAACACCGTTTTGTTAATCTTCATGTTTTGCACTAGCAAAGAGTTTGTGTGGGTCGGCCTGTCGTGCGTACGTATGGCAGAATAAAAAGTTTTACATGTATTTGTACTGTTGGTCGATTATTTATTGGTTTTCCGATTATTTTTTTTATCATTTCATGATTCCTAAAAATGTTGGTGTGTGACAAAATACAAACCGGTGCTTCAGCAGCGACTGCGCGCCGGATTGCCTGGCTAATATTACGTTACAGCTACTGCACGTGTATCCCCAATACTGGTACTACTGTACTGCCGCTCGTCAACAATTTTGACTTTGCGTGAGAAAATGAAAATCGGAAGCACAAATAATTTGATGGGAGGTGAAATAACTCATCTATAATACAGAATGTATTTCATGAATCATGATATGATTTCATGCCTAGGCTTTTCCAGGAGTATTTAGAGTAACATGGGCTTCGAATGTCTAAATTAACATCGAGCTTCAAGAATATGGCGAGTTGATTTTGAAAATTAGCGAGCCATTTTTATGTTACACTTGCCAGCCATCGGGTGAGAAGTATTGATTTTTTTTTTTGAGGCCTGCAAAAAATTGCACATTTTAGTCAGATTCGTCAAAATGAAGATGTTGGAAATTATCAAGGGTGATATACTAAAATTTGAAAGAATATGCACAGATAATGAGAAAGATGATCGAAAAGTTTTTCCAATATATACATGCAAACACAAAACTGCCCCCTGAAGTATCCAGCATGCCTCAAAACTATCCCATAGTGCACTGCAACATGCTACAGTATTTGTGAAAAGGTCTATGGATGAAGGTCCTCCTGTACTCTGCATCTGTGGTCACCAACATTGATTTCCTCACCTGGCCTATGCCTAACTAACTTAACTCATGGCAGAGTGATATCAGTGTCGCTTTGCAAGCAGACATTCCGGGTTTGAATTCAAGCAGCCACCGGACATTTTCCCCTAAGTGGCTGTATTTTTGGCTTTAAGTTCAAGTTGCGAGGTATTGGTCTTCATTTCATGGTTCCATTGTAATGCAGTGGACTTCTGGGTGCAAAATTTCATCTTTAGCGAGTTTTATTATTGTGCAATTGTTATGAAGGATCTTGATCACAAAATTGATATTTTTCAAGGAAGACTACTCTGCAATGTTCTCAACATCAGATGGACCAATAACAATTGGATACAAATCCCTTGATCATCCGTAGTAGCACATAGGTGATTGAGATTTGTCAGTCACGTGCGAGACTCCAAGAAGAAGCTCCAGCGAAGTTGACTCTGAGAGAAGCAATGAGACATACTACTAAGCCAGTTGGGAGACTGTGACTACCATGCTCGCAAAAATCAAATCACAATTCAGGGACATCAGCATTAACAGTTTTTAGGAAGCAATGAACCTTGTGCAAGATTGTGATACATGGCGGAGGTTGATCACTGAGCATGTCGGATAGACATGACTCGACCTACTTCTAATCGTTTATGGCCTGTTCTTCTTCGAACTAGGAATGCCCAGAATTTTACCAGCTCAAACAACCTAAATAAATGAATTTCATCAAATTTTTCCAGTTATGAACTTATTTTTTCAGGACCTCATTCAGGTTTCACAATTTTTAGCTCAAACAAGCTATGCTGGTTGAGCTATTGTGATGCCCATGTCATTCTATCTATCTATCTATCCTCCTATCTATCCAGTCTGTAAACATTTGAAGCAATGAAGTTACATGCAATGGTCCTTCGGTAGAGGGCACCATTGGGGTTGTTCAGGAATTTTGGGCCTAGGGCCCATTATATGAAATACTGCAAAATCTTGTATCTCCTACAAATCTAGTTGCACCATGCTGATGTTCGATCATAATGTTGGTCCAATAGCTGTACCTTCAGGGTGCCCAGGGATTTGGGACCCATGGCCCAGTGTGGGCCCGAGGGCCCATCATGTGGAATTATGAAAATGCATCTCCTCTCACAAGCTTTGGCGCACAGTACTGACATTATGTCATAATGATGGTCTAACTGACGTACCTTTCGGGCTGTTCAGGATTTTTTTAACCAAAGTCCCACTCAGGCCTGAGGGCCCATTTTATGAAATTTCATGGAATTCCACACTTGGTACTTGAAATGCATCCCTTTCACAAGTTCCAATTAATTCTCTTTAATGTAATACATGAAGCACTCCTCGGTTAGTGGTCCATCCCCCAGAGGTGTTTGCGAACTCTTGGCTGAAGGCCCAATGTTGGCCCTATGGCCCATCATGTATCATGCAAAATGCTTCTACAGATTTTGATGCACAGGTCAGTTCTGATGCTCAGTCATAATGACAATCTAAAGCCATATCTTCAGGGTTCTTTGGAATTCTGGACTTGAGGCCCAGTTTGGGCCCGAGGGCAACCCAGTCATGTGCAATCACGCGAAATGGTTTATCCCGCAAAAATACACTCAAAACAATATATAAAACAGATGTATAGTTATACTCTCGTAAGCACCCATCCTGAAATCTGCAAGTGCCCTGAGTGCTTAGCAGAATGAATATGGTATGTTCCTCGAGTGGTGCATCTTTCACATGTTAGGAAAGTTTATTCAGCCAATGTGTGAAATATTGCATTGCGAAGAATCACATCTGCACATATCATCATTGGTCTCTTTGTAATGAGATTTGTGGTACATTTATACGGTTTGAGCTACAGCACTACTGGTGCTCTTGTTCAGATATGTTCTACAATTACATTTTGATTTTCCACTATGTAACACCTATTTTGAAGGCAGGATTAAAATATATAAAATCCACTAAAATGAAGGATTGCCTTTTTTGGGGTCCCTGCAATGAGTCTTACCGGTCGGCTGTGACTTCCGCTCCTTAAGGTTGGGTCTCAAGACAGTGGTGGTGTCCTGGAGTTTACTTATCGTCCTTTCTGAAGAGACGTAAAATGGGGGTCCTGGGAGTAGTTTGGGATTGGTTACACCCCAGCCTCGTTATCATTGGAGCACTAGTCGAGGAGAGTATTAAAGCGAGTCATTGTCAGTGCTCATCCATGTTCATTATGGCCAGGGTTTCTTGATGAGCCTTACTTTGCTTCCTAAACCCATAGAATTCAAATAAAGTAAAATAAAACCCTGAATCAGAAGACCCACAAGTCAGAAGGCGGGAAGACAAAATAACTACGTGTCAGAAGACCCATAATCAGAAGGAAACTCTGGAAACTAGAGCACAAATAGAGCACAATTTTTTTTTGGGGGGGGGCAGGGGGTTGGGAGTGCATGCATAACCAAACTGGCTCTATGCTGGCCCAATCCCTGCATCAGGTGCTCCCAGCAGGGTACTCAATGGGGATGGACATTTGTAGGCCAATCTCTCACACCAGGCAAGCGTGAAGGTGGCTATGCCATGGGCCCATTACTGCTGATCGAATTCAACTGGACCAGCCAGTTTCGCACACGACACCTCGCCCCAGGAAACCCCCACTCCCGAGTTACCTGCAGGCCTATGTGTTTTCAAGAAGACTGCCAGTCCCTTGACAGTGGTGCTGCTCCCAAGCTTCCTACCAATTGCTGTTCAATGTTTTCTAGCAAGTTTTGTGAATTTGATGAAGAGGTCAAGCAAGTCTGGTGTTCCCAGTAGGCAGTCGTCTTTGATTGAAATTTGAAAATAGTCCGTCTTAAGTTGGTGATACTGATAGCAAGCTATTTATTTATTTGACAATTGATTGAATGCCATATCAGCTCAATTGGTTGAAACTCTATAAAAAAATATAAAAAAATATGAAAGGATTGCATACTAATGGGAAACACACTTTCTGATATGAGCTTCATTAACTCACACCTGATCAAGTTATCATGTTAATTTAAGACAGGCAACTCAAACCTAATTGAAGCTTGCGTTCTCTAGATATCATGCTCCCAAGCTTTTTTGACTTAACTTCTCTTGACCTCGAAGGACCTTAAAGAGGTACCGAAAATAATAGTGTTCCGTTAATACAGTCCATATACACAACTTATGTGCCTAATTCAAATGTTTTCATTCTGGCATATTGTGCTTACAAAAACACTCACAGAGTCACGGCACACATGCACATGCCTGTGTGGCTATATGAATTACTTTCAGGGCAATATCGAAGAGATGTTTCGATCAGCTTTTTATTAAGTCGGTATTCTAGTCCCCAAAGGTACTCAACTACCACAACTCTTAGAAGCAAGCATAATGATGATCGTTAGCCAATCAGAAATCACTTGTAGTAGGCTATGTGATGCTCTTGCAAGCGTGGTCCGTACTTTACTGGCAGACTGGACAATATTTCGGCCAATTTTATCTTGTTAACAAGATAAAACAACCCCACCTGGATAGATGAAACTCGTACTTGGTATGCGGGTTCCCCTAAATGAGTGCACGATCTCTCGGCAGATCAAAATATGATAGTGCTTCCGCAGCATTAAAGGAGCTGCATATTCCTCTCAGTCAATGTCTGTGCAGAATACAAGATCATCCTCCTCGTGTATAAATGTCTACACCATCTAGCACCCAGCCTATCTGTCCGAGTTACTGGAGGTCAAATACCATTGGTCGTTACCACGTTCATCGATAGGGCTCATTCTCAAGTTCCTTTTACAAGCTGCAAATGCTTCGCAGACTGCTCAGGTCCCAAACTATGGAATGCTCTCCCGATAGATGTGAGACAATTGAAGACCATACAAACTTTTAAAGTTGCTTTGAAGACTCATTTATTCAATAAGTTGTTTTATCTTGCCTTTAATTCTGTTCAGCGCCATTGAGTGTTTTCAACAGTAATGTGCACTATACTAAGTGTTTTGCACCTCAACTTAAGCCGTGTTTCCATGCACGCGGGCGGGCGTCTAAAATCGCTCATCATTATTTTCAATGTAGCCGTTTCCATGCAAGTGGCGGGCGGGCGTTTTCTCGAATCGGTCAAGTAGCGATTTTTTCCGCCCGCCCGCGTGTCCGCGTGGTATTTCGTAATCAATTCCTGGGGATTTCCCTGTAATCTTACCGGCTTGAAGCCAGATAATGGAGAGTAGAGGACAATTTTAGGTTCAAATAATGTTCCAAACAACCTCATAACTGTTTCCACACTAGGTATGAGATTTTATACAGATTTGTGTCTATATTCAACGGCCAGACACCTATTTGAACACATATTTACATGTTTAAACGATGATATGTCAAGTATTTGCTAATTAAATCTTAAAAACCTGTCAATTGTGAAGTTTTGATGGTGGGCCATAATCGTTGGCATTCAGAACAATGGTTTTCAGAAAAAAAACCAGTGTTTCGGTGTTCAGGTTTTAAACAATAGTCTGCGTCCGTTGTTTGATAAATAATAAAAATAATATCTATTCATAATAATAATAATAATAATAATAACAATAATAATAATAGTAGCATACATCGGTCTATATAGCGCATTATACGTGCACACTAAAAGTGAGAAGATGAGAAAACGCCCGCCCGCGTGCATGGAAACGAGTCTGCCAAAACTCCTTGCCAGACCCGCGTGCATGGAAACGCAGCTTTAACCTTATTGTTTTGGGGTCAGGTCAAAGGTCATCCGAAGTTAAGAGCTCTGTGTAAAACACAATGAGTCCAGAATTCTTGGTCCAATTCAAGTGAAATGCTTTTCTATGGGGAGTACAAAAACCCATTGTTCCTAGTGTAGACCAGGGGTCAGTTTGAAAAATTGTGGAAAACTGATATTTTGGCCAATTTTAGCTTGTTAAAACATAATACCTTGTCCCCACCTAGATGGATGAAGCTCATACCTAGTATGTGGGTTCCCCGTAATGAGTACATGATCCCTATTACTTGGGGTAGTCGGGGGTCATCTGAGGTCCAGAAAGTCTGAAAATCCTATCAACACAGAAATTCAGAACGCCTGGCCTGATCCTGCTGCTATTTTGTATACGCTTCTTATGGAGAGTACAGAAACCCTATTGCTTTTGGTGTAGACTGGGGTCATTCTGGGGGAGAGATTAATAAATTGTCAAAATGTTTTTTTTTTGTTTTTTTATACACTGGCATTGGTTGTTATTCTTAATCGGTATGTGGGTTCCTCTTAATGAGTACATGGTCCCTACTGTTTTGGGGTCAGGTCAAAGGTCATCCGAAGTTAAGAGCTCTGTGTAAAACACAATGAGTCCAGAATTCTTGGTCTCCATCAGCTGTAATGCTTTTCTATGGGGAGTACAAAAACCCATTGTTCCTAGTGTAGACCAGGGGTCAGTTTGAAAAATTGTGGAAAACTGATATTTTGGCCAATTTTAGCTTGTTAAAACATAATACCTTGTCCCCACCTAGATGGATGAAGCTCATACCTAGTATGTGGGTTCCCCGTAATGAGTACATGATTCCTATTTTCTTGGGCTAGGTCGGGGGTCATCTGAGGTCCAGAAAGTCTGAAAATCCTATCAACACAGAAATTCAGAACGCCTGGCCTGATCCTGCTGCTATTTTGTATACGCTTCTTATGGAGAGTACAGAAACCCTATTGCTTTTGGTGTAGACTGGGGTCATTCTGGGGGAGAGATTAATAAATTGTCAAAATGTTTTTTTTTTGTTTTTTTATACACTGTGCCATTTTGGTTTTGTTAATTCACTGGTATGTGGGTTCCTCTTAATGAGTACATGGTCCCTACTGTTTTGGGGTCAGGTCAGTGGTCATCTGGCATCAGGAGAGGTAAAATTCTGATGACATTGGTTACATAGTCCTGTCAGCCGTAACCTAGGATACAGCGAATTAAGGTGATAAGAAAGGAAACCAGTTGCTATCTCAGCGTGATAGCCACTATCAAGTGACCTCATGACCCCATAGATCCAACGTGTCTCATACTAGGCTCACATGACACACAGCCACTACTGACACTGTGGAGTGGATGTAGCTCAGACTTGGTGTGTGTCACTATAATGAGTACATGATCCCTATTACCTCAGAGTCAGGTCAAAGGTAATCTGAGGTTAACAAACTTTTAAGTGAAATATCATTAGGGCAGTCAAGGATCACTGAGCCTCTTGGTTTTCTGGTTCTACATCTCACAATGTCTACTTCCCACAACCCTGATATCTCAGATGAAACATATTATCAAATAATCTACCGAATGGTAATTCCTTGACATGAATCAATTTGTACAGCATATGAGACTAGATGCCTGCTCCAATATAATAATAAATGAATATAGGAAAATTAGCCTGCCATTTGCCACTGAAAACTTGTTTGATGCATGTACCATGTACCGGATGTATGGGATTCAATCTCCTCAATCAGATATTGTTGCACCTAATTTTCTGGTATTTTATCAAATGTTTTTTGGCACTCTTGCCATCTCTCTGCCAATGTCACCTATTCCTTGCCCAAAGCCCCTTACCCCTGCTCAATTTTGTTGCTGTTAGACCGTACTTGATATACATGTTCGTGGATCACTTGCAAACAACTTATACTCGGGTAATTTCATTCGCGAAGTGCACTTCTATCAGAATTAATATAGTTTTCATTTGTTTGTTCAGTTCTATCAGAACACTACCTTGAAGCATCAGAGGGACATGTCTCAGAAGAAAGACAAACATTTTGCTGCCCTGGTGCTAGCCCCGCGGTGGTAGCAAGGAATTCCACTGAAGAATATCAAGCCGCTCGCAGGCCTCCCACTCATAGCCTGGTGTCTGAGAGCACTCATCGATTCTGAAGGTAGGCCCACGAGTCACATGCACAGCAGTTTCTTTATCCGAAATACAATCCGATTCTTAGCCAGTGGCATCACAAAGGAGGGTTAGGTGGGGCAGCCGCACCCCCTTCCCCTCCCCTGTGCCCATGCCCTAGGGGTTGACGACTGAGGAAGGTACACGATTCTTCAGTATCTATCTATCTGTCTGTCCCACCCATTCATCCATCCGTCTGTCTGTCTGTCATTGAACATTGGTTCTGATGGGATATTCATGAATTTGATGTCTATTGTCATCTAGGGTCAATTTGAGCCATTTTGTTTGAAGGGTCAAGTGTGTTCTTCAAAAGAACACATCAGATGATTATTAAATTTGATCATTATTATCATAGGCTAATAAAGGACATATTTAGGGAAAAATGAACAGATACGAGGGCCTTTGTTGCAGAAATGAAACCGGTCATAATAGGAGGTTAGAAAATCCCTCTGTTACGTTATTCAATGTGTATAACTTGCTTCATTCATGCAAACATTCAAGTTTGTTGGATTCCCATGAAAAGTATTAAGTGTGGTCCACCATCGGTTCTGAGAAAATGGTCAACAGAAGTTGAGTATTGTGTCTAATTTGCATAATTTAGGAAATTTTAGTCACATTTCCACAAAACGTATACTCCTTTGGTAGACTGGTCAATAATCAGTCCTTATGAATTTGAAATTGGTCACTGATTAATAGGCTGTCTATTGAATGCTAATACCAGAACCTGAAAGCGACAGATGGGATGACTTACAATTATTTGCTTGGTGACTTATGGAAGAAACCACTGATCGCGCAACCAGGCGAGACAACTGGGGCGATTGCCTTGTGTTGAAACTGTTTAGCGGTCTACAAAATTGATCAGAGGAGTACAGTATGGGGGTGATCAGGAATTTGAGGCCAAAGGTAATCTATGCATATTAAACTCTACTGACTTTGAAAGTTGCTCCAATGTTCAAGAGGGGTTGAACCAGCCAAAATGTGTGATGATACCGCATTTGACACCACTATCATTTGAATCTCCCACTGAAATGTAGGCCATGAGGAACCAGCAGGCTGCCACTTGAGAACCTCTGGTTTAAACAAATCAGAAGGAACCGTCACAAAAACTACCGGGAACTGGTAGGGGAACTGCTGTGTCATCGGCACTTATGTTACAAAACTTGGAAGCTGTGTTTGGATGGGATTTTATTGCAAATTATGGAGAAGTGGATACATGGTTCAACACAGTTTCACCAATGGTACAGCATGTATGGTGGCTAATGAGCCTGAGGTCAGGGGTCTTCTTGGTGGTCATTTTGCCATTTGTTGGACGGTCAAGAGATTTCCAGTTCTTTAGAAAAGATCGGTTGGCCATGAAAGTCAGTATTGTCATTCACATAGGGGTAGGTTCAAGATTTGAGGTTGAGGATCATGGGTTCAATGGTGGGAATGGGGTCAATTTTGGCCATTCCCTTTGAACAGCCTAGTCGCTCCTACTACAAAAAGGATGGATGATCATGGTCAATGTTACAATTGACCATTGTACTCACAGGGTGGGTGTTGGTGATTATGAGGTTAGAGATCATCTAGGGTCAATTCCGGTCATTTTCTTTAATGGTCAATCAGGGATTTCCACTCCAATGAAATAGATGGATGATCATGAAAGTTGGTCAGTATCATTATTGACCAATATTACTTGTGTTTAGGTACGTGCCATTGTTCACTTGATTTCTTTCTGAAACAGGGTAGGTATAATAATAATAAGCTATTATGTCTTCACTAAGCCACACGAGTACTGCCCAAATAAGTAATCAGCCATACTATTCTATCAACCTGGAAATATATAGTCCACGATTCTTGCATAGGCCTGAATTTGGTCATTCAAATTAGAATTGTTCCTAGTCTAATGTCTAGACGATTGTGTCTTTTCAAAATCGCCCTGGCATACATGTATTACACCTCTAGTTGTTTTACATATGTATCATGTGTACCATCACAATCGTCTAATTACATTGTGAATCTTGCTTATGGTTGTAAAGTGGCCAATTACGTAATTGTCTCAGCGTTGTCAATGGTAACTCTACTAACGCCCGCAGTACATATAAGCGGGCGCCGTGGAGTTCGGCCTTTAATTAAATTACGCCTGTTACATCGCAGCGTGGTGGCAAGTCGGCGGTATGGTATGGAAAGTTGCTATAATAAGGAGCTAAATTAATGCATTATCATCACCACCTCACCTCTCGCTTTCTTCTCAATACGATACCTGTAGAAAGCCTGTCACAGTCCTAACAAGACTCGATGTCGGGGTTATACCCAAGAATCTGTAGGTGGAGTAGTTGTAGCTGTAAGGTTCGATGGTTGCTGGATCTGACCTGACCACACCATACTGTCCTTCTCGTACACAAAGCTCATGTTCACCAAATTCATACACTGTTAAAAAGACCAACACCAGCATCTACAGTGGGAGAACATTCTCTTGGATAAGTTCTTCTCTGTGGAATCAGGAATGCCTTACCTGACGACCTTCGGTAAGCTGCCACACCTCTATAATCTCACTTTCTGATTTCCCCTCTGTTTTGTGAAGCGCTTTGAGGCTTTGCGTAAAGCACTATATATATTATAATGTAAACTTTGAGTGTTCAAGCTTCTGCTTATTATTCTCCAATTTTCAGAATTTGACAGTGTATGGGTGTCTACAGACCATGATGAGATTGAATCCATCTCCATTGAATGGGGTGCCAAGGTGTTCAGGCGCAGTGCAATAACTGCGGCTGATAAAGCAACGTCCATTGCTGCCGTCATTGAATTTGCAAAGTTCCATCCAGGTAACTAGAAAAACAGACAATAGATTTCTATCCTACATTGTTTTTATGTTCCATTGATTATTGCTGCATCTTCAAACAATATGATATAATAATATTAATATTATTTTTGTCTCACCTGAAAGTTCAGAAAGAGACATAGCGATCACTTTAGCATATCTGTGTGCATGTGTTGTCACAAGTACCAGGTTTTCTCCAAAACGGTAAAATCAATTTTGATGAAATTTTGTATGTAGTATTGGGATTGGGTGAATACAATCTAATAGGTTTTGGGACCAGAAGTCACTAATTCAGTAGGGTAATCAGCCTATCCTATGTAACTTTTTGTAAGCTCGTCATCAAGATCACAGATGAACTGTAGGTGCTTTGGTGATTCAATTAGGCTCATATGTACAGGAATGAGGTAAATGAACTTATTAGATTTTCAGAACAAACACGTATGCTGAATAGTCATCTGCAGTAATTTTCATGATTTATGCAAAAGTCCTGAATTTTTCAACAAAGATTTGGGGGGTCGCTGGAGGTCATTTAATGTGTCTGATTTGAATAATTCATATGATTCGGATTGTCATGAAACTTGGTAGATATGGTTTATCTTTGGTCCCAAAAATTCAAACATAGATCTGAGGGACTGTAGGTCATTCAATGTACTGTATCTATCTAATTTGCCTGATTTATCGAACTTTCTAGGTTCGTGGATTTTCCATGGATGCTGAGTGCAAGTACACTGTTGGTCATGAGATATTTGGGTCACTGGAAGTCCCAATGAATTTGAAATTGGTGACTGATTAGTGCTATTCATAGGTGCTGGCACACTGTATCCACCGCTGTATGCTTTCTGATTCTCTGTCATCATTTGCTAACTGGCAATTTGCTTTCTTTTGACCTCTCAGATTGGTTCTAATCATCTAAATGAGAAAAGCAAAATAAAATGAAATAGTCGCGAAAAAGGTGAGACTGCCGATTCTTGAACCCACTTGTCTATGTCAGTGACAGTGTTTTGGTTGATTTAGAAGCCAGCACTAACCCTGCACTGAGTGATTGGTCTGTACTTTCTCCTCATTCATTGTTTTTTGGGGTGTGTGCACTGGTTACTGTTTGTGAACTATCTCATTCAGTGCAGTTTACAGGCTATTACTGCGATCATTATATAGGCAGTCTGAAATGACTGTTCGCACTGTCGGCCATAACATTTTTCTCCCTCCGATATAGAAGAAGTTCAAAAGTATCCTCAATATAGTAATTCATAATTTTCATCGTCTGTGTGATATTGTACACAGACCTGTCCTTTGAACTTTAAATGACGAATATAAACCAGGTGCATTTTGTGAGAAATGCTCATAAATTATTAACAGTAATTTACAAAGGATGACAGAACCACCTGGTTTCACATGACATGTTGTTTCATAGCAATATGCCATGCCTAAGGGTGCATATTGGTTGTTGTTACTATGTTTCGTTCAGTGATGGTAGATATGCAAACCAATTCATGGAGTTCTCAGTAGGAATCCCCTCATACAAAAGAGATAGTAGTGTACATAGTTCATCAGGTCAGGTATAATGCCTCAAATTTACAATACTTTAGTTCAACTAACAGTCACCACAGGCTTAGAATTAAAACTATGGACTCTCTGAGTCCACCCGACTGATCAGCTTACCATGCAGGGGATACAGTTTGATTGCTAGTTGGTTATACCAAGGATGATATCTGTTGCCCCCTTAACTGGGTGCTCAGCACAAAGGCACAAATAAACTGTATTCCTAGTTGCCGCGACCATTGTTTCTGGTACCTTACACACATTACACACAGTGGTTGCTGCATACACACCAGAACTTTTGATTCCAAATTGAATGTTCTATTTCCTGCTCAAAAACTCTTTCCCCCCCCTGAAAATGAGTCACAGGGATGGACAAAAAGGTTTTTTTTGTTCTTCTTACAATTCTGGGAGGTCTCCATTAATTTCAGCCATGTGCTCAATATTCCAGACAACAAAAAGCCTATTCGCTAGGCCTGACTTGAAACATTTTACTTGAACAGTACCTATCTTCTTGACAGAGATGACTACATTGGCCAGGTCAGTGTACATCCCATGTCTACATCCATTCCATGTTGCGGGCCCCTGCAAGATGATCCGGGATGAGGGCTTTGATTCCGTCTTTGCAGTCACGAGGAGGCACGGTTTCAGATGGCAGGAGGTGCATGGAGGTGGGACTTTTCAGTTCACACTTTAACTTTTTTTAACTTGACGAAGTCAGAGAAATCTGTGCAATCATGACAGTGTGTGTCTGTGTGTGTGTGTGTGTGTGTGTGTGTGTGTGTATGTATGTGTGTATGTAACACTGGCTTGTGAACACATAACTCGACCCCACCTGGATGGAGGAAGCTCATACTTGGTAGTGTGTTCCTCATGATGAGTTACATGAAACCCTATTGTTTTGGGGTCAGGTCAGAGTTCCTCGGTTCACCAGAGTCAAAGTCTGAAAACCTTGTATCTATCTCATTTATTCCACTTACACCCCACATGGACTATATGCACCCACCCCCTTGCCACGTCGAGCTTCTGGCAATTAAACAAATGCGGGTTGGCCACCCCATCGCCCTTCTCTTTTTGCCAGGCTAGTTGTCTAGTTCGTCGAGTTTTTTGGCTCTAAGATTTTCGCCCAAAAATCGTTCCTAGTATCGTTTTTCTGGCTTTCTTCATCTTTCTACGTTGGCTGGAATTTGTCAGCGTTTTCGTTTTTTTGTTTTGTCACCTTTCGTTCAAGTATATCTTCACTTACGTGAGTTTCGAAGGTTTTAGTCTCTCTCTACCCGCCGTTCCCCCCCCTGCGCGGGAGTTAGCCTAGCTTCCTACCTAGCTGTAGTGTTTTGCGTACTGCAGCTAGCCTAACACTAATGCGGTACCGGCCTAGCGCCTGGACTGCGCGGCTTCTTTGTCTTTCGGGTTTCATTCCCGAAGCCCAACCCCTCTACCCTTCCTCCCCGTCCCGCCCTGCCCTGCCCTTAGGGTTTCCTGTTCCCCTTCCCTTCCCCGGACTAACCAGCGTGATGTCACTCACCGCCCGGGTTTCCCTGTGCTATCTGGTGCATCGTCCTGTTGGGTAAATTGGAATAAATAGATAGATTCACCAAAACAGAACAGGTTTGGGAATCTGTGAAATTTTATGAATTACTACCCCCCCCCCCCACATGGGACGTTCCCGCACTTCCTTCCCCGCTTCCGCGCCATCACTGCGTCACCCTTCGGGCTCCAAGCCCTCTCCGGTTGACGCCTAGCCTGAAAAAAAGTGAAGGGCGATGGGGTGGCCAACCCGCATTTGTGTAATTGCCAGAAGCTCGACGTGGCAAGGGTGTGGGTGGGTGCATGTCTGTGGGGTAAGTATTCATAAATTCAAAGATCCAAACCTGTTTTTCGTTTTGGTGCGAACGATAAGTCCAGACCGGTGGTCTGATCAGGTTCAATTTGGTGTTTAGTCTCTTATGGGGGACGTGAATTTGCTGTGCAAAAATAGGAAATTTGTGAAAAAGTTAATAAGTTGGCAAATGCTGGGCTTGTGAACGCGAATGAAATAACCGTTGATCCCAATGGATGGTGAAGCTATATGGTATGTGTTGGTCCCCATGATGAGTACATGAACACAGTGTTTTGGGTCGGTCAGAGGTCATCTGGGAGGTCACCAAGGTCAAAGTCTGAAAACCTTGTGAACACGATAAGTCCAGAATATCTGATCAGGTTGTAATTGTGTGTGTAGCTTTCATATTGGGAGTACGGAAAACCTTTGGTTTCTGGTAGGTCGGGGCGTTGATTTTGGTCAAAAATAGCAATTTGTGAAAAGTGAATAATTTGGCCAATGTGGGCTATTGTGAACAAGTTAACTTGACCCCACCGGGATGGATGAAAGCTCAGTACTTGGTATGTGTGTTCCCCATGATGAGTACATGAAAACCCTATGTTTTGGGGTCAGGTCAGAGAACGTCTGAGGTCACCAGGAGGTCAAAGTCTGAAAAACCTTGTGAAACACGAAGAACGTCCAGAACTGGTGGTCTGATCAGGTTCTAATTTGGTGTGTAGCTTTCTATGGGGAGTACAGGAACCTTAGGTTTCTGTATAGGTCGGGGGTTGAATTTTGGTCAAAAATAGGCAATTTGTGGAAAAGTGAATAATTTGGCCAATTTTGGGCTGTGACCAATGTAAACTTGACCCCACCTGGATGGATGAAGCTCATACTGGTATGTGTGTTCCCCATGATGAGTACAGGAACACTTTGTTTTGAGGTCAGTTAAGTCAACCAGAGGTCCCCTAGGTCAAAGTCTTAAAAAAAAACCTTGTGAACACTATAAGTTCCAAAATGGTTGGTCTGATCAGGTTTCATCAAATTTGGTTGTACTTCTTATGGGGAGTACAGGAACCTTAATTTGTTTCTGGTAGAGGTCGGGGGTGAAATTTTGTGAAAATAGAAAATTTGTGAAAAGTCAATTTTTTGGCCTATTGGCTTGTGAACATTGATAACTTGACCCCACTAGATGGATGAAGTCATACATGGTATGGTGTGTTCCCCATGATGAGTGCTGAACCTATTGTGTTTTGGGGTCATGTCAGAGTCATCTAGTCACCACGAGATCAAAGTCTGAAAACCTTGTGCCACGTTTAGTCACATGTTGGTCCTGATCAGGTTCTAATTTTGGTGTGTAAGCTTTTTTATGGGGATACAGGAACCCCATTGGTTTCCTGGTAAGGTCGGGGGTGAATTTTTTGTGAAGAATAGAAAATTTGTGAAAAGTCCATATTTTGGGCCCATTCGGCTTTGTGAAACACGTTAACCTCACCCCCCCTGGATGGTGAAGCGCATACTTGGTCATGGTGTGTTCCCCATGATGAGTACAGAACCTATTGGTTTTGTTTGGGTCAGGTCAGAGGAGGTCCATGATGAAGACATGAACCTTATTGTTTTTGGTTCATAGAGCAGTCTGAAATCCTTGAAATTAGGTGTAGCTATCTTATCAAGATTATAGGAAACCTACTTGGTTGGTGGGAAAAATGTGAAATTTTGTCAACGATATTTTCCCATGATGAGCTTCCTCTCCCATTTTGTCCGTGTGTCTGGCTAGGTTGTCGAAAGAGGCAAGGAATCACATAGCCTTTTGGCTTTCTGGTTAGTTAATATTTTCAACTTTTTAGTCCTGATTGAGTCCAAGAACTATACGGGCATGCAACAGGCTCCTACTTTGTTTTCATCAAACTCCTCTACTTTTTTGACCTTGCCTCCTACTTCCTACATTTTTCCTGAAAATCCTACTTACTTTCCTCCTACTTTTTTGTCTCGGCGCCTGAATGAAATTCATGAGGGAGACTTCAGTTGGTCACTATGCGTGTGTGTGTGTGTATGCTGGTGCCGTGTGCTTGTGTGTGTGTGTGGTGTGTGTCAACTTCCACTCTGAGCAGGATATCTTTCGATTTCGAACTTCAGTGCAATTGCGCGACAAAATTTTCAGGGTCGCATTGGGGTTGGGTGAAAATGATCAGATTAGATTTGGGCAACGCAAGTCCACTCAAATAGTAAGGTAATTAGCTATTTATGTAAGTTATTGGTTAGTCTTGTGAGCAAGATACCAGATGAACCGTAGGCTGGCTATGGTGACTTGGTTTTTGGCACAATGATGCGGGATATGAGTAGATTGAACTGATTAGATCTTCATCGTAAATAGGGTCCCACAAAGTTCACTAAATTCGGGGTCAAAAACTTTTTTGGCCATAACTTTGGGAACGCAAATGTCTGCCAGGTTGGGAGGTGCAACATTGTGATTTCCTCGTTGACCTCCCACGTGTGACCTTTGACCTCAATTGACGCTTATACCAAACCATGTTTTTGGCCGAATCAAAGTTTCGTGGGCCCATTTTCGGATCTCAATGGTACCTTCCGATCGAAATGAACCATAATTTGACCCCACTGTGACCGTTGTGTGTGAATATATCAGAGTCTAAGTTTTCTCATTCAAAATTAAGGTGCAGTAGGATTTTCGCAGTGATTGTCATGGTGATTTTTAGCATCAGCAGGTCAACTACCCCTGAAAATGAGTTCAAACGGTCAAAGGTCAAATGTTGAATGAATGTGCTTATTTTAAGAGTTAAGGGCAAAGAAAATTACACCTGTCATTTTTTGTGTCAATTATGGATATGTGGCGAGCTCTGTGGCTGATGACGAAACAAACTCTCCCCTTCCAATCGGGCCACTCGGTCTCAAGTTCTTAGGGGTCAAAAAGGTTTGGGGGGGGTTTTGATACCTTTTGGCATAGCAATCGCAGAGACTTTGGGATACATAATGCTTGTAGGACTGTGGCGTGCATCTCATCTGAGGTAACATTTTTCATAAAAACTGACATGTTCATCAATTCCATTCAATGTCACTTATGGACAAAAACTAATATTTTTTGGAGAAACTTACACTGCTTTGCTTTTTCACTGTTAAAATTTCAGGACAGGGTGTACGTCATGTGGGAGAACTTTTCCATAAAAACCGTCATGTCATCAAAGTCATCAAGGTCACTTATGGGCATATAACTGTGCCAAATGTATTTTTTCCTCAAACAACTTCCATGGACCTTTCCTGATGTGGTTTATATTTCCGGACAGGGTGTAATCCATGTAGGGGTTACATTTTTGCTAAATGGTCCTGTCATCCGAGGTCATTGAAGGTCAATTTGAGTTCAAAAACTGATTTTGGGTATTTTTTCTCCGGACAAGAGCACTGGGCGTGTTCATCAAATGCGAAATGCTCCTAGGATGGATGTCTCACAGGGAGAGTTAGTTTTCATATAAACGCCTGTCATTGAAAGTCATTCAGTCACTAGGTCAAAAACTGTTTTCCCTCTGGCGATAATAGAGAACTTGATATCTGTAAGGACTGAAGGTTCACCATTGTGATTAGTGTTTTGACTGCATGTGTGTGACCTCGACCTCCCATTGACCTCTTTCGGGTGGTCATGTGGTTAAAGGTTGAGTCTTGGAATACGGTGCTTATGAAGGAGTTACCGGCAAAAAAATAGAAACTGGTTATTTTTTTGGATATGTGATATACATTTGGTTGCTTTATAGAGGAGACCAACTCCGCTTCGACGGACACTCCCTTTGTTATAAGGGGTCAAAGTTAATTTAATATCTTTTTCGCAATACCATCAGCGTGTTCATGGAATGCAATATGCTCTAGGAGTGGATTGCACAACATGGAGAGTCACTTTTTTTAAAAAACCGCCATTTCATTGAAGGTCATCAAAGGTCACGTAGGGGTCAAAAACTGATTTGCAAGTACTTTTGGCAATAGCACGGGCCATGTTCAATCGGAATGCAAAATGCTCCTAGGCGTGGATGTATCACATGAGAGTTAAATTTTCAAGAAACTGCAAATGTCCTAAGGTCATTCAGGGTCACTTTAGGGGTTCAAAGTTTTTCCCTGGCCATAATTGGAGAATTGAATATCTGTGAAGGCTTGAAGGTTCACCATTGTTAAATAATTGTGAACCTCTCCTGTGTGTGAGACCTCTGACCTCAATTTGACCCTCTGTCGGGTGTCATTGGTTAAGTGTGATCTTGAATAAATGGGATTATTTAAGGAGTTAAGGGCAAAAAAAATAAAACTGGTTATTTTTGGATATATGTGCAGACCTTTGTGTGCTTTAGTCAGGAAACCCACTCCCGCGTTCGATCGGAAACGCCTTATCTTTGGTAGTTACAAGGGGTCAAAGTTTAATTCATTAGCTTTTTCGCAATAACTTAGCGTGTTTCATTTGGAATGCAATATGCTTCTTGGAGTGGATGCATCACATGGAGAGTACACATGTTTTATAAAAACCGCCATGTTCATTGAAGTGTCATCACGGATCACGTAGGGGTCAAAAACTGATTTCAGTACTTTTGGCAATAGCCTGGGCATGTTTTCATCAGCATGCAAAATGCTCCTAGTGAGTGGAATGTATCACGTGGAGATTTACAATTTTCTAAAAACGCCATTTCATTAAAGGTCATCAATTCACTTAGGGGCAAAACTTTTTTCCCCCTCTGTGCCATATCAGAAGAATTGAATTTCTTGAGCTGGAAGGTTCACGTCTTGTTGTGGGGGGATAAATTTTTGACTCTCATGTGTGTGCCTCTGACCTCAATTTGACCACTGTCGGGTGTTCATGTGGTTAAGAGGTAGAGTTCTTGAAGTCTTGAATAAATGTGCTTATTTAAGGAGTAGTTAACGTACAAAAAATAGAAACTGGTTATTGGCCAGTGGGGATTATAGTTGGCGGTTCTACCGCCAGGCGGTTGTCTTGTTAAGTAAGTATTAGCTATTATTAGGTAACTATTGTTCAGGTCGTTAGCAAGGATTACCGAGAAACCGTTAGGGATAGGTGACTTGGTTTGGCACATAGATGCGGATATGAAGTAGTAGATGTATGATTAGATTTTCAACGTCAAATATGCTAATTGAGTCGTCTAAATGCATGATTTATGCAAAATCACAAAGTTCGTCAGATTTTTCATTCCATCACCACTCAATTATGTGAATAGAGCACTCCTTTGTGATATAAAACATTATAATTATTCACGATATAAAATTGTATTATTTCAAATAGGGTGGAGGACACTGGGGGTGATTCAGTATGTCTAGTTGCCATTGTGATTTCCAAAAAAAAGTTGGTTTGATTTCCTTGAGTTATGGTTACCTGGTTTATTCCCCCAAAATGTTAACATAACATGAATCGAATCACTGGGGTTATGCAGTGTGTATAAATTGTTCTTCATGCAAGTTCAAGTTTGTGAATTCCCATGTAGTAAGTGTGGTCCTGAGATATGGTGAAAATGAGCAAATGCGTCATGAGGAAGTTGAATATTGGTGTCTAATTTGCATAATTTAGGCGATCTTATTCACATTTCACCAAAGTTCTACTTCTTCACTCCTTCAGTGGACATTGTCCATAATCAGTCTAGGAATTTGAAATGATCACTGATTAGTAGGGTGTTTTAAAATGCTATAACAAAATCTTAAAGCACACATGAAATTCCTTGTAATGTTTGCATGGGGTGACTATTAGATGAAAAACTGATCGCGCAACAGGCGAGGAACTGGGGGCGATCGCCCTTGCTCTAAAGTTTGCTCGATAAAATGAATCCTGAGTAATGTTCAACTGAAATTTCCAGCAATACACAACCAAATTGTAAATTCGCAGAAGGAGCTAGTATAGCAGTTTTCGGGGACTGACCACCAGGACAGACTACAGCTGTCAGTATAGTCCCAGTCTCAAGTGTCAGTCTTAGTTCCTCAGGCAAGAAGTAGTCGGTAATAAGTGGGAAAAGCAGCTGTCAACTTGGTCATAAGAAGGAGAATCAGTACCAGATGACACGCTTGTATGGGAGAGGCCACACAAAACCACAGTTCTAGGGAAAAAGAAACCAGAGCACCAACAGGGGCCCATCAGAGACATGGAGAACTTTTATCAGAAGGCAACAGGCTACCTCACCACCCATCTGCCCTTAGGAAAGAGATCCTGAAGGACCTGATGTCGTTCATCCTCATCTACCGAAGCATGACAGGGGAGTCCAGGCATCTAGCGGACAGCAAGGAAGATGCCACAAGTGGGACCCCAAGAGGAATAGATACTTGACAGATCGAATGGGCAAACTACCAGGCAAGGAACTCTCAGAGGCACGAGAAGGCAGGGAACAACCAGTACAAGAGTACACACGGATTACCATCACTGGAGACAGGTGTTGAATCAGACAAACTCATTGGGGTACAGCTGTAAGTGATACTCCCTAGTTCCTAAGCTGGTGAAGGCTTCACTATGTCTTGACCAGGTAATGCAGACGTTGCTCTCTTGCGCTCTTTGTCAGAGAACAATCGGGCAATGACCAATGAACGGACTCTGTTATCTGACCAGTCTATCAATTCTTTGAGATCGGTCAAAGATGCGTCAGGACCAATGGCTCTGGAAATGCCATGAGATGCCTGTGAGCTCTGAAATGTGAAGCCAAAGATCGCCCGTAGGGGTATGCGGCAAGATTGCAGAAGAAGGAGAGAAGGAAGAGAAAACTCGGAAAACAGCGGTCCAAAGAACAAAAGGAAAAAGAAGCCAGAGAGACGACAAAAGACAATGAAGCTCTGGAAAGAAAAGAAAAATAACTACTGGAAGAGAAGGAAGAAGTTCTCAAAGGAACCAGGACAGGTATAAAGGATGGACAGTCTGCAGTGAGAAGCTATATGGCGAGGCAATAAAGCGAAGAAAGAAACGAAGAGAAAGAAAAGTCATAAAACGACAAAGACATGGGAGAAAAAGAAAATCACTGTCGTCCAAGGTCCCAAGATGTTGCCACACAAAAAATTGAACTGAGCCGTGAAAAACTTGAGACTTGTCAGAAAGAGGCAAAGGGGAATTAGGAGGGAAATGCAGGAAAGTCATGAACTACTTTTCAACATCTCTTGCTAAGTTTGCCAAGTGACCTACCTCCACTGTCATGTCATGTTCCTGCCTGTAAATGAGTTCAGATATAATGTTAATGTACATGTGTTGTGATGTACTGTATGGGTATATAACCATAGGCTTGAAAAGAATCACATAATGTATTGTAGTAGTGCATGTAAGTCACCATATTGGCCCAGACCCAATTTTGATAGCGTACAGGTATTTGGTGCTGATTCCTTGGTCTTACCAACAAAAATAATTAGAAGTGACACTGATAGTATGAATATAGGGCGAGTTGTCAAAGATCAGTGTCTTTCTCGCAGCTGCCTACTAAAAAAACCTTCCCTAGTTCAGTAGTTGCTATAGCTGTAGGATAGATAATGATCAATCTAGATGTTGTATATTTTCACTGTTTTGAAAGGAAGCATGACATGTCTAATGACTGAATGAACAGTGTGTCCTGTCATTTACTACATGATAATCACAAGGGTTTTTGATTCCTTGACAAAGTTCAAAGGAAGCTTGCAGTCATGCCAGTGCGTCTGTGTGCATGTATGTGACGCCCAGCTTGTGAACGGGATGTCTACTTCTCTCCTCAACCTCTCATACTTACACAATGCCCCCCTCTATTTAGCCTATTAGTCCCATTCTGGCGAATTCTACCTTTCAATCTGCCACCCATCATCCTTCTCTATCGCCAGAATTAGTTACTAAACAGTCGCATGTTTGCCAAAGCTTAAAAGTTTGAACGTTTTTGGACACTTAAAAAGTGTTCCGTACCTCTTCTTTTTGCGGATCGAAGTTGAGTGAAACCTCCACAAGAAGCTTATCCTTGACCAGGAGGATTTGGGTATCATTCCTTTATTTTATGAAATGATCGATGTTTTCTTGTGGGATGGTGATCAAAGTTTGCGCAAGTACGGTGCTATAGGCCAGTTAGCCTAACACGTTATCGTTTCGCGCGGATTTCCTAGTGTCATAGCTTAGTTATGTGAGTTAGGCCTCAGTAGAGCCTGTGTTATACGTTGGGTGTCCTTTCCTGCGGGGACTTGTATCGATTTTTGTGCAGAAAAGAAACGTTTAGTTTCTGGGGTGGTTTCCATCTTTTTTTACCTTTAGGGCTAATTAGATGGGGTCCTCTGGATTTTGCTCGGAAAATGTCTTCTTTTCCGGTTCCTTCCGGAGTTAGTTTCGTGGGGGGCATGTTAGGCTTCCCACGTAGGTACTTAGATTCGGTTTTTGATTCGAATTCGTTATTGTTTTTTCACGCGACAGGGTTTTCATATTCAGTCCATAGGTACTATGTTATCGTGATCGTAATTATGTTTTGCATGACTGGCATTTATTACGGAATCTGTTATGAAATTATATGTTTTCAGGACCCGACGGCCGGTTTGTGGTTGTTAGGTTCCTTGGGCTAGGTCCGGAATCCCGGCAAGACCAGATGGTTTGGGTGCTCTTGGCACCGTTTGCATGTCTGTGTTTCTCTTTTTACCAATCTTTTCAGATATGGCTCCTACCTGCGTGAAGTGCAGGAAATAACCCTTGTGGACGGGACAGGCACCTGGGTTGTCCTCTGTCGCCCGTGCTCAAGGGTTCCACCTGCAATGTCTGCAGTTCCTGGACTGACGAAAAGGGAAGGCCGTTCGAGGAGTGGATCCACTAGGGGAGGAAACTGGATGGCCGTGGCAAGGCTGTGAAGCCTAAAAAAGCCAGGAAAAAAAAAACCCGGGAAACAGTGGGTCGAGACCACGAACGGTTCGAGGTCCCCGGTGAGGGACGCGAGGGCAGGCCAGTCCGGAGCAGCCAGGACAGGATCAGCGCCGCAGGGTCCAACTACGGTAAGGGGGACCAGGCCTTTGCGCCGCAGGGTCCTACGCTAAACTCTGCCGGTAGACAACACCAAGCCAGGACGGACAGCCAGCAGGCCAACCAACCACAAAAACCATCCAAGGATCCGTGGGTCCGTCGGAAGCCAACGGCAGGAAGACACGGGAACCGGCGAGTGTGGGAGCATCAGCCAGGTGTCAGGCCTGTTCCGTGCCTACGGGCAGGAGGCCAGGGACGTACCGTTCGCCCCCGAAACTGTCCTGCAAGCCGGCCGGGTGCCATGAAACAAAAACACGGAGCCATGGTCGGACCCGAGTTTGTTTGGGTATCGAATCCGTGGCATGTTCCAGGAGTGGTCCAGAATAGTCAGCCAGTCGCCACCGGCGAGCTAAACGGGAGGGCGCCACCGAAGCGGCCCAGTAACCAACCCGTAGCGCCCTGATCAAAGAGACAAGGATCGATAACCAGACTCCGCCGAGTGCAGCAGAGCAGAACGAGCCGCATGAGCAGCCATCCTGGGAGGAACCAGGCCCACATCCAGCCCTCGGACCTGGCTTTGTCTAGGTGAGGAGGACGAGGCACCGGTCGAGCTCCGACCGGAACGGACTTTTCCCAGGAAGATTCGACAGGGCCAGTCGAGACCATACGGAGGTCCTGAAATACGAGGACCAACCGGCGCCCGAGACTTCGAGCAGCCAGGCAGTAGTCACGTTGGTCCCAGGAGCAGGGCAAACGCCCGAGCACATTTCTTTCGTACCAGTGGATGGGGAATGCTACGAGCGATTGAAGGCTGGCATCAGAAAAGATGCGGTCTCGAGAAGAAGTTCCACCAAAACTCTTCGGTAGCCGAGGAACGGGTGGCGGATCTGTTCGATCTCCCTCATCCCGCCAACCGCCAGGGACAACTTGGCGTTCCAGGTGGGAGCTTTCAAACCAAAAGAAAGTCCAAAACTGACCGGGTGTTTAAGGCTAGGGAGCCCTCAAGGACGTGAGCGGCAGCTAGGACACGGCATGAAGGGTACCTCGGAGTTCGTTACTGTTGGCGGGGAGTATCCACCCTCTCATTCAGGGGGACAGCCGGAGGAGGAAAATCGCCAGGATAGAACAAGCAATATTGTGGGGTTTGCTTAGGACCTTTTTGCAGACTGGCCTTCGACCAATTGCCAGGTTTCTACCAGGGTCCACGGCGGCGCTACGTTCCATGGTTCTGGATGATGAGATTTCTTGGCCGAATACGACCATCAGGACTCACTCCAGCCCTCCCGATGTAGGAGCAGACTCTTGCCGGCCAGTATAGAAGAGGTTCACCCAAGACCAAGAGGCACCAGGGGCACGAGATTTGCGGGATGCGTACATTGGGCTCGCCCGCAAAGCTGATCAAACAAAAGAAGCCTTACAGGAAAACTAGCAGTCGTCACCCACGTCGCAGCAAACTCACCCCGCGGGGACTCACGACCGTGGCAGCCGATAACGACCGTAGCGATCCCAAACGACCGCAACCTGAGGCGTGGCAACGCGGTGTCGCCTAGGCAGAGGAGGTTACCGAGGGAGAGGGAGGCAGAGGTTTCCAGAAGCCCTAGGGAGGGCCCGACCTCACGGGGGTCACGCCCCGGTGGGGGGGAGACAGCGCTTTACGCGCAAAAAATGGGAAGAAATCCACCAGGTCGATGGGGTACTGGGGGTATGGTAGTACAGCAAGGGTACACGCATAGAGTTTACTGCAGGCCCACATCCCACCTCCAACCACAAAAAGGGAAGAACATCAACTCAGGGCGAGGGTACTGGGGTTGGTAGTACCGCACGCCGGTTAGCGAATAGAGTTTACTGCAGGCCCACCATCCACCTCCAACCAAGGGAAACCCCAGTAACCCAGGTCGCCGCCCAACGACAGGCCTAGAGGGCGAAAAGACGACTTTCCTACTGCCAAAAGGCGGCCATTTAAGACGCCGGGTTTGCCTGGAGAAAGCGAACCAAAATTCCAGTCAAGGTTTTTCCTAAACCGGAAGAGAAAGGCGGCCGGGAGGCCGATCTAAATCTCAAACCATTCAACAGAACGTTTGTTCTAGCGAAGAGTTTCAGAATGGAAAAACACTTGCAACATTACACCGAAACCTCAAAAGGGCATGTGGGCTAAGTCAATGGAAACCTTCCAGGACGCCTAATGCCACGTACCAACTAGCCGCCTCAGGATTCAGGCGACTCACGTTCGCATACAAGGCGAAACCTACCAGTGCAAGGCCCTACCTTTCGGGCTTCTCGACGGCCATGAGAGTCTGCACCAGGATCGACCCGCACGGTCATAGTAACCTCCAGACGATGGGTATTCAACTATGTGCTTACCATGAACGACTGGTTGGTCTTCGACTCCGTCCAGAGAAAGAAGCGGTTTACAGGAGGACACGGCCACTACTCTAGGCTGTCGGAAATATAGGTTGGTTGGGTAAACGGAAAGCATTTAGTCGACATTAACTCCGACTTCAGCTCATCACCTACCTAGGAGCGGACCTGGGTTTGAGCCAGGGCAAGCTGACGCCAACCAAGCAAAGAACCAGAGGACCTCACCAAAGGTGTTCGAATATGATTTACGCAAAACCGCATCATCGGCCAAGCTTTGGCTTGGAAACCCTGGGAGATTGGCGAGTCACCCTCCTCCGACGATGATGCATAAATGTGAGGCATTGCAACTGATTTAAGACAGTTCTAATGCCGGCATACAGAACTCGTCAGTCAGAGTTCCACTACCGTCGCCTCTCAAACCGTTCTACGATGGTGGACGTGGAAACGCAATTGTAGACTGGGGGGGGGTGTGTCCTTTCCCAAGACAGGAGGACCGAAGGCGACGATCACCACGGCGCGTCACCTCAGGTGGGGCGCGACGTTTCAACGACTGGAGTCGTAAGGGAGATGGTCGGAGACGGAACGAGCTCCACATCAACGGGTTGAAGCTCTGGCGATCTCGAGAAGCCATCGATCACTGGAGAACACACTGAAAGGGTTCACGCAGTTTTGTCAGCTCCACAACACACGACGGTGACTTACTGTCACGGGAGGCGGCACACTTGGGTCTCCGTCACTGACAAACATAATATGGAGTAGTTGACGAAATGCGACCACGTCAACATAACACTCACGGCGCAACACTTGCGGGAGGTTACGACCAAGCGGCAGGACTGCTTTCGAGTGGGCTCCAAACTCCAAGGAGTGGGAGCTGCTACAAATTTGGGCACATCACGTTTTCCAGTGTTCGGGCGCCCCAACCGTCGACAATGTTTGCGTCGAGCGACAACACCAAACTTCCAACTTTTTGCTCGAGGACTCGCCAACCGGGCGCATGGCGACAGACGGCCTTTCGTTCCCATGGCAGACATGTTCGGGGTACGCCTTCCCACCACTCCTCTCATCCATCCGAACGTCTAGCACACGCTCAAGCAGTCGTCAGCTGTAATGATACTGGTTGCCCCCATACTGGCCGAACCAACCTGGTTTCCGTTGCTACTGGCCTCTGGTGCACTCACTATCAAAAATGCCCACGGAGCTTGGCGTACGCACTCCAACGCGGAGCAAAATCAAGCATCCGAACCTACACTTAACTGCCTGGAAGCTCTCGGGCTGAAAGGCACAGAACAAGGGGCGGTCCTGAGAGGATAGCCCGAAAGTATGCAACAAACGCCGGGGTAAATCCACAATCCGGACTTACGATACAGAATCGCAGTACAAACAATGGGCCCCGGACACTCTTGCAGTCACCAGGAAGCTACCCTAGTGAAAGGGTTTCGTCATTCATGACGGCTATCTTCGAGGGAGGGAAAATCGAACATCGACCATCCGGAACTGTCGTTCCGCATAGCAGCCATCCACAAGGGTTTCGCAGATGGATCCAGGGATAGGGAACAACCCTGTTTGTTATTTCAAAACTTCTGCGGAGGCTTGGGATTTCTCCCACTCAAGACCCACCGACAAGGTCCTTGGCCCCCTTCTGGTCACTTGACGAGGTCCTGACAGCATTGGCTCAGCCTCCTTACGAACCGCTCCACCGACGAGGAAACCTTGAAACACCTTCACTAGGAAAACTTTATTCCTGGGGCCGCCGCTTTCAGCGAGACGAGCAGCGGCCCTACACGCTTGACTGTTGACCAGATTTTACCAGGTTCGATATGGATGGGATGCGACTTTTGCCAGATCAGATGCCTGGATAAGAACCAAGTCGGAAAGTTTACACCGCAGGAGATTTTTTTCTACGGCTATTGGAGCGATTCACGATCCATGAGGAACCGAAAGTGTGGCCGGTCAGGCATACGTATATATAGGGAAAAAAACAAAAAATACTAGATCGTCTCAACAAAATTTTCAGTCCTGCCCAGGGCGCCGTACTTCCCGGCGTCAAAGGATACCCTCGCCGATGGCTCAGGTCCACGACACCAAGCACACCGAGGTTTCGACCACTGTGCGAGCCCATGACATCCGAGGGGTCTAGCCTCGTCCAGGGCGTGGTACCAAGGGGTCCCGATGGAGGCGATTCTAAAGGCGGAAGCCAGGGAAAACCACCAAACTTTGTCTGCATGCTACCTACGCAACACACGTCAGCGATGGGGACTTAGCCAGGGCGGTGCTGACCCTCCGGACCGGCTGTGGGCCCTCCGCCGAAGTGCTGTTGACCAGTCGGGGAATGTGTGTAAGTAGTGAGAGGTGAGGAGAGGGAGAGAAGTAAGACTACCCAAAACTTACCTGGTTTTCGGGTCTACGACCGACGACAACCTCTCATACGGGTCCCCTCCTCCTCCCCACTCCAGTTCACTGCGCACGAAAATGCGGAACATGGGAAAATGGGGACTGCTCAGCCACTAATTCTGGAGATAGAGAGGACGATGGGTGGCCAGATTGAGAGAGGTAGAATTCGCCAGAATGGAACTAATAGGCTAAATAGAGGGGGGCATTGTGTAAGTATGAGAGGTTGTCGTCGGTCGTAGACCCGAAAACCAGGTAAGTTTTGGGATAACGCTACCCCACCTGGATGGATGAAGCTCATATTTGGTATGTGTGTTCATGTACTCTTGTTTTGGGATCAGTCAGAGGTCATCTGAGGTCACTAGAAGTCAAAGGCTGAAAACCTTGTAAACACGATAAGTCCAGCATGGTTGGTCTGATCGGGTTGAAATTTGGTGTGTAGCTTTCTGATGGGGAGTACATGGACCCTATTGTTTTTGGTTCGGGTTGGAGTGAATTTTGAATTGTGGAAAGTTGATATTTTGTCCAATTTTGGCTTGTAAACACAATAACTCGACCCCTCCTGGACGGATGAAGCTCATACTTAGTATGTGTGTTTCCCATGATGAGTACATTAACCCTGTTGTTTTGGAGTCAGAGGTCATCTGAGTACAGGAACCCTATAGTTGGTTGGGAAATTTGTCCGACGTTATGTTGCCCATAATGAAACTGGTACAATCTCCCATTTGTTTGTGTGTGCGGCTAAGGGTTGTCAGAAAAATCAAGGAATCACTAAGCCTTTTAGCTTTTTGGTTTCTTCCAAAAAATTGGGCAGAAGAATTCAAAAATGTGGAATCTGATGCATAAATTTTGATGGGGGGGTAAACCCAGAATGAGGATTTACCGGGAAAACTTCTTTTGAGTAAATCTGGGGAATAAAAATAAGATGTTATGTGGGTGACTAAATGAACAATATTCACATAAGATTTCCGATGAGATTTTGAATAAATGGATTGCCCTCTTATCATTGTTTTGAAAGGAACGTGTTGACAACATCACAACTATTGATCAGTGTATGACATTTACTACATAATTGATTTTCCAAAGTGACACTGACAGGTACCTACAGATCCTCTTCTGAGCACCGGCTATTAGTCACTGTACTCAGGTCCTTGTTGTAGTCTTTGTGAGTTTCAAGTCGGCTTTGAATTATCTTGATCCTTCCAGTAATTGTCAAATCTCCTTTTGATAACTGAAGACTGGTAGAGGAATATCACTGGAAATATTCATGCAATGTTATTACATGCTCAACCCAAGCTATGCGCAGTACTTTGGTAATGGTTTTCAGGTTATCTGTCCCACATGTGTGATGATTCACATTCTCCATTACTGTGAACATAACGCGAGGGACGGGAAATAAATGTGTGATATATTGTTTTTTCATATATGGCTAATATGTCTGGTGAGTACAAGGTACATGATTCTGCTGATGAATCCTGCTGGTGAATATCGACAGAGAACTACTTCTGAGAATCAGTGAAGGTCCTACTTTGCTCCTATTTTTCTGATCAAAATCCTATTTCCCTCCTACTTTTCGAAAATTTCCTACCTACTTTTTCTCCTACTTTTTTTCTTGGAGCCTGTTGCATGCCTGAATATATGCATTGTATATATGTGTATGTGACGCCTGGCTTGTTAGGTCAACGCCTGGCTTGGATGGAGCTCATACTTGGTATATGGATTCCTAATACTGAGCACATGACCTCTATCATTTTGAGTCAGGTCAAAGGTCATTCATGGTCAAAGTCATAAAATCTTGTTAACTAAGTCAGAACTCAAGGACATCATGAAGTCAGCATCTTAGAAGACCCTGACAACTTTCATTAGCCGGTCAGTACCTCACAGACACGGTGTTGACCAGGGCGGCCCCATGGCCTCTAAAGCAAACTCAGCCTCAACCTACCCAGTGTGATGGCATGAACCCACACCAGTGACCCTATGCTAGGCTGGTGTGGGGGGAGTTGGATCCAATATGGGGCAAGTTGAATATCTGAGATAGATTCCCCAACACAGCACTGATTTGTAATCTCTGAACTATGAATACTTACCCCATACGGAACAACTCGGAACCAGCCCCACTTTCAAGGCATCTGAAGGTGTCAAACCAACCACAGGCTTTGGGTCTTTTGGTTCCTTGATCTATGTGACACCACCTGAGAAGATGAGGAGGGCGATGGGGTGCCCAACTTGGGTTGTGTCACTGCTAGGTATCTTTGCATTGGGGTGGTGTAGTATCCAAATATGGGGTAAGGATTCATAGCTCACAGATTCACAAAATAGATAGCTATGAAATCCTGAATGGTCAGGCACTGCAGTACTTATGCAGTTTGATTAGACCTTACTCTGCTGCCTGTTCACTTCGATCTTCAAGCAAGGGCCTTCTAGTGACAATGAATGGAAGCTTGTCATACTATGGCGGCCGTTCATTTTCTGTAGCAGCTCTTGAACTCTGGAACAAACTCTGTTGGAAAAAAATCATCGCCAAATGTCAGCACTTTTGAGAGAAGACTGAAAGCCCATCTGTTCTTGATAGCATTTTCCAATTGACTCAGCACCACTGAGGCATTGTGTTACACTTGGGATATATACTAGTCTTTTAATTGATTGATTGATTGATAGCTCAGCCCCGCACTGGATGGATTCAAGCTCATAATTGATTGTGGGCTCTCTGTAATGAGTACAGGAGCTCCGTGGTTGTGGGGTTAGGTCAAAGGTCATCTACATTTAAGGCCAAGAGGAGTTCTGGCACGGTCACAAAATCTGTTATAAACATGACAGACCAGGAGATTGGTCCGTTGAAGTTGAAATTTGGTCTGCAGCTTTCTTTATATGGGAGTACATGTACGTGGACCCTTATTGATTTTGGTGTTGATTCAGAATAATTCTGGGAAAGATTGTAGTCAGCCTACTAGTCTCATCCTAGTGAAATTTGATCCTGTCTGTTTGTCTACTGGTGTTTGTTTAAGAGAATGTTACATGTACTTTATTTGCAGATCAACCAACGGTGCCACTAAATCTGGACCCGAAGAACAGACCTCGTCGCAAGACTGGGATGGTGAACTCATAGAAAATGGAGCATTTTACTTTGCCACCAGAGAAACTCCTGCTGAGCGTTTGTTCCAGGGAGGGAAGTAAGTACTTCAAATCTAATAGCGGGGGGAAGAGGGAAAGAAAATGTATCTATCTCCAGGTGTTGAGATTCTCCAGTATGGCTGTGTATTTTCTAGCCAACCTCAGCCATTTGGCTTGGTGAGCTGTTGTGGTCTTGACTGTCGGTCTGTCGTCTGTCTGTCTGTCTGGCTGGATGGCGGCGGATGGGCTGGTGGTCATCAATCAATGACTTACTTCTCATCCTTTGAAGGACAGTATGACACTCCGTGTACATTGATGGACTAATAGGAGGATGTTGAAAGGGTTTAAAAAAATTAGATCAAATGTCCTCTAGAGGTCAAGTTCGGCCATTCTGTGAAAATACCAAAAAATTCTCCTACAATTTGAATCAAAGGATCATGGAAGTTGGCCAGTATATTGAGACCGATGCCTCTACACTTACAAAGTGTTGATGGATTTTAGGTCAAAGGTCATCTAGGAGCATTTTGACCAAAATGATCATTTTGAGAGTGAATATGAACAGATTGATTTTCCTTCCACTGATTGATTTGGATTGAATGATAGTAGTCAGTATTAATACTGTTAGTATAGTTATTAATATTATATATGGGATGTTCAGAAATTTGAGATCAAAGGTCACTCACTCACTTATGGGAGCACATGCCAGGAAGGCATCTTGCCACATCCATCCGCTGCTGCCGATTGCCCGGCCTCCTACGGGCAAGCGACATACCAGACCTGGCCCGACCTATCCCTCCAACTTCTGGGTTACACTGGAAGCTGCAACCATTACAGTGAGATACGTGGGTATCCCGACGGTCTGCCCCCAACTCACTGATGAATTTCGTTCACACAGGACATGGTGGGCAGGGTCGTCGTTCGGGTAGGCCATATGCCCAATGAAGCGTAGTTGGCAATCGCGAATCAGCAAGCTCATTTTCACCGAGAACCTGGCATTAGGTACATGATCTTGCCAGCGGTAACAAGGATGTGGCAAAATTAGGTAGTCAAAAAGGGATCCAATCACTGTCTCAGCCTAACATTGAGCGTTCAAGTGTCTTTAGAATATAGCAAGACTGGAAACCCAAAACCCAGAGCTTGGTTCTTTCGCTCAGATATTGTGACCGCCAAACACCACTTTCCAGTGACTTCATGACTCCATATACCAGTCTGAGGCATCTACTGACCTCGAGCTCACATGAAGCAGTCACTAATGACACTGCCGAGGTCATCACGTGACTTGGTGACTTCCACGTTCTTGCCCAACACCCAGACAGACCCAGTGGCACTGTCCAAGATTCCACCGAAAGACTGGATCTTGGTGAGTAGTATCATTGCCAATGATACATTGGGGATTCAGGAATTTGAAGTCGAAGTCATGTAGGGGTCAATTCGGCCATTGTGCTTGAAACAGTCGAGCAGCTTCTACTCTCGAGAAACTAGAACTATTATATATGAAGTGGTCAGTATTCATTCCATGTGTGTCATGATTTTAAGCTCACCCATTTTCATATTCCATGTGCAGTGTTCTAGTATAGGCTACAAAGAAGGCTCTTACCAAATTCTTCATTCGCTCAGACAGGACAAAAAGAGGCAAGATGCATTCCACAGTGGATCTCTGGGGAGTGAAACTGGATTGTTCAGGATGCTGATGTGCAGGCGGCTGACAATGAATTGTGTTCAGGAGGATTGCCAGGCAGAGTAACCCCTAGTTATTGCAGTATTGGATGCAAAGACCTCAGAAGTTTCCACCATTTTAACTGCTCCAAAACTTTCAAGTTTCCTGAATACTAGGCATTCCACAGTCTATGGTGGAGCCACCAGGGTTGCAACACCATCCATCTGCATTTCCAATTGTATTGGCTCAGCCTTGTACAAATCCTCAAAATACACAGCTCAGGGTCCCTCATATTGAATTCCTATGTCAGGATCCTGTTGCCTCTGTCTGTCGGCTGAGCATTGCGCCACAGAGGCCCAGTCACAAAATCTCTGAACCGCTCTGTTGGGGGCTGTTCCAGGTGCCTCCCCACGGATCCACAGAGACGCTCGACCTCCGCTTCTCCTAGCAAAGTCAAGTAACCTGAGACTGCTGTTTTCCCTGTAGCAGATCCATGCAGGCCAAGTCTCATAGCCATCCATGCTGACACCAGTGGAGGCATTGAAATTCCCCTGAATGACCGTGCTGAGAAAACTATAGTTTAATTGGGGTTGCTACAGCTTGACTGGAATTGCGGCATTAGTTGATTGGGGACACTGGCCAGCTCAGAGGAGGCTATGATGGCCAGCAGAAATTTTGCAGCTTTGTTGAGACTGCTGTGGTTTAGCTAAGGATGTTGTAACCCGTCCTCAACTACAAATCTTAATAAACTACTTTGTTATTTTCAGAGTTGGTTATTTTGAGATGCAAGCTGAATACAGTGTGGATATCGACACTGACATTGACTGGCCAATTGCAGAGCAGCGTGTCCTCAAGTTTGGCTACTTCGGTAAGGTTTAAGACCAAGCCACAAGGCATTCAGCTGGTTGTTCTCGGTGCAGATGGTGTATTGACAGACAACCAGGTGCACATAACATCCTCTGGTAAGTATTTGAACATTGTGTTAGTCTGCTTGTTTATAGTGGTGGACAGTTAATTGGTGACTAGATTCACAGCAATTGCAGTTGAAAGTGGTTTGAAATGAAGATATTTGCATTCTTCTCTGATTGCATCTGCAATGTGGAGAAGGCTTTGGAATCGTCTTCCTAATAAGTACTGGCCTGGACCCTCCAAAAACATTCAAAGTTGGCACTAATGAGGTCCAGACACAAACGCAATTAACCAAGTCAGGGCCCAAAGTTTACTCCATTTTTCACTTGCCCAAATGTAAGAATTTTGGATGAACAGCAGCCTGATTCTTTGGTAAATTACATATGCATCTAGTGTTAATTAAGGGCAATTGATGAAATAAAAGTACTTGCCCCGAACAAAAGTCCACTTAGGGTAGGGCAAGTGTTGGGCAAATAAAATCTTGTTAAAAATTCCAAAAAATCCCTAGTTAATGAGGTAGAAGTGATTATTTTGTATGTTATACATGAAATATAGGATGTCCTTGTTTGGATGTCCTTGGTTTGTAGATAATTTCTGGCTTCAAAAATAAGATGCTGTAATTTTAAAATTGCTGCCACAAAGTTACCCATTAGCCATTCACCAATGTTCACCATTTATTCTTCACAAAATATAAAAAGTTGTTTCACCTTAATTTTACCACCAACGGTAATATTGCATCCCCACATCACAATATCTGTCCATATTTGTGATGAATCCTGCCGGATTTTGCAATTGAACCGAGCTAAACTTGGTATCGTCAGCCTAATGTTTGTTTAGTTCATGATTGTGTAATGCTTTCCCACCTTGGAAACAGGATAGGAGAAATGTGATATTCAGAAGGTCTATGGTATATATATTCATGTAAATATATAATGTTAGTTAGTTCCCGTATACTACAATTCCAGCCATTTTGCTTGATTGGTAAAGCTGCTTCTGCTCATATAGACTAGATTGCAAGATAATTAAAGTGTTCAGTATCATCTTTGTCTAATGGTAAATATAGGATGTTCAGGAATTTGAGGTCGAAGGTCTCCTGGGGGTAAAGTTTGGCCATTTCGTTTGAATGTCCAGATAGCTTCTACTCC
This sequence comes from Sclerodactyla briareus, assembly GCA_026419785.1. NCBI lineage: Eukaryota > Metazoa > Echinodermata > Holothuroidea > Dendrochirotida > Sclerodactylidae > Sclerodactyla > Sclerodactyla briareus. Next base: position 132,507 of record JAODTK010005562.1, read on the forward strand.
TACTGAAAGAGTGAAAATGTTGAAAGAATGAGTAAATGCATATTGTAGACCAGTGGTAGTAGGTTCTGCAAGGAGGTATAGAACCGGAGCCTCTTCTTCCTGCAAAGAGAAGATTGGTCCCTGAAAAGCAAGAAAGGATAACATCTCTCTGTCTCTCTCTTTGAAGGTGAAGAATTCCGCTCCTTCAACTACAGTGACACGATTGGCATACAGCAGCTACAGAAGAGGGGAGTGGAAGTCAAATCATAGCAGGTAATTGAAACCTGGCAGGATAAAAAACATCACTTAGGGGATAAATACGAGGGTGCCGAGGTCTTTTGTTGCATTTAAGACCAATGATGACGTCATCGTGGAGGTTGAAACCCCGAGCCGAGATTCCAGATAATCATGAATTCTCCCAATTTTCTTCATGCAAAATAGAGAGGGTTCGAATGGCATTTCAAACATGGTCTTGAATGAACTTTTTGACCAATCAGAATGCAGGAAACCAATAAAGGTGTTTATGAATGATAAACTGTTTGCTGCTGTCATGGACTTCACTGCTATGCGCTGCTATTCTTTTATTTGAGATTCTATATTGTTTCTGATAGGAAAGTACTGTGTGAATGCAAATACATTAAGCCAGTGCATTCATTGTAGTAAGGTGATTCACAAATAGTACATACTTATATAATCAAGATAATCAATCTACAAAATGGAACAAATATGTGAAATGAGGAAATTCTATGCAGAAGTACTACATTCCATATTCATGTGGACAGCTACCGCACATACCCTGTTGCCATACTGGCAATCCTTTGGAACAGAAGGGCCCATGGGCCATTGCTAATTTCCATCCTTCACTATGGGGCTGTGTAGTATAGCGGTATTCACAATAAGCCATGTTTACTGAATGCCCCTCCTGGATTTATTTGCTCTTGGTCATAGTAAATGGCTGAAAAAGGATGACGCATGTACTGTCCCGTTGGAAGCTACACTAATCAGTGTGTAGAACAGGGAAAGATTGGGACATGGATAAAAAAAATTGCGTCCTGCGACCGGCGTGCCAATCAACACATTCATTGAATTACACAGAAATAATTCCTTCTTCGATCTGTGTATGTTTCCACTACATTCTGTGATACGCATGTGTTTTTTCCATGTTCTGCAATCCCCGCGCCCAGTATACACAACTTTAGTTACTTGCACTCTGTTACTCACAGTACCATTGTAGGCAGAGTGCACACTGGTACTGGCTAACATTATTGGCAAAGTCTAACTGCTCAGATATTAAAATGTGCATTCTCATTAAAATGCCACAGATTTATTATTGTTGCCCCAAATAATAACTCCACTTGTGAAATATTCTTCTGCTGATAATGGAATGGTCCAAATTACTCAATAAAATTATATATTTAACCTGAAGTTGATTGTTTCATACAAGCTGGAGGCTTAATAACAATGTTGGTCCCACTTAATAGGATCAAATCTGACAGAGAATAACAATACGATGTTTATCTGTACTGAGGTTTTTTTAAATCAAATTACCTAGAAATCAGAGTAGTCATGATGTTGTGTGTGTGTCTGCCCATAATTTACACCAACATTTTTATTTCCTTCGGAGAGTTTGTGTGGTGACTGATGAAAGATATCACTGATTACGCATGGCACTGAGTGTGTGTATGTGATGCTGGGCTTGTAAATACAATAACTCAACCCACCTGTACAACTTTTTTTGCCCCTCTGAAGAGATGATCAATGAACTTCGGATCAGTTCATCACTTTGAGAACAAACCCAACTAGTGATTATTACTGCAACATCTTCGGGACAAAGTTGGGGAAATTGCCAAAAATTGATATTTTAGCCAATTTCAGCTTGATAACACAATGATACCCGCCTGTTTAGATGAAGTCAATACCTGATATGGGGCTACCCCATAATAAATTTTCCTATTGTGTTAGGGTCAGATCAAGAGGGCAAAGGTCAACAAGGGTCAAATTCCAGAATTTGTCTGATCAAATTGAAATTTGGTCTATAGCATTTTATGAGTAGTAACCCCATTCCTTGAGGGATGTTGAAGAACCTATGTAGTCCTGCATGCTGTATGTGTATGCGTGTGAACATCTGTGATGCCTGGCTTGTAACACAATAACTCAACTCCCACCGGAAGAAGCTCATACTTGATATGTGTGTTCACTATAATGAGTACATAAGCCCTCTTCCTCTTTTTGGGAGGTTAGGTCAAAAAAATGCAATCATCGTAAACATGGTAAGTCCTGAACGTTTGGTTCGATCCGATCAGGTTGAAATCGGTGTGTAGCTTTTGTATGGGGAGTGAGAACCCTTTTGTTTTGAGTGTTGATCTAGGGTAATTTTTTGAGAAAATGACAAAATTGATAAGTTTCCCCCCCCCCCCCCCCCCAACAGTTGTTTCTTGGTTATCGAAGCGCTCCTAGACCCTAAGTGAACCGGTATCTCAGCTGACTTTTTCGGGAAGTGCATTTGAACAATGTCTTGGCAATAATTGACTTTTATGAGACTGTACTTGAGGACCCCTGGGTACCCTCGGCCAGGTAACAGTAAGTGACATATTATCTCTCATTACTAACTCATTATTCTCAATTTTGATTTATCTGCTGATAATTTCACTGTTTTGAACAGATGACTGCGGTGGGCACATCATTAAAGGTACTTTATCGCTCATCAACAGCAATTAGGCCGTTGAGCCACTGTTTCTTCCCCATGATGCTTTGTTTGCGTTCATTTCAATTGCATTGTCATTGTCAAATGTTTCAATCTACTGCAAAATGTACTCATACTCCCATACACTACCTTTGTGTTATTGAGACCCTGTTATGTATGATCCTCAACTTGATATTTTATCTCAATAGTCTTTTAAATCCCATATTCTGAAGTTCAGTGAATATAAAACTAACAATGTTGTTTCACTACAGGCCCAGCAGTTGGGATGATGATAACTATCTTTAGCGAATAAATCTCTTTTTAATCAGAAACATGTAGTAACAAAGCACTTAATAGATGTCAAAACCTGCACTAATCTGTATATTTTTAACATTGCTTATGTCAGCTCAATCTAGTAAAGCTCTAAACTGCAATACATTGACTGCTAGCTTGAAACCAGCTATTGGAAGCCTCAGGGCTTTTCTGCTGTGCTATAGGACGAGGCATGTCTCCTGGAATATTCCACGTTACCTAGGTGTAAAGCAGGGACCTTGTGAGGTGGCTTGTTAAAAGTAGTGTGTGCCATCTGTGATAGCCCTATTGGGAAGTCCCCAGCTGGACATGATGAACTGACAAACTGAAATGTATGTCCGGAGTAAACAAGCAAGAAGTGAATACTGTATAGTACGGGTGTGACAGTCAACTATGATCAGGGATAATGTTTATGGAGGGCTTCGATCATGTCTTTGATGTGGAAAAATGTTGTATAAGCGATCCAGTATTATTTTACTATTATCATTATTATTATTATTATTATTGTTGTTGTTATTATTATCATTGTCAATTCCAGATATATGCTAGCTGGTACTCCGGGTGGGACTGACTGCATCTCTGTTAATTTTTACAGTTTACCTCAATTGGCATTGCAAGTCTCCTATACACCCAATGTATGTGTGATTTTTTTTTTTTAGAGACAAACAATCTATACAATTTCTAACTCAGTAAAGGTCTGTGGAAGTGTAATCTTACATTTTTGAAAATGCGACAGATTTCTTTGGAACCGAATGTAGATGAAAAGAGTATTCCTCATAGACCCAAATCACATCTCATTGTACAGTTTATTGCCTTCTATAAAATCACCTCCGGTTTCTTCACCAAACTGTTATTTTCACATTCATGACTCATCCTATATCCACACCTATAGAACCCTAGCCTAATGCGCCAAGTGATGTGTCACAATTGCCGACGCACCAACGCCACATTGGTTGGGTCTGTAGATGATGCTGATCGATCTAGCATATATCAAATATGTGTATGGGGACTTTCAATTACGGGTCGCAAAGGACTAGGATTTGGTATTAGCATTTAACAGATACAGCCCCTACTACTCAGTGACCAATTTCAAACTCATAAGGACTGATTATTGACCATGTCTACTAAAGGAGTATAAGTTCAATTCAATTTATTGATCAACTATATACAGTGTTATAATTTATGAAACAAAGCATACAAGTGAAAGGAAGTGGACCAAAAAACCCTTGTTGGCTTATTTAAGTAGTCCACTCCCCAGAGAATAATATAATGAATATTATAAACACCAACAGTGGTCAAAATAGAGGATGAGTTATACCCCCACCCTTCGGGTCTAGAGAAGACACCTATCAATTCAGACAATATCAATTATATGTCACAGGTCAGTCAGTGGTCAGGTGGTCGGGTCAAATCAATGGCACGTAAGTGCCCACTTCCAGCAACCATGGTACTTGAGAAACCATATTAGAAGATGTGGCCATGGCCCTGAACGGTTCCGGGTAATTTTGCATCCAATGACTTAAGCCGTTTACATTATGTTCGAGCCAATATAGGCCTATTTTCATGATTTACCACAAAACTTAAACTCGTGGATATTCCACATTGTCTTTCCGACGCAGGAGTGATCCACAATTCAGCGCCACCAGATGCTGTCAAATTGGATTCTTAAGATATTGCATTTGTCTCAGGTCAGGGGTATCCCCAACTCCATCCACCAAAAACCAATGATGTTGACTGAGGTTCACTTTTGGGAAAATTGGGAAATTTATATTTTACCAATTTGGGCTTGGTTACAACCTGCCAACCTGACTCACCTTGTAATGAAGCTCATATTGGTATGTTTGCTCATATTTAGTAGTGTGGTCCCATAAGAGTAGCATGATTTTCATTGTTTTGGGGTCAGGTTCAAGGTCATCTCAGGTCACTAGAGGTAAAGTCCGAAATACTTGTAAACATGGATTGGTCCAAATTCCTGGTCTGATCAAGCTTGAATTTTTTTGTTTATAGCTTCATTTCGAGGAGTGCTCAATCGCTGTTGTTTTTGTGTGTTGACTGTTATTGTTTCAAGCACGAGGTCAGAGGTAGAAGTTTGTGACTCCTTATAAACACATAGATTCAGAAGGATTGGTCCATTCAAGTTGGAACTCGGTGTGTGGCTTCCTCGTAAAAGTACAAATACTTGGGGGTCAGTTATAATAACCTTATTGATCTTATAAACAATGTAAGTTAGACAATATAAAGTCCCAACAAATTTTAACATAGATTTGGGTCACTGGAGGTCATTCAGTGTGTCAAATTTGCCTAAGGTTATGCATATTGTAGGTTTGATGGTTTTCCATGAAACTTATTGAGTGCGGTCCACTGTTGGTTCTGAAATTAGGCAAAAATTAGAAAATTGGAAAAAATTAGAAAAGGGGTAACTTGGAATCAACCGTGATGTGGTCTAATTCACAAAATTAGCAAGGGTCAGTCCACATTTCCACAAAACTGAATACTATTTGGTAGACATGGTCAACAATCTGTCCTAATGAATTTGAGCGTGGTCAGTGTTACTTAATCTAGTAGTGCACTATTAAGGGGCGCTGGCCAACAGATATAATGCTTTTTTTTGCTGCTATTTTTTGCTAACTATGAATTTGCTCTCTTTCAACCTTCAAAATCAGGTTGTGGGACCAGTACTGAAGGCAAAATGAAACAACCACTGTTCGAGAAAAAAAGCAAGACTAGCGGTTCATGAACTCACTTGTCTTCATATCTTAGCGAGGGAAGGAAAGCAGATAGTGGACATAGATGGCATTCTGTATGATCCCAAATTGGTTACTTTAGTAGTCTCTCAGAATAAAATCTTGAAACCTCTCTCGTTTCTTTGCTATGATAAGATGTCTTTGCTACAATTTGATATGAAATTTGCTGTTTAGATTATATATAGTAGTTTCTTTCATTAACTATATCTGCACAACTCATCAATCGTGGGAGAGACAGAGGGTCATACTGTTTGGCACTGAACAAAGGTTAAATATAAGTGATGGTTTGGCCATTTTGTCGGTCTTGTACTTGATAACCGCTTGACCAGAGATATATTATTCTCACTTCTATTATTTGGAATCGAATAAACTGAATTCTTATATAGATATAGAAACCTTCTAATTACCGATCTTTGTAAGCGTTCGCCAGGTTTTGATTCAAATTGAACACCAAAGAGTTACTCCAGTTTAGGCTTGACCAATTGTACAAACTTATTAATGTTCTAAGCCACTGCTATATTCAGCATTCATTTCACCCTCATCTCAACGTGCATGAGTATCAACAGCAGGACGCAGCCATAGCTAACTTGGGGTGGTTTGAAACATTATGCTGTCAAAACTGCATATAAAATGAATTCCACAATTGGAACCATGTATCCGCTCAATGCAGTTATCTGGGAACTATAGCTCCTTCAAACGTGAAACAAAAAGTTACCTGCAGGCTCTTTTCTAGGCTTTTGAACATTTTTTTTTTTAATGACTTCTTAATGTGTCGTTTGATTGTTGGTATAAAGAGTCACCCTGTTTGTTTTCATTGCGAGTGCAGGTGACTACATGTTTCGATTGTATTGTTCTGTTTTGCTTTGCTCGAAAATCCCTCCAGAAATAATTTTCCAGATGTTGAGGGCTTCCCTCATAAAAGGCAACAATATATGTCTTTGTTCATGTGTTTGTTTCATTCTTGTTACCTGTTATTCTGTTGTCTTTTATGATTAAATACCAACAAACAAACAAACATAAAAAATGGGTAAATCATGTCCAAGACTCACTGCAAATATCCTGAAACAACCCCAGAACACCGTAGTCCACTGCATCACAGCGGAACAGTGAAGCGATAAACAAGACCTCGCTCAGTACAGCCACCTAGGGAAAGAAATATTCATGAGGTTCACTTGTTGAATTTGAGCAACTATAATCATTACAAATTCATAAAGAGCAAAAAGGTTTGTTGGTCATTTAGGTTTGTTATTCATAAAGGCATCAGTTATGCCATTTCAACCTTTTTTGTTATGAATATTGAACCCTTTGTCGCATCATACGTAAGAAACTTTTGGGCCGATTAGGAGTTTGTTGAACCTCTGTCTCCATGAATTATGCACCTTCCATTATGAAAAACAAACTTCCCATTACCTGACAAAGCGCGGAATCTATGCAGTCAGAACAAGCATGTGTGTGATAGGTAGGTGATGCCTGCCTTGTAACAGGACAAACAACTGACGGTGACCCCACCTGGAGGAAGAAAGTTAATACTTGGATATGGGTTCCACCATACTGAGTTCATGATCCCTACTGGTTTTGGGGTAAGGTTAAAGTTAATCTGAGGTCAAAGTCTGAAAATCTTCTCATCAGGATTTGTCCAGAATGCCTGAGTCTAATCAGGTTGAATTTGGTATACAGCTTCCTCAAAGGAAGTACAAGAACCCTGTTGATTTTCGGGTAGACCAGAGTCATGCAGTTTGCATGAAAAATGCAAATTGTGAAAAATTTGATATTTAGGTCTAATTTTACTTGTTTACAAAATAAACGTTATCCCACCTTTATGGATTGGATGAACTCATACTTTGGTACGTGGGTTCCCCAATCATAATGATCCTATTGTTTTTGGGGTCATGTCCCAAGGTGAATAAGGTCCAGGGATAGGCCAAATTCTAGAATCTTTTGACACGATAGTCGAGAATGCCTAGTTCGACCAGGTTGAAATTCAATATAAAGCTCTTTTATGGGGGGGAGTATAGAAACCTACTGTTTTCGCTGTAGACTAGGGGTCAGTATTGCAGGAGAAACTGAAAATTGTGACGAATTGATATTTTGCTCAATTTTACTTATTGACTTGACAACTCGACCCACATGAATGGAGGAAGCTCATCTTGGTATGTGGGTCCCCTTTTTTTGTGTCAGTCTAGGTCAATAGAGGTCAGAGTCTGCAAACCTTTCAACAGGGTCCAGAAGTCCAAAATGCCTGAACCGGATCCGGTTGACATGTAGTACGGCAGCAGCATTAATGCGCAATTACAAGAAAACCCTGTTGTTTCTGGTGTTAACTGGGGCCATTTTGGAGGGAATGGGGATTTTGTGAAAAATTGATATTGGGTTTATTCTTGTTAACAAGACCTCACCTGGACGGATAAGTTTCTACTTGATAATGTAGGTTCCCTATGATGAGTACTGCATGAATAATCATTATACATTTGTAAGATGTGAAGTTGGACAAAACTTGGCTTGAGCAAGTCAGATCATTCAAGTAATCACTAGCCTTTTTTGGCTGTATTTTAGTTGTCCTGTTTTTCTGTAATTGAACCTTTCTTCCCATCATAAATATGGAAACGCTTCTGTTGTCATCATTAATATGAACCTTAACGGATTTTCCCAACCCCCCCTTTTTTTTTATGATCCTCCTCATTATGGATAACAATTTTTTTTTCTCTAAAAATTGCACTCATTATGATAACGAACCTCAGGATTATGACCCTTATGAAAAGCAAATGCTTATAAATTTTTAGCAGATCCACTGTTTGCTGTGCATTGTATTCTAACTTACTGCCGCCCTGAATACAAATATTCAAGCCCATCCACTGCCTTGAAAAAACCAATTGGGTGTTCAATCACTAGTACTGTCTGCATGCTTTCTTAAGCATTATCGCCTTATAACCCCAGCAAACAATGAACAGTGTCGTTTGCTCTGGTAAAGTTCACACAACCTCTGATGTGGCAGCAGATTGCTTTGTAACTTGCAGAGATGGAAAGAGCCTATTTGTTCATTACTCTACATTTGGGATCTCAAATTCATCCCATTCTCCTTGTTTTATATTTAGATATGCAGTATTATGTCCATACAGCTGGCGAATGAATGAACCCTTCTGTTTGCAAGCATTATAGGAGAGTGAAATCTGTTTGACGACAGGACTATTCCTTGACATTCATATTGATATATACCAATTGGTACTGAATTGCAGTGAGGCAGTTTCTTGTGTACATGAGGAAGACCTGTCGCTTGTTCACCAGTTGTTTACTAATGACTATGCCCCTTTTAATACTCAGCCTCATTTAACTTTCATTTTCATTGTTTCATGGCATGGCTGCTGACCCTGCATCTGTCTGGCTTTTCGCGATCCTAACAAAAAAATTAATGGGGCAGAGGTAGACCTGGGTGGACTATTTCATGTCCCGATCTCTGGTGCCTTAGGTGAGTATTCCACCTGTTTTCCTGGAGTCTTTACAAGTCTGTCTGTTCACCGCCACAATTCAGTATTGCCCATATCTTATCCAAGAACCTTATTATTCCAGGTGCCTTAATTTACCCCAAACCACACCGGCCACAATATATAACAATCGATTTCCATTCCTAAACAGGAGTGCCACTTCGATTCTGGAAATCATGCCATCGTGGGAGTGGACATCACTCTAGGGTGTGATGACAAGTTGGTACAGCTTGATGCTTGGAGGAAGGAGAGGAACCTAGAGTGGACACAGGTGCATTCATGGGTTAGTAAGCTGAGTATGAATTTCTATGGGAGACCAGCTCCAGACCCCCAGGTTTGTAACCAAATTAAAGCCTGAGTGGTAAATTTCCAGTGCTATTAGACAAGGCACGGCTTCTTGATGGAATGGGGAACGTGTGCCATTACTACTTTGTCATTACATTACACATGGTGACTTTCTTGCATCCTTCGCACCATTTCTGCTATTGCAGCTACTTGGCTACTTTCCACACGCTTATGCTTGCATGAAACTACATTGCTGTAATCCACTTGATTTGAGTTAAACAAAAAACCGAATAAGGCTCATCAGGAACTCTAACTGTAATTGTTCAGATGACACAAAGTGATCACTTGCCTTCTCTCTCACCTATTGCTCATATGATATTGAGGCGGGGTGTAACCATTTCCACCCACTCTCCGGGACTGCTATTTTATGTCCTGCTCCGAGGTGAGGATCTTTGAACTCTGGGATCCGACCACTTTCTGGGAAACATGGGAGGAGCAGAACACGAGACTTTATTGCAACTATACTGGAATAACCCCAGCACCAATTAACCAATCACTGTAATTCAGTGGCTGAAGTTCAAGACCTGGCCCCTCGTAACTGCAATAAGTCCACCTAGGGAAAAAAATTCTGGTGACGCTGGAATTTGAACCCGAATGTTTGCTTCCAAGATGTCACTTAGAAAAAGTGTGGTCACAGAATTGACACGCTTTTAGTGATGTGTCGATGTGATGGTGGGCGTGCACCAAGTCGTGCTGAGCCCCTTGCTGTTCTTGGTTTTCGAATCTTTGTCGAATGAGTTTAGAACTGGTTGCCCTTGTATTCTGTATCAGATGATCTTGTTTTGATTGCCTGAAAGTATGGAGGAGTTAGTCAAGAAATTTGGGATTTGAGAGGATAGCATCGAGTGTAAAGGGCCTTAATGAAAGTGAATATGAAGAAGACAAAAGTTATGGTCAGTAGTTGTGATAGTGTCCCTGCTATTAGCTCCGAAATTGGCCCTGCTTCGTTTGTAGAAACGAGTTGGAAGTAATTCTATTTTATTGGCAGTTCCTGCAGTCAGTGGGTTCACAAGAGGTGCAGCGTTGTTGGAGGTATTTGCGTTCTTTTTAATTATCAATTGTATATACTGTAAGAGGGGCAAGTAATTACATGTAGAGTCTCTCCTGAATCGGCGCCAGAGTCTGGTTTTTTATTGGTGGCAAGCCCAGGAGTTACAGGTGTGGAAGTTTTGGTATTTAGCATATGATTGTGCAGGGGGAGGTGTGGGGGAAGTTGCTGTGACTAGATTAGGATTGGGCTGGAGCAAACTTATCAGAGAACTGTTACCACTGCTCACCTCCATGTATTATTTGCATATGAAGGGGAGAGTCTTTGAGGCTTGTGTTAGAGTGTAGTTATATATGGTAGTGAGATTGGGCAGTAAAGAAGAGATTGATAGAGGAGAAATGATATGAGGATGGTCTGATGGATTTGTGGAGTGACTGTAAAGGATTAGAAAATCTTCAATTGAGTTGAGAGATCGTTGGGTATGAGTAAATATTTTGTGAATGTGCCGAAGTCACAAACTTAGATGGTTTGGTTATGTTGAAAGGATCGAGGTGCTAAAACGGGTCGAGGTATGAGAGGTCACGGTAATGCGTAGTCGTAGGAGAGGTAGGCCTCGGAAAACTTGCGATAAAAGGGTTTGTAGTGACATCGCTGTCAAAGGTATAAACCTTGCCCTAGCCCAGGGATAGATTGGAGTGGAACGGGAGTTTGCCATCAGAGTGCTCCGCTAATCCCTGCTAAACATGGACTTCGGACGTATAAAAATGGTTTGATACGATGATGATGATGATGATAACAAAAACTACAATTGGAAAAGAAATCTGTCGAAATGATGTGTTAGGTCAAAATTTGTAATTTTGTGGAATAGGTCCCTGGGATGAAACATCTACATTTGTTGCAACTGGCCAGCTTTAAAAATTTGCAGACTCGTCACAATGTGTTGCCAAGAATAGAATGATTTGCATGCTGTAATTTTGAAGCGATAGCATCCATTTCAGTATCATTGGACCTTTAACTGCAGTGCCTAAATCTCAGAGACAATCAGTTCAGTCAGTTTATCTTTGCAGGTAACGACATTCCTGACATGAGCTCCATCAAACTCGCTGGGATAGGGGGCGCTCCAGGGGACGCTCACCACGACATCCTGACAATTGCCAACTTTGTCTGCAAGAAACCGGCGGGCAGGGGAGCTGTGAGAGAGGTTCTGTGGACCATGTCATTATCGTTATGGAGGAAAGCCAAAGTCAGCGATCGCACAGGAGGAAGCTGCCAAGAAACCTATCTTCTAGTCCTGAAATCCTCCTGGGAGCGACGTTCTGTGGATATGACGCCTGAAAATTCGTTTTTGTCACCTGCTGGTATCTGTTCTGAAGTCCCCAACTATTACTCTGAGTGGAGAAGGAGCCAGTTTGCCACTATGATCTCTGCCGAATGTGGACTCCTGTTACTGGAGGTCACTGCAAACCAAGGTAATACTGTGCAGTGTGATGCAGGTCAGTGGAGGGATTGGGTAAAAATCTGAAAGAAAGCTATGGGCACTGCTAGTTTTACCAGCAGTTAAATGTTGTGGCCTCAGGCAATATTCTAACCCAACCAGAATGTTTATTTCTGTCAAAACAATACTTTTTTTTACACAGAGGGTTAAGGAAATGTGAGAGATATTTTTGCAATAGGGACGGAAGGTGCATAAAACAACCACAAGAGTTGTGCCAAGGATGAAATCCAATGCTTCCTTTCCTAATATGGCCTCATACTTGAGGGACTTAAAAGTGGTGCTGGTGTGGGGGGGAATAATGAGGAACGACAGTATAAGACAAATATTCTTTTGTCACACCGCTGGTAACCTACTCCTGAAATCCCAATTTTCACTCTTGAGTGGAGAAGGAGCCAGTTTTCTGACATGGTCCTACTGCCAAAATTGTGGGACTCCGTTATGGAGGTCACTGCAAAAAACCAATGTGATAATTGTGCATTGTGCTGCAGGTCAGCTGATGATTGGGTAAAATGTCTAAAAGAAAGCCTTGGGCCACACGAATTTACCAGCCAGGTAGAGATTGTGCCTGAAGCAATATCTAAACCACCCAAAGAATGTTCTATTTCTGTCTCAACATTACTTTATCCACACAGAGCTATAAAAATGTTAATAAAAAAAACAGATAATGTTTTTTTTGAAATGGGAGACTGAATGTTGCATAAAACAACCAAGACAGTTTTCCAGGATGGAACCCAATGCCTCGTTTCTTATGGCTCATACTAGAGGGGACATCAAAGTGTGCTAGTGTGGGGAAGGAGGGGGTGCTACAGTAGACCATTCACACTGATACAATGTGGCATCAGGAATTTTGTCCCCACTGTTTTATCCACATTTTCTGTTAACTATATATACCATAATTTTTATGCTTTATTCATTGCAATTATGCCGTCCCTGTCTGTCGGTCGTTTTATCTATGATGTTACTCATTGTACACTTTCGAATCGATCATGATACCCCTGGTCACAGGATCCCCAAGAGAAAGGTCGTCTTGGGGTGCAAAAAATTTAGGTCAATTACCGCCATTTTGTGGAAACACGCGGAATGCTAATCCTACAGTTGCAGATTGGCATATCAGAAAGTTTGCCAGGATGTCCAGGATTGATGCTCCTCGATATTTGAAGTTGTCTCAGGTGCATTTTGTAAGAAACTGGACATTTTGAGAGCAATTTTGGCCAATGGTAGACCCCCTTGGGTGTTCCGTAATTTGAGGTCAAAGATCATCTTGGGTTAAATTTCGGCCATTTTATTTGGATGGTCAAGCACTTTTCCTCCTGCAAAATAAATTGGATGGCCACATTTTTAGCATTTTTAGCAGGATGAGGTTTAATGTTCCCATTAAACCTACCACCTAGGCCACAATTTTATTGTTCAATATTCTATTGTTCTATCTATTCGAGTTGGTCTGTCAGATTTTGTTTTAATTATTTCTACAGGGAATCGATGTTTGATTCCTTGCCGAAGGCGGACGTGATCTACGTAGTCACGCATCACATGTGTTTCAGTGTGTGATGCTTATTGGAACACCCTAGTATACCAAGGTTTTTTATACTGGGGTGGTGTTAGGTGAATGACCCATGCTGAGTAGGAAGTCACCATTGTTTTTGGTGCTGATCTCAATGATATCTATCAGTGGGCAGAGCTTAGAAAAAAAAGAGTCGTCCTAAAATGCTGTTTTGCTCCACTACCGTTCAGTGTGAGTTTCGAGAGGTCAAGTGATGTGTAGGGTCTGCCTCGTGCAGCTCATGAATATTCATAGTGGTAGGGCCTGAACGTAATGTTCCTTATTTTTGGCTTGTGACGCGATGAGTGGGAGACCCAAGGTCCGATTGATCTCATACTTGGTTGGCAGATTATCCATTATGAGTAGCAGGTCCCTATTGTATCACAGCACATGAAGACGTCACTTGTGAATTGTGCACTATTTAGGAATATTCCACATCATTATTGTTTGTGATAACTATCTCATTATTTTTCATTAGTGGCGGGGCTTGGAAGACATTCTGAAAATTTCTAATATCTCCGCAACGGTATTTCTGAATTTGCTCAAACCTGCTCCAGTGTGATTGGAAATAGTTCATGTGTATGTGTAAAGTACAACTTGATGCAGCTCCATGATATTCATGGGGCAGGACCTGAATGTAAGTCACGTTTTAATGGCTTGTGAACTCAATAAGTGAAAGATGCAAGGTCCGATTGATCTCATATTTGGAAGGTTCCAACTGTTTTCTCAACCTTAATTGTAGATTTGCTACTTTCACTGCGTAGAAATTGGTGAGAGATCCGTCCTTATTTATTTATTTTCTCATAGATTTTGTCCATGACAGTTTCGTTGGGCTTTTAAACTTCACTAACTGTACTCTGTTCTGAGGGTTGCCCCGTGATCTCTTAATGAAGTTACAACGTGTCCAGAATTGCATTGCTAGACTGGTAACTGGAAAATCTGAGCAATCCAACGCTGGACAGGCAAATACAGCGTCCTGTTTGAGCAGGGAGGATAAATGTTTTTACTAATTCTTCTCATTGCGTTTCACAACCTTCACCACAGGAACCCCGTCATATCAGGAATCTTCTACATCCTCACCCACCCCCCACAGGGCACTCTGTAGTGCTGATTAAACAGGCTCTTGGGGTTCCTTATCCTGAACAAAATCCTATGTTTATCATACTTTTCTCTGAACTGCCGATATATCACTGGAATGCTCTACCCCTTTATAACAATGTTGCCTTGTCTGTTACAAGTTTAAATCACAGAAGAAAAATACATATCCGATTTGACCAGGTTTTTTTCTGACTGTGAAGTGCTAGACTATGCTCATTGGGGTGCATTGAGCGCTATATGAATGCAGGATATTATTACCATTATTTGTGAGCCTGATCTCATAATATTCATGAGTGGTAGATCATCGAGAATTTGTCACAATCTCAATATTTCCATAACTGTACGTATGACTCTCTCGAAATTTGCTTTAGTGGTATTAGCAAGAGGTCCTCAGGTGATGTGTGGGGTACAACTTGTGATGCGCTAACTGATATTCAACGGGACAGGGTCATCTGTAAACAAGAACTCGCTCTCCAAAGAGCTACCGTGCTTCATATGTTACATGCTGTGGATGTGACATCTGAAAACCAAGTCATGGGCGTAGTATTGACTCCCCATAAATAAGAGTATACAGCAGTAAGGCTAGCCAGATTTATGAATATCATGAACCATGCAACCTAAATGCCACCACAGAAGCTAACGAAGAAGCAATAAAAATCAAACAACATTGTACAGTGACGATAATTTACAATCTTCCATCACCGGCATCGTCATCCTTACAGGATTTTGGCCGCATTGCTATGGTGAACTTGGAAACTGCAGTGTCGCCTGTATAAGAAATGATTATTCAACTGGAAATGGGGGATTCCACAAACAAAGTGCTACAATCAACTATGGCAACAATTCAGTCACTGCTATGAAATCACATCTTTTGATAAACACTTTTTCTGCAAGTTAATAACAAAGCACATAGCTTTCTTGTTTGATTATTGACTGAACGTTGAGATGTAGTGATGTGTATGTTGTGACACCTGGTTCGGCCAACACGTGTGACTCAACCCATCTGATGAAGCTCATACTTGGTATGTGTGTCCCCCATGATGATACATGATCCCATTGTTTGGGTTAAAAATTTATTTTGGTGGCTCCAACACCTGCTAACTGAATTCCATCTGGAAAGATGAAACTTGTACTTTGTTATGTGTGTGCTTCACATAATGTCTTAATGATCCCTATAGTCTGCTATCAATCCATCGATCTATGACTTTGGGATCATGTGAAGGCTATTTCTGGTGCCAGGTCTGAACTTTTGTGAACATGACAAGTCCAGACTGCTTTGTTCCCTAATCAAGCTGAAGTTTCATGTGTTAGCTCTCTCATAGAAATAACAAGAACCCTAATATTTTTGTGAGTTTTGATCTGGGGTCATGTTTTTTGAGCCTGATATCAAAGGTGTGATAATTTGGAAATCCTTGAAAATACAGTTGAGCCAGGAATATTTGTGTACTATCAGTGCGTGGACCATCTAGTGGAAAGTACGAAACATTCCTGTCAGTCCTAATGTGGGGTAAATAAAATTACATTCGTATCGGAACCAAATCCCATACTGTACTCAAGACTTGATACCTGTAATCTCATTTCCTCTGTCACAGACCCATGCTCAATTTGTTGCAATTGTACCCTATTACCTGTATACCCATACTCACCACATTGCACAGGTACCCAGATCCGGACTCTACTACAACACTGGTTTGGTAGCTTTTCTGTTTGATTATTTCTTGAATGTTTTCAGCTCACTAAGGTGTTAGGCCTTCCTGGTTTTATTACCGGTAAATGTTTTCAGTGCATTAACCTCCTGGATGGTATTTAATAGTCATTCCTTAGGTAGTTTCAATGACGCTCGTTGAACATATGATAATCACGTTTCTGCATCTATTATGGTGAACGTATATTGATGTTATTCCTTGCTATGTTCATTAACTTTTTCACTTGTTCCGCGTTAGATTAGCCTTTCAGCTCACCGAGTTTTTACGCTTCATTATATATGTAAAAGTTTATAAATTAATATTTCAATATACGGAATTTGAGAACGGGTTCTGTGTCATTACTATAAGAAGGGAGTCTAAGTCAGTACGCTCTCACTGAGTGCATGGGAAAGCCTACCAGTGCCATGAGGCGTTGACGATCAATCGGAGCTACCAGACAATTAGTCAACGATTGATAAGCCATTGCGTGTCTTGGACAAAATGGGTGAGAAAGCAACGCGAACCCTTGCATTACGCCACGATTAAAACCCGTCTCAGTATAATTCGAAGACGATCTACGATAGTATATTCGTCATGATGATATGTCATGTAAAATGATTCGACATAAGTCTCCTTCCCGCCAGATGCACAGAAGATGATATAATGTCACTTTAAAGTTTTGTTGAATTACAACAAAAAAAAGCAAAATACTAAGACAAATCAGGATGTTCTTGTAGGGGTGGGCATGTTAGAGGTGATAACGGTTTGCATTAGATCTTGATGACAGCGGCAGAGAAAGAAGGTTGGAAGGCTTGGACTATAGCCGGTACTGAATGAGGATTTGAGTGGGACGATGATAGCCTCTGTCACGCAGCCCATCCAGGGACCAGCAGTGAAGATAGAGAATAGCTGGGTTGAACAGGCTGTAGCTCGCATTAAGTGTGGCAAGGCCATCAGTGTGGCGGAAGAGATGCTGAAGGCCTCAGGTGATATAGGCGTCAACCGTATCACCAACCGAATAAATACACATAGTGCGGTAGGGCAAAGTCCCATGAATGGGCTTTATCATAAACTGTTACAAGGGTAAAGGTTGACGCTTGCTAAAGATGTATCTACAGAGGTTGGAAACTGATGGGTCATGCCTACAGAGAGAGTGCTTGACGTGATAAACTGATTAGAGTCAGGGTACATATAGATGAAGCAGTGTGGTTTTATGCCAGGCGGGTCGAGGTACTATGACGCTATTTTTTTTTAGTCAGGCAGTTAACGAGAAGTACAGATGTAAGAACAAGAAGTTGTATTTGCGTTCATTGACTTGGAAAAAGCATTTGAAGGGTCCCACGGCAGGTGATTTGGTGGGCAATGCGTAGATAGGTGTTGAGGAATGCTTGTCTCAGTTTTTTAGGTTCTCTGTATGAGAATGCTTAGAAGCGTGTTAGTGTTAACAGTTCTTACAAGTGACAATTTGTGTGAAGGCTGGCGTTACACAAAGGCTCGATTTGAGCCTTGGTCATCATGGTTTTGAAGCTTTGTCCAGTGAATTTGGAGTTGGTTGCCATGGGAATTCTTGGTACGCAGAGATCTGTGCTGATCAGCTGAGAGTATGGAAGAGTTAGTTTTGAAATTGAGAGAAGGAAGGATGCCCGCATAGAGAGTAAAGGACTGAAGGTTAACATGATAGAAGACTTAAGAGTATGGTCAGCATACTGACGGTTGCCCCAGTCTAGCTCTGGCAATTGGCCCTGTTCTATTTGTGGTAAGGGTGTTGGCAGTAATTCTCTATCTACTGCAAAACATTGCAAACGCTGGGTGCCTAAAGAGGGGCAGGGGGGTTGTGACAGTTTGAATGCTTGTGTTTAGATGTTTTTTTAAGTGTATAAGTGTACAGGTGGAGTAGGTAGAGTAGTTAGAGATTTAGGAGCCGCAGAGTCATTGGATAGGTGAGGATCCCTGGAGTCGTGGATATGTTTTGGTATTTGAGGTGATATGCGTAATGCTGCAGGTGGAGCAGTGTTCAGTTTCAGTGGCATAATTAGAAGTGGTAGAATGCCAGTCTAGAGTGTTTCTCTCGTCATCTGAAAGGAGGATTTTCGAGGCTTGTGTTGGGAGTGCATGCTCTTGGCAGTGAGACAGGGGCAGTAAACACAGGGAAAGAATCGATAAGGCATGGGACAGAAATGATATGAGAATGATCAGATGAATATCGGCGTGACCTCGAAGGATAGGAGCCTTTCTGATGAGCTGAGAGATCGTTGGGTCATGCTAAAATTAGCGAGTATGTCCAGAGTCGTAGATTGAGGTGGTTTGGCCATGTCGGAAGAATGCAGGATGATAACGGGGTAAAGAAGCTAGGAGTTACGGTGGACGGCCGGCGTGACAGAGGTAGGCCGGAAGACCTGGGATGAGGTTATTGTAGTGATCTTGCAGCAGTGGGTAAGACGTGCTCTTGCACAGAATAGGTAGGTGGAAGCGGGCTTCCGTCGGAGACCTCCGTCTAAACCATGCTAGCCTGGGGACATTAATTGACGATAAAACTGTCTATTGAAGTGTTGAATGTAAACCGTCACACCAGAGCTACGTCAATGGAGTTGGCCGCTGCCGCCAAAGAAAAAATATAAGGACGCGGCGGGAAACTACACGAGCGTGAGCTAACGCAGTGAGAGCGTTGCGTGGTCTCCAAGGTCTCCGGAGACGGCGTCCCCGCTACGTAAATTTCGGACAACTTTTCGTAGCGCTGCCGCCGTCCAAGTAGGCGCTAGTGTTGACACTTTGTGCCGTAGAAGTATAGTAGTAGTAGTAGTAGGTTTAGTCGGCTATCCGACATGCTCACTGATCAACATCCGCCACGTATCACGATCTTGAGCAAGGTTTATTGCTTCCTGAAAACTGTTGAGTCCTGAATTGCCGTTTGATTTTTCCGAGCAAGTAGGTCAAAGGTCTACCAAATGGCTTAGTACGGTTAGTATGTTCTCAATGTTCTTTCAGAGCGATATTCGCTGGAGACGTCTTCTTGGAGTCTTTCGCGACCGTGACTGAAAAAAATCTCAAACGTCTATGTGCTATCGGAGACCAAGGATTTGGTTGGTGAAGCACATCATAGAGTCAGCGTTTGGTATCCAGTTGTTATTGGTCCTTCTGATGTTGAAAACATGACGGAGTGTATTCTTTGGGAAAGTGTCAATTTTTGTGATCAAGATTTTCGTGTACCCCACAGTTCGCAGGTATACAGAAAAATACTCTGTATGAGGCATCGAACATCCGGAGTTTGATGCTTGTTGACTTACTAGTCTGCTTTTGAAAATTGTTGACAAAGTGTTGAAAGCGTTGTTGGTATACCAATTATTCTGTGTTAATGTCTTCTTCGGTTCCCAAAAAAAACTTCCTACATTTTCACATTTCTTCCAACTTTCATTGGCCGTAGTACTGACGATATATAACAAACTACATTGACGTAGCACAGTCGCAGCGAGCATGCACTCTGTTGACGTAGCGACAACTCCAATGCAATGCGACGGGAAATCCGCCTCCTAGATTGTTCACGGAAAATACGGAGAACCACTGACATTCAGACATGGATGTGTTCAGATGTATTCATTCACTTCTTCCGCAAAGGAATGTTATCTGAATAACAAATTATGATGAGCATTGAACCTGTGGATGAGGGAGAAAGAATAGGAGGGACCAAGGAGCTGCTGGGTGCGTCTTTGGCTACTGCGGAAGGAAAAGAGACTTCTGTATGGACATTATGACGTCTGCTGGTTGAACTTAGAATGAAGGACCAACAGTCATTTTTAGCTCAAAACAAGCTATGCTGGTTGAGCTTTTGTGATCCGCCATTCATTATTCTATCTTATTCCGTGTGTTACAATGACTTTTGGGTTTCCCCACAATTGCCCTTCTGAGGCTGCCAATTGATCAATCTTTGCTTGATGTTGACCAAATGACATGATGATTCATTGACCCACTAGGACATTCTGACAAACTTGTGAAGGGCAAGGTCAAAGGGCATTAAAGCATCACAATTGGGCCATTTGTACCAATTACCAAAATTAATCTTTACAAAAAGCATTATTAGAGTGTCTTGAAACTCAGTCCTAAATGTTCATTGGGTTTAGCTGCTCCTTTCAGATTGTACAACAGATTTTCGATGGTGGAACGTCATATCATGCCCATGAGAGTTGAAAAACCGTAACATCTGGTGAATGAAAAAGAAATATCATAGGGCTCTAACAGTCATACTTTGATTGAATGTGAGACCCGAACTGGGAAACAAAACAACAATGTCATTGACCGTGGAAACTTGACTTGTGAAAGTCAAAGGTCAATCAAAGGTTTAAAGAGGATAAGGGGCATTCGTTTAATCTACAAATGCATTTTCTGCCTATGAAGAGGATTGGGGACTGTTCTCAAAATGCTTCTAATGTTTTCTCATAGTGCTTCTCATGACAGTTCACAAAAATTACCATGTCATGTAATCTGAGGGAAGATTTCCATGGAAAAGTTGACATATTCCCAAGATCCTTTTCATTTCTCCCATTAATTCCCAATTCGGAGATTGACCTCGCAATATAGCTGCGAGTGAGATCGGACCTCGCAATTGCTGTACTGTATGCCGCGTTCTCGGACATCGGATATACCGTATATACGTAGATAGAGCGGACAAAAAAACCGGGAGGTTCGTTATTGCGTACATAACCTTTGAAAGACTTACGGGTGTATTCACATTACCAAAGTCACCACTTCGAGAGAAAAAGCACCATACTGTACATGCAATACCAACGTACGTACACGGCCGGCGCGAGAGATTCGCGCAGCCAGTCACTCGAAAATGACACTGATTTGTATTTCTCGTTCAGGAATAATCATGGAATACTCCTAAATAGTGAGATGTTGTAGTACAGAGATACATTATTAGAGATAATTCAGAAGTTTCATGGCAGATCGGGAGCAATAAATTCTGAAACCAAGGTTTTGAGCAATTGCAGCGAAGGTTGAAGGCCGACAGAAGTTCTAATTCGTAGCGTTTGAACGTGTAAAAGCTCTATATTAATACGTTAAGTGCTAGGCATAAGTATTACGATTACTACAGCACAAGTCGTAGCCTAGCTACGATAATGTTAAAATCTGCAAGCTGAAAAAACATTTGAAAATCATCAGATAATGAAAACAGGCATGTAATGGGTTGATACCAAACATGTTTCCCCAACAAGATCGAATCATGTTATTGGCAAGGTGTCTTCAGATATTCACTTTACTGAACTAGGCTAAGTGTGGTCCTTTCCTAATCATGGCAAGTTAGGCCTAAGTAGCTAGGCTACTGCTGGCTTACCTTGTGGGAATTAATAGAGTCATTGGAAAGTACCATTTTTATTTTCTCAGTAATTCACACAAAATTACAATTTTGCCTGGAAAGAACATTCACTATGGCCCAGGAAAGAAAAATGGTTTGCCGTTGAAGGATTTGCCCTTTCGGCGACAGTCACGTAGCTATGGGATGCGAAGCAGGATCGTTGGCATGGGGTAGCGTTATCCCCGTGGGCATGTAGCCATGTACCCACTGTTTACAGCGTAACTTGTGTAGCAGTAGTATGCAATGCCTTATCTCCATTGGAGAGTCAGGGAGACAAACTGGGCATAAGAAGGAGGCTTGAGATTGTTTAGGGTGGGTCAGGGATTAGGAGTTGGGTGAAAAGTACGTAGGTTTAGATGTCGTAAAAAAAGATTTGTGATTGACATCTGCAATTGGAGGACTCTACTCCTAAGTCAATCCTATGACAACTGTGTAACACTAATTTAATACATCAAAGTACACAGAGTACACATTACAGTATGCAAATAATGTCGTTTTTGTTTCGCGTGAACTGACAAACTTTCTTTTAGCAGGATGTCTCTGAAACGGTTTGAGGCCAATTTTGAAGAAATTTTGTTTTTAGTATCAGGTTGGGTGCGACAACCCTGACTAGTTTTGGCGCAAACTCACTATAAAGGAGGGTTGGTAATTGGCCATCATTTTTAATATTCATTGTTTTTAAGCTCAGGTAGCAAGATAACAAGATGAACCGGTAACTTGCTATGGAGACTTGGTTTGGCAAGGTGTGATTGAAGTGAGGTCGATGAACTGATTAGATTTACGCGTAAAAAAATTGACTCGTAAGCTGTAATTTGAATAATTTATGTTATTTATTCAGGTTTGTACAGATTTTCAGCAAACTGACAAGTGAGTATGGTCTAAATACAGTCTTGAAATTATTTTTAAACAGAGAATTAAGGATCAACACTGGAGTCCTTCAAGTGTTTACTTTGAGTACTTTATGCACAAATCATTGAAGTTCCGGTTGGATTTTAATGAAAAACCTGGTGGGTATGTGTTACCTTCAGTTCCAAATTGTTCATCATGGATTCGGGGTCAATGGAGGTAATTCAAATTACTCTCTACTTCGAATAATTATGAATAATGCTCTAAAGTTTGCCCGCTTCCATGTAAAACTTTGTAGGTATGACGTATCCTTACCTTCAACATTTTTGAATGAGACTGGAGTTATTCAGTTAGTTATTTTGCATAGGTCATTCCAAATTTCAAGTTTGTTAGATTTAATTTCTAGGAAGCTTGATGCGTATGGTCTACCTTCAGTTCCATTTTTTTTACATTGACTCGAGTCAATGGGGGGTTATTACTGTGCATATAATTTGTCCATTCATGTATGTTCCAGTTGGTAAGATTCCCATGAAATGTGTGGTCAACCATTGTCCTGACTATATATTTGAACTGAGGAACATGGGTCAATGAAAGTTAATATTGTCTATTTGCAATAAGTCAGACATTTCAGTCGATTTTAACACAAAACCATGTACTCCTTCGGTAGACATGGTCATCCAGTTCAGTGAATTTGAATTGTTAACTGGTATTAAGCTTGTTGTTTTTCTATTAAATGCTAATATAAAATCTGGGAGCAAGAACATTGGAGGCAATGCCTTGTTAATTGTGTGATGTGACTAAAAGAAAAACCATTTAATCGTGAACAGGCGAGACACCGGGGGTGATCGCCTTGTTACACCTTTGAAAAACATCTTTCTGGAACAAGTGAAAGGTTTCAAAAAATAAACAGAATGTCTAAATTTTCCGAAATAGCGGGAGGGAACGATCAATTATGTCATTTATTTTACTTTGGCCTAAGTTATTAAGTGCATTGGACGGCTTTTTAAGTTGGGCTAAATGAGAAAACGGTAAAGTTAAACTACAGTATTCAGTAACAGTTTAATCCTCAATGACCGACTGTGTGCTTTCAGTGGGTTGGTTATTATTAAAACACACTTCCACATAAACAGACATGGTACATTGGGAGTATTCAGTCTTCTGTTGAGACAGTAGTGAAAAGGACTCAGGCACAAGGCGGCATATGGCCCAAAATATTTTCTTTGGGTTTGTATGCCTTGAGTTCAACCTACTGCTTTCTACAAGTTTTACCCAACAACCGTTTCAGCCAAGTTCCCATTCAGCTAACTCGGATCCATGGATTGTTCGGCAACCACGGCTGGATGTTTGGCCCCGCCTGCCTTAAACTATCAACCAACATACTCCTAATATTCATTCAATGATACCGGGCGCTTATGCCAATACTGTGTGACCGGTTCTAACCATAGAAACGCTTCGAAGATTCTCCGAACAACCAGCCACCTAATAAGAGCCAGCAGGGTATTTGAGGTCCAAGGAAATTGTCACAGGCTTTAAAAGACTTATATAACATTTTTTTTCTAGAAATCAGGTGTGTTGAGTCGGAGGTGCTGTGAAATAACAATTCATTGACCACATCACGGATAGGTCAAAAAGAACAAAGAACAAACACATTCACATGAAAGGTTCCCGTCCGTTCATAATGCTCCTTGTTGCATCATTTGAAGTGAAATATTATGAGAATTTATTGAGGTTGAGCTACGAGCCCCATTGGTGTCTGTTTAAATTTACTCAGAATTACCTCCTTGAAATGGGTGACGAGTTACTCAATAGAGTAGGTTCAAGAATTACCAAACAAGACCCTAACTACAGGATGACTTTGGAGTCGGAAATAACTCGCGGAACCATACGCCACGCAGCCCCTTGTGACAACTTATCCCACTCTCCAGTTACTGGCCTTCAGAGTTGCATTAATACGAGCGACTTCTCTTATTATTATTAATAATAATAATAATAATAATAAATAATAATAATCCATAATAATTAATAATAACGTAAAATAACACGAGGGACATACAATAGATTCTGGCTAATCGAGCGTAAACGACCTACCGGGTGGGTCGATGATGGAATGGGTGATTTTATTTCTGATATATCAGGACCGTTGCAGTTTACATTCTGGGCTTTGAAAGCTAAAAGCAACAGTTTTTAAATTTCAATTTTCACCTTCAACAGGAAGCAGTGTATATATACAAAAATGAGGGCTAATATTGGTAACGAGTGAAATATGCGCCGCTGTGTGTTGGATATGCTGGAAGCGTGGAATTTGAACCTGGCAGGCATCCTCAAGAGAGAAATTGCGTAGTCCACTTGGACGAACCAGTAAGCCTGGACGATTGACTCAGTAGCATAGGTCTGGTCAAGACTTGCTACAACAGCCAATGTTACGTAGATGATAATTAACAGATGCAAATGGTTGATATATGGCGTTCATATGTAACGTGAGAATCGCCGTGAACACCAAGATCTTCAACAGAAACTGAATAATTCACCAGCCATTTCCACAATGTTGTATTTGTCGGAATTTAGCTGGATGGGCACTATCTAGAGGAATTCTAGACATTACTTTCGTTTTTTTTTTTCCCTCGTCAAGCTTGAGTTTGTTGTTGCGCATGAATATTCTAGGCTTCTCACTGCCACTGGTCCAGTTTGTTTCTGTGATACCCCCACCATTCTCACTCTGATTGGTGCGGGTCGGAGCTAATGTATCATTGTGTGTCGCCTGCATATTCTGATTGATGAGGACACCCATTGCACGGAAATATACGCAGGAGACTTCATATACATTGTACACAGAGGTAATCTCTAGACCGATCCCTGGGGTGCTCCAAACTGTAGATGCGTTTTAATTGAGATGGGCGTCACCTATATAACCACACGGGGTTCTAATTTCTAAATATGAAGGAATCAATTCAACGCAGTACCGCGCGTCCAGCAGCGGATGTTTCTACCTACGATGTAACTATATGTGTTCTATAGTGTCAATGCGGCGGACATCCAGCAGCACGTACAACATAACCACTTGACGTCTATCTAAAGCATTTTGAATTTCATCTTCAATGAACGTAAGTTACCATATTCTATACGCTGATTGGGTTTGGAATCAATCAGTGAGTTTATGGTCAGATGTTCATTCAGCTGTTTTCCAACCGCCCTTTCCACCAACCCCTTCGCGAGAAGGGCAAATTGAAATAAGCGGCGGTTCGTTCGCCACAAACTGGGTCCTTTATAGAAATGTTTTTCAATACGGGGGGTAATTGAGCCGGTTTGCGACAAGGTGGCACATACCCGACTCATATTATATAAGTCATTAACGTAGTTATTTATCCTGTCATGCTTGCACGACATGATTTTGTCGTACAATCCTAAGCGCTGTAACCGTGTTAACGTCTTTCCGAAGAGCCTGGCTGCTTTTGCGCAAATTTCGCAGGTTGAGAGATCCGAGAGAGTCCATTGCTAAATTCAAAGCGAATGCGATAGCCGCCTCAAGGGGAACTGCGTTGGTCCTGGTGATAGATGTCACAGGGGTAGGTATAGTTGTTTGTCCGTTTGTATGGGTAATTGAGCCCATATGCAGCCACAAACGTCTGTAATACTACAGTTGGCCTGCCATCGCCTTCATTCGTTCATTTGCATACGTTAAATGATTTCGTCAATATTTTGTTTATGTCTCTCAAAATAATACTGTAGCCAATATGTCTTTCCTTCCTTCCTCCCTCTGTATTTTTCTATTCGGTATAGCCCAGTATTAAAGTGCCTGTAATGTCCCATCTCCGCGTCCGTCAGTCTGTCAGGAATGATGCGATTGCTTTCCGCGAATTCGTTTCTACGGCGGTTCCCCATTCATTGGTGCATGTATGTGACACTTACTTCATTAGGTTTTTTGGATCAACCATTGTAGATGCCGCACCGAAACCATTTCATATGATCAGTTTTCCCTTGAGATCATGGCCATTGAATCCATTTAGTGCAGTTGTTTATCTCAGCTCTGGGACCCAACCGACGTTTCTTTTCAACACTGTCATAGGTTGAATCCTGTTCTCTGGGGACGAAGCAGTCTAGACACTCACTCCCCTCCCCCATCACTATCCAACATTTGTCCAAGTTTGCATGGTAGCATACAGCGTAGTCTTCTGCATGGATCCGCAAGAGTACTGGCTTAAGAGGCGGGGGGGGGGGCTTCAACACCCCCCAAGCCAAATATTTCAGCAAAATTAGGGCAGTGCGCGATAGTTTTTTTCGGACACCGACTAAATATTAACATTAATTTTTTCGGGCAAATCACTACAGCCCCCCTATATATGCATCGTGCTCCTACGCCCATGAAGAGTAACCCCCTGTTACTGCGATGCTTGGGGAAAATCCGGTTGCCGGTAATTAATAGTCTTGTGACAATCGGTCGACTGATGATCATATCATGGCCACATCCTAATTTTCAACTCGCTCATATACTGTTAATCACTGAGTCATCGGGAACCCCCTAGAACTGACTCGGCAACGAAGATTTTATGTCGAATATACAGCCTACATTCGCCCGGAATTTTAAGAAAGTGTGTTTTCAGTTGGTCCCAAGTTAAACCTGAAGAAAGGGAGTTTTGCCCCGTAGTCCCCCAAGTCGAGTATCCAGTGCAACATGGGAAAAGCCCTAGCCAAGTTGCAAGGAAAGCGTGGCCCGATCATCCCCTGAAGCTACCCGACAATTAGGCCAACTATTGATAAAGCCATTTGCTGGTCCCTTGGACAACTGGTGAAGAACGCAACCGTCGACCCTTTTGGCCATTAACCGGCCCAAACGAAAACCCGTCTTCAAAGTAAGATTGCCCCGAAGAAACCGATACGATAGTAATAATCCGTCAATGAGAAAATATGGTTCCTTTTTTTTACAAGTTGATTTTGCCGAATTAAGTTCCCCTTTCCTCCCGTTCCCGGCCAAGTTCCACAGAAAATGATAAATGTTTCCCCACTTTTAAATGTTTTTTTGAATTTAACAAAGAAAAACAAAAGCAAAATTTACTAAGACAAATCATGATGTTGTAGGGGGTTTTTGGGGCATGTTAGAGGTTGATTAACGGTGCATTAGCTCTTGAATACACCGCAGAAAAAGAGGGCTTTGAAAAAGAGGCTTTGGACTTATAGCCGGTTTAATGAAGAGGATTTTTTTTTGAGTGGGAACGATATAGTCCTCTGTCCCCCGCCCTGCAGAAAACGCCCATCCAGGACTACTGTTGAAGATAGAGAATAGCTGGGTTGAACAGGCCCCCTGTAAACTCACAATGAAAGTTGTGGCAGGCCCATTCAGTGGTGGCTTGTCATATGATGCCCTGAGGCCCCTCCCAAAGGGTGGGAATATAGGCCCCGGCAACCGTAAATCACCACCCTTAACTACAATAAATGAGGTTAGGGCAAATGGTTTTTCCCCCATTGAACCTGGGGGCTTTCTCAATCAACTGTTAACAAGGGTAAAGGTTGACCTTTGTGTAAAAAGTTATCTAACAGAGGTTGGAAAACTGATGGGTCATTCCCTACAGAAGAGAAGAGCTTGTTAAACTGATTATAGCCCCCGGGGTAAACAATATAAAATTTGACATGCAAGTTTGGCGCTTTCAAAGCCAGGGTTTCGAGTACTATTGTGAAAAAACCTAAAATTTTTTTTTTTTTAGCCAGGCAAAGCTTTGTTTTTCAAAAGAAGTATATGTAAAGAAACAAGAAAGTTGTAATTGTTTTGCCCCCTTCTTGAACTTGGAAAACCTGCTTTTTTGACAGTCCCCACGGCGGGGGGTTATTTTTTGGTGGGCAAATTCTAGATTGGGTTGAGGAATGGCTTTTCCTCAGTTTTGAGGTCCCCCCCTCCCTCCTGGTAATGATAATGCCTAGAAAGCCTGTGTTTAGTGTTTAACAGTGTTTCTACGGTGGTAACCAATTTTTTTTTTGCTTTGTGAAAGTGCCCTGGCGTACAACAAAGGCCCTCGATTCCCTGAGCCCTGTTGGTTTGTTCATCATGTTTTTTTTTTGAAAGCTTTGGGTCCTCAGTGGGAATTTAAATTGGTTTCCCCATGGGAGATTTTTTCCCCCCCCTGTACTCAGATTGATCCTTTTGTTTTTGGCTGATCGCTGGAGAAGTAATGGAAAGGAAGTTTTTTGTTTTTTTTTTTTTGTTTGAAATTTGAGAGATGGAAGGATGGCAAACTAGATAGTTAAAAGGAACTTTTGAAAATTTTAACATGAAAGAAAGACTAAAGTTTTATGGTCAGCAGTTAACTGACGGGTTGGCCCCCAGTCCGTTTTTATCTTTCTTGGCAATTGGCCCTGTTTTTTTTTTCCTATTGGTAGTAAAGGGGTGTTGGCCATAATTTCCCTCCTATCTACTGGCAAACATTGCACAAAACGGCCTGGGGTGCCTAAGAAGGTGGCAGTGTTGTTTTGTTTTAGTGACAGTTTGGAATGCCTTTTTTTTTAGATTTAAGTGGTAATAAAGTGTAACAGGTTTGGGAGTTTTAGTTAGAGTTAGTAGAGAAATTTACGAGCAGCCCCAGAAGTTCCAATGGTTGCACATAGGTTGAAGGAAATAACCCTGAGGTCAGTGGATATGTTTTTTTTTGTTTGGTTCTTTTTAGGTGATAGCCCTTAAATGCCCCGCAAGTGGAGCAAAGTGGTTTCAGTGTTTTCATGGCCTTATTATAAACTTCGAAAGTGGGTTTTAGAAAATGCTCAGTCCCTAGAGGTGTTTCGCGTCGTCAAAATAATGGGAAGGATTTTTTTCCGAGGCTTGTTCATGATGTCCCCATGCTTCTTTATGGCAGTGAAAAGACCCTGAGCATTAAAAAAAACAGAAGACTCGATTAAGAGGACAGAAATGAATATGGAATATTCAGAGTGAATATTTTTCGCCTTGAAACCCTCTCCGAAGTAAATAGGCAGTGCCCTTTGATGAGCTGAGAAGATCCGTTTTTTGGGCTTTTGCTAAATTTTTAGCGAGTAATTGTTCCCTGGAAGTCCCGTTAAGATTTGAGGTGGTTTTGGACATTTGTTCCCGAAAGATTGCAAGGATGATTAACTGGGGTTAAAAGAAGCTCAGGGAAGATTAAATGTGACTTGGCCCGGCCGGGGCACAGAGGTAAAGTCCCCGGAAAAAGACCTTGGGGATGAACGGTTTTATTTCGTATTGGAATCTTTTTTGCATCAGTTTTTTTTTGGTAAAGAGGACCCGTGGCCCTCTTGCCATCAATAAGATGGGTGAAGTTGGAAAAAAAGCGGCCTTGCCCGTCGGAGACCCCTCCGTCCTACCATGCTAGCCTGGAAATTAATTGGAACGATAAAACTGGTCCCCCCCTAATTAAGTTTTGTTGAAGTCCCCCGTCCACCCCAAGAAGAAGAAAGAAAAGCCTACGCCCAATGGAGTTTTTTTTTTTTGCCGCCTGCGCCAAGAAAAAACATATAGGAAACGCCGGCCGGGGACTACACGGACTTGGCGCCCCCTTAAGAAGTTGGAGAAGCGTGGGCGGGTCCTCCAAGGTCTCCGAGACCGCGGTCCCCGCTACGAAACGTTCAATTTCGGACAAATTTTTTTCGTACCGCCGACGCCCCGCCCAATTTGAAACGCAGTTGTTTTGACAGCTTTTTGGTTTGCCGTTAGCAGTAGGTCAGTAGTGAGTAGTATTAGGGTTTTTGTTTTAGTCCCCCCTCCGTCCCTTACCTTTCCGAACCATTGCTTTCAGTGATCATTCTCCCGCCACGGTAAAATCACGAAATCTTGCCGCAAGTTTTTTATTTCTTTCCCTGAAAACTTTGTTGAAATGTCCCCCCTTGAAATTTGCCGGAATTTTATTTTTCCCTAATCAAGGGTAGTCCACAGGTCCTCTCAACTGGGCTTAGTTAACTGGGGGTTAATATGTCCCCCCCTTCAAATTGCCCTTTTTTCTCTCAGAAAAAAGCGATCTTTCCGCTGGGAGCCTCCTTTTCTTGGAGTCCTCCCGGACCTTTGAACTTTGAATCTCAAACGTTCTAATGTGCTTCCTAGTACGGGAGACGCCCAAAAAGGAAATTTTGGTTTTGATCCACAAGCAATAGAGTTCCATCGTTTTTTTGGTATCCCCAGTTTTTTTTTTTTTTGTTTTTTTTTATTGGCCTGCCTGCTGTTTTTTGAAAGAAACATGGGCGAGTTGAGTCCCTTCTTTTGGAAGTTGCAATTTTTTTGTGATCAAGAAGTCCTTTCCCGTTGGTTTCCCCACAGTTTTTTTTTTTTCGCAGTTTTTTTTGTTTTTATCGAAAATACTCTGTATTAGGGCTCGGAAAAAATCCGGAGTGTTTTTGAAATAAACTGCCCCTTGTAACTTACTCGTCGCTCTTGAAAAATTTGGTGGGTTGATTAGAGTGGTTTTTTTAAAAAGGGCCCCGGTTTGTTGGGTATACCATTACATTAATTCCTGTTTTTTTTTTAAAAATGGCCCCCTTTTTCCTTTTTCGTTCCCAAAAAAAACTTCCTACTTTCACATTTCTTCCCAACTTTTTTTCAATTTGCCCGTGTCTGGGAACGAAATATACTAACAAACTCCATTTTGGACCCGTAGCAACCAGTCCAGCGGAGCAACAATGCAACTCCCCCCTGTTTGACCGTAGCGGGAACAACCCCAATGAATGGGCGAAACCGGAAAAAATCCCGCCCCTTATATTGTTTTTGCACGGAATACGTAATAAAACCCACTGACATTCAGCCATGGATTTGTTCAGAGGTAATTCATTTTCACCTTCTCCCGTCGAAGTTGATGTTTATTGCCTGAATTAACCCAATTTCCCCTGGAATTAGGCAAATTGAACCTGCTGGTATTGAAAAAGGGGGAGAAAGAATTAGGAAGGTCGGAAAACCCCAAATGAAAGCCGCTTGGTGGCGGTCCTTTTTTTTGACTTACAAATGCGGAAGGAACTTCTTTAAATTGACATTTAATGACCCGTTCCCCCCCCTGCTGGTTTTGAACTTAGAATGAAAGGCCAACATCCACTTTTTTTTTTTAGCTCAAACACCTATGCTTTTGGTTTGAACTTTTTTTGTTAATCCCGCCCCGTTCAATTCTTATCTACTTATTCCCTGTTGTGTAATAAATTGGACTTTTTTGGTTTCCCCCCACTTGCCCCCTTTAGGCTGCCCCAATTGATCAATCTTTTGATTGATGTGACCCAAGAATAACATGATGAATCATTTGACCCACCTTAGGTAACATATTTCTTAAAAACCCTTGTGGAAATGTCCAAAGGTCCAAAGGTTCATTTAAGCCAAATCACTGTGGGCCCCTTTTTTGTAAAAACACATTAAAACAAAATGTATCTCTTCCCTCTACCCAACAAGCTTAAAGATTTGGTTCCCCCCCCCCCCCCCTTGAAACTCCGTCCATAATGGTTTTTTCATTGGTTAGCGCCCCTTCCCCTTCAGATGTAAAACACAGATTTTTTCGATGGAAACGTCACCCCCCCCATATTCAAAAAACTTCATGGCCCATTAGAGTTGGAAACAGTAACATCGTGAAAAGAAAATTATCATAGGCCCCCCCCCGCCCTAACAGTCCCCATACCCTTTTGAATGAAGTGTGGAACCCCTAACTTTGGAAACATGTTTTCAATGGACCCCTTGGACCAAACTGTTTACCCTTTGTGAAAGTCCCCAAGGCAAAGGTTATTAAAGC
Source organism: Sclerodactyla briareus (assembly GCA_026419785.1). Classification (NCBI taxonomy): domain Eukaryota; kingdom Metazoa; phylum Echinodermata; class Holothuroidea; order Dendrochirotida; family Sclerodactylidae; genus Sclerodactyla; species Sclerodactyla briareus. The sequence goes on from JAODTK010005562.1 coordinate 164,761, forward strand.
GGACAATAAGGGGCTATTTTCGTTTTACAATCTACAAAATGCCCTTTTTTTTCCCTTCTCCTGGCTATGCAGCGGACTTGGACCCCCCTGGTTCTCAAATGGCATTTCTAATGTTTTTTTTCCCTCCAAATAGTTGCTATCCCTTCAGGACAATTGTTTTTCCCACAAAATTTTTCCATGTCATGTTATTTTGAAGAGTAATTTCCATTGGAAAAGTTGAAACAATTTTCCCTGAAAAATCCTTTTTTTTCATTTCTCCCATACTTCACTCGGAGATTCTTACCTCGCCAATCTTAGCTTGCGAGTTGAAAGGATCTACCCCCCTCGCAAACCTCTACTTGTACTGGTATGCCGCGGGTTCTTTTCGGAACCTCGTTAAATATACCGTAAAATAACCAAGGTTAAGAGCGGAACAAAAACCGAGGAGGAAATTCTTTATTTAGCCGGTTCACATAACCTTTTTGACAGCCAAAAAGTTTACGTGTTTGTACATTCACATTAACCAAAGTCCCCTGTTTTCCGAGAACGGCAAAAAAAACTCCATACTTTGTAAAAACACATGCAACCGCGAAACGTAAGACGTAACACGGCCCCCCGGAGCGAGCGGATTTCGCGGCCCGTTCCCCCCCCCCCACTCGAAAATTTGACAACCACTTTGGATAATTTTCTCGTTCCACGGCAATAATCATGGGGAATACTCCCTATAGTGGAATTTTGTTAGTACAGAATATTATTATTAGAGATAATTCAGAATTTCATCATGCCAGATCGGGGAGCAATAATTCGTGGAACCAAGGTTTTTTTTTTGGAGCAATTTTTTTTGGCAAAGTCGAATGTTTAAGGCCTAAAGGTTTTTTTTGTTTTTCGTACTTTCGTTTTTCGTCGCGTTTTGAACGTGGAAGACCCGATATATACCTGTTGTTTTTTTTTTTATTTGTTCCTAGGCCCTAAGTAAATTACGAATTACTTCCAAAGCAACAAGGTTCCGGTTAAGCCCTATCTTGTACGAATATGGTTTTTTTAAAAATCCTTGCCCGATTCGGCAAACAATTTGAAAAATCAGCCAGATATATTGAAACAGCAAAAGAGTTAAAAGTGGGTTTGATTACAAACCATGTTTTTTCAACCAAAAGATTGCTCGAAATCATGTTTATTTGCCCAAAGGGTGGTCTGCAAAGATATTCCACTTTTTTTTTTCTATCTAGGCCTCAAGTGGGGGGGGTGGGGTTCCCCTTTTTTGCATAATCAATAGCAAAAGTTTTAGGCCTAAAATAAGGCTTAAGCCTACCTGCTGGCTACCTTTGTTTTGGGGAATTAATAGGGCCCATTGGAAAAAATTACCATTCTTTAAGTTTCCTCCCTCATTAATTTCACACAAAAAATACAATTTTTTTTGCCTGGAAAAGGAACATTTACCATGTATGGCCCCCAGAAAAACTGTTTTTGCCCGGTTTTTGAAAAAAGGAATTTTTTTCCCGGCCCTTGCGGCGACATTGCACAACTTAAGCTTGGGGATGGAAAGCAGACAGTAACAAAAAAAAAATGGCCATGTGGGTAGTCGGGGTTAATTCAAATCCCCTTGGCAAAAATGTTTTAAAAAACCCACTTTTTTTTTTGTTTTCCAGTCCCACCTTTTGTTGGGTACAGTATTTTTTTTTTTTTTTTTTTTTTGCAAATTGCACTCCAGTTGGAGAGGCCCCCAGGGAAAGAAACAAACTTGGGCTAGAAGGAGGCTGTTGAAATTGGTATTAGGGTTGGGGTGGTTCCCAGGGAAAGTAAGGCAAAAGTTTGGGGTGAAAAGGTTTACGGTTAAAGGTTTGTTAGAATTTTGTTCGGCGAAACAACAAAATTTTTAATGAAAACCCCCCCCTGCAAAATTGGAATTGACCCTCTTTTACTCCTAGCTCACTCCCCGAACAACTTTGGGTCACACTTAATTTTAATAGCTCTCCAAGTAAACACATGAGGTAACACATTACATTATGCCAAAATAATGGGTTTCGTTGTTTTTTTTTGTGTTTTCCGCCCCCCTGAAAACTGACAAACTTTCTTTTTTTTAGCAGAGTTCCCCTCTGAAACGGTTGAAAGCCCCCACTTTTTGTTTTGGAACGCAATTTTGTGTTATCATTCCAAAGGGGTTTGGGTGGACACAACCTGAACTTTAGTTTTTTTCCTTTGGCCCGCAAAAACAAACCGCACTATACAGGAAGGGTTAATTGGCCCCCCCTATTTTTTTTATAATAATTCCTTGTTTTTTTTTTTTTTTTAAGCGTGTTTACAAAGAATAACAGAAAAAACCGTAAACGGCTATGGGAAGAAACTTGGTTGGGCCATTGGGTGAAAAAAGTTGGAGGGTCGAAATGAACTGATTTATATTTAACGCGTAAAACATGCTAAGTAAGCCTTGCTAATTTTTGCTCATAATTTTTTATGTTTTTAATTTTTTAATTTTTCCAGTTTTGTAAGAGTTTTCCTTCAACTTTTAACGTGAAGTAATGGTCTAAAATCCAGTCCCCCCCTTGACAACTTATTTAACGAAAAATGTAGCCAGGAATTTTCAATGGAGTCAATTCAATGTTGTTTTTAACTTTCTTGAGTTTTAACTCCAAAAAGCATGAAAGTGTTTCGGTTTTTTTTTGGTTGGAAATTTTTCATGAAACCTGGTGGGGTAATGTTTTACTCAGTTTTTTTTTTTCCAAAATTTTTTTCAATCATGGGATTTCCGGGTCACTTGGAGGTAATTCCACATACTCTCCTCTCTAATCTTCGATATTTTTATGCAATAATTCCTAAAGTTTGCCCGAATTCCCCCCATGAACTTTTTTGGAGGGGTTTAGGACTTTTTTATCCTTACCTACCTTTCCCAACATTGTTTGAAATGAGACCCTGGGAAGTGTTTTATTCAGTTTTTTTTAGTCCCCCTATTTTTGCAAATAGTTTTTTCCATTTTCCCAAATTTTTTCAAAGTTTTTTACATTTCTAAATGAGCTTTGATGCGTTTTATGGTCCCCCTCCTTTTTTCATTTCCCCATTGTTTTTTTTTTTTTCCATTGAACTCGAGTCCCCACTTGGGGGTATTCATTTTGGCCAAACTATAAAATTTGGCTTCAATTCCATAAATGTTTTTTTTTTTTCAAGTTGGTAAGATTCCCAAGAAATTGTGTCCCCACTAAGTGGCATCCCCACCTGAAACATATATATTTGAAATGAAGAAAATGGGTCATGAAAGTTTTTTTTTGAAATTATTGTTTCTATTTGCCATAAGTCAACATTTTCAATGTCATATTTTTCCCCCAACAAAAACCGTGTACTCCTTTCGGTTTTAGACATGTTCCATCCATTTTTGTGTCATGTTGGAATTTTTTGGAAAAATTTGTTCACTGGGTTTAGTAAAGCCTTTTTTTTGTTTGCCTATAAAATTCTTAATAATAAAATTCTGGGGAGCACGACCCTGGATAATTGCCTTGTCACATTGGGTTGTGCATTGGTGAACCTAAACAGAAAAACCATTTGATCTGCAACCAGTGGGGACAACTTGGTGATCCGCCGTTGTTAAAAACCCCTTGGAAACCATCTTTTCTGAAACAGTTGAAAAGTTGTTCTTTAACCAATAAAACAGAATGGCCCTAAATATCCCCGAATTACGCGGGAGGAACCCCCCCCCGTATCAAATATGTTTCATTTTTTTTACTCCATTAATTTCAAAAACCTTTGGGGGAAAAATTTTAAAACACAAAAAACTAACAAAATTTTTTTTAAACCTACAGTATTCCAGTTAAACAGTTTTTTTAAAAGCCCCGCAATGGAAAACCGCCCCCTGTGGGTGTGAGTTTTTTTTTTTTTTTTTTTTTCCGTGGTTAAACACAACTTCCACAATAACAGACATTGTTTTTTACTGGGGAGTCTTCATTCTGTTTTAGACAGTAAAAATAGGCCTCAGGCCCAAGGGCCAATACTGGCCCAAAAACTAAATTTTTCTTTTGTGGGTTTTTAAAATGCCCCCTTTGAGTTTCCAAACCTACTTGCCCTTTCTACAAAGTTTTTAGCCACAAACCGTTCCCACCCACTTAACCCCCCCATTCCCCAACTAAACCTGTATTCCTGGATGTTTTTTCGGCCAACCAACGGCCTTGGATGGTTTTTTTACCGCCCCCCCCCCTGCCTTAAAAAAAATACCACATACTTCCCTAATTCCCATTCCCCATGATGAACCGCGCTTACTGCCAATATACGGGGTTGAACCTTGTTTTTTTCCTAAAAACCATAGAAACGCTCCGAAAATTTTCTCCGATACAAACGCCCCACCCAATAAGAAAGGCCCAACGTGGGTATTTGAGCCCCAAGAAAAAATTGTTCCAGCCAAGGGCTTTTTTAAAAAGACTGTATTCGTTATTAAATTTTTTTTTTTTTCTATAAACTCAAGGTGTGGTGTATGAAGTCCTGAGGTGCTGGAAACAATAACCATCATTTGAAAACCACAATTCAATGCTAGTTCCCCCACGAAAATAACGAATTCAAAACAGCATCCAAAACAAAATGAAGTTTCCCGTAAAACGTCAAATGCCCTTTCCTTGGGTTTTTTGATCATTCTGAAAGGGGAAACTATTTATATGAGAAAATTTTAAATTTGAAAGTTTGGAGCTACAAAGCACCAATTGGTGCTCTTTTTTTTTTTCAAATTTTCCTCAAATCCTCCCTGGAAAAAATGGGTTTTTTGAGACCGGTTTTTTTTTTTACCTTCAATAGAGTAGAGTGTTTTTTTCCAAGAATTAACCAAAACAAAACCCAAACTAAAAGATGGCTTTGGGAAGCCGTGAGAAACTTGAAAAACTCCGCTGTAACTCAATAGACGCACCTCAGCCCCTTGTGAAAACAAATTTATCCCCCACTCTCCAGTAAAACAAACGCCTTCCAAGTTTGCATGTAATTACGGAGCGGGCCCTCTCTAAATTATTTATATATAATAATAAACTATCTCATAATTATAATAAATAATAATAAATAACATAAAAAGACCACGAGGGACAGACAATAAGATTTTTCTGGCCTAATCCCTGAGCGTAACGACCTACCGTGTGGGGTGTGTGGGTTCGAATGTAAGGGTGGAATTTTTTTAAATTTTTTCTGATATCTTCCAGGAGCATGTTTTTGGCGTTTTTACAGGTCTGCTGTGGCTTTTGAAAAGCTAAAAAGTCACAGTTTAAATTCAATTTTTCCCCTTCCAGAAAGCCCCATTTAGATCATCCAAATGGGGGTGGGGGGGGGGGGCCCCTAATATGGGTTTACTAGTTGAATAATAAATAATAATGCTCGCACTTTTGGTTTTTTTAAGTTTATTATTTTATTGTTTAAGCTGGTTGGTTAATTTTTTGACCTGCAAATGCATTCCCGTTTAAAAACAGAGAAGAATTGTGCAATTAGTCCCAGCCTTGGGAAACGAAACAGAAGCAGACCGAGTGACTCATTACAGAGCCCCTGGGTCAAAAACTTTCCTACAACCAGCCAATGTTACCGTAAAGATGAATAATCTCAGAATTTGGGCAAAATGGTTTTTTAATCTGTGGCCCCGGTTTTTTTCAAATAATTTAAAGTGGAGAAATCGAAGTGAACACCAAGATCTTCAACAGAAAACTGAATAATTCAAGGCAGTAAAACCCACCCAATGTTTGAATTTCCGGGAATTTTTTTTCGCTGGAGGTTGGCAAACATAATCTAGAGGAATATAATACTTTGCTTCGTTTTTTCCCTCGTCCCAACTTATTTTTTTTTGTTGTTGGCGCGTGAAATATGCTTAAGCTTCCTCAATGCACAACTGTTTTCCCAGTTTTTGTTTTTTATTTTCCTGATAACCCCCACCATATCACTATGATGGTGCGGGTCGAGCTAAATTATATTTGTTGTGTCGCCCCTGCCAATATGAGTGATAGGAACACCATGGCCTAAGGCAATTTACCGCAAAGGGCCTGTTTCATATACCCATTGTAAACATAGGGGTTTATCTCCTAGTAAACCCGAATCCCTGGGGTGCTCCAAACTGTAGATGCGTTTTAATTGAAGAATGGGGCGTCCCACCTAATTAGAAAACAACCACGGGTTTTTTTTTTCGATGGTTTTTTCCTAAAATAATTGAAGGAGACTTCATTCACTCATACCGCCGTAAAAAGCGCGGATGTGTTTCTTAAACCTAACGAAAGTGTTATAATTAACTGTTTCGATAGTGGTCAAATGCTGTGCGCGGAACAAAGTCCAGCCACAAACGTTACAAACATAACCAACTTTGACGTCTAAATCTACAACCATGTTTTGAATGTGCCCCATCTTTTTCAATGAAAGTCGAGTGGGGGACCAGAAATCTAGTACCGCTGGGATTTGGGTTTTTGGAATCAATCATGGAGTTTTAATGGGTTCCAGATGTCAATTCAGCTTTGTTTTTTGTTTTCCACCGGCCCCCCCCCTTTTGTTCCCAAACCCTTCCCCGAGAGGAAAGGGAACTTGTAAATAATGCGGTAGTTCCGCTCACACTGGGTGTTCCGCTTTAATAGAATGTAATTTTTTTTTTTTTTTTTCAATACGGGGTAATTTGAGCCATGTTTAAAGCAAGTTTGGCCAAACCTACCCGGAAAAAGAAACGTCAAAATATTAAAATGAAGCATTAAAACGATGTTTAGTTTATCCTGCCCCCCATGCTTGCCGCACTGAATTTTTGTCTAACAATCGCGGAAAGGCGCTTTGTAAAACCGTTACTTCTTTTTCCGAAGAGGCCCTGGCCTGCTTTTGCGCAGTTTTTTCGCAAGTTTTTTTTTTTGAGGAGAGTTCCCTAAAACATAGTCTTGCCTAATTTCAACAATCGAAAATGCCGAAATCGCCGCCTCAAGGCTGGAATCTGACTATGGCTGGTGATAGAAAATGTCACGGGGTAGGTTTGTAATGTTTTTGGTTGTCCGTTTGGTAATGGGTAATAAGGGGGCCCCATATGGCAGCCACAATACTTTGTAAACTACATTTTTTTTGCTGCCCAAATCGCCGTTCATGGCGTTTTTTTTTTTCCAGTTTTGTTTTTTTTTTTTTTTTTGTGCAGCTTACATGAAATATTTTCTAATATAATTCCACCTTTTGAAAATGTCCCCCCCTTCCCCCCCTCTCAAAATAAATTACTGTAAAGCCCAATATGGTAAACTTTACCTTTCCCTCCGCTCCCCCCTCTTGTTATTTTGTTTTCCTCTATTCGTGTTAGCCGCCTATGCCCCCCCAAGTTAAATTAAAGTTGACCTTAACGGTTGCCCCAGCTCCCCCCCGCCGTCCGTCCCCAGTCTGTCAGGAAAATGGAAGCGGCGGATTTTGGGGTTTTCCCCCGGCGAATCGTTTTTTTTTCTACGGAGCGTGGGGGGGGGTCACATTTCTTTTGGTTTCATGTTAGTTGAAACTTTACTTCATTAGGTTTTTTTTTGGATCACCATGTAGGATGCCCGGCCAACAGAAAACTGCAAATCTGAATTTTCTGTTTGTCCCCCCCTTTGGAGATAAATGGCATTTGAAATTCCTTTTAGTGCAAGTTGTTTTTAAATCTCAAAGCTCTGGACACCTTAACCCCGGACTTTTTTCCTTTTTCACTGCATAGTTGATCCCCCGTTTTTTTCCCCTGGGGACCCCGAAAGCCATTTTCCTAAGAACAAACTCACCTCCCCCCCCTAATCCGCAAACAAGTTGTTTCCCAAGTTTTTTTGGCCAATGGTAAAGGCATACATCGGAGTCCCCTGCTTGGCAGGGATTTCCCAAAGTTAAACATGGGCGTAAGAGGGGCTGGGGGGGGGGGGGGGGGGGTTGGGCAAACCCCCCCCCCCAGCCCAAATATTTTCAGCAAAAAAATTCGGGGGGAAGTTGGGGGCGCGTTGATAGTTTTTTCCGGCAAAACACCGACTTAAATATAAACAGTAAAAAATATTTTTTTTTTTTTCGGGGCACAATCACCTACAAGCCCCCCCCTATGATATAATCGGGCCTCCCCCTAAACGGCCCATGAAGAGTCAAAACCCCCCTGTTTACTTGAACCTGGCACAGATGCCTTTGGGGAAAATCCGGTTGCCGGTAATTAATAGTCCCTTTTGGTGGGAAAATTCGGTTTTGACCTTGAATTGATCATACATCATGGCCCCAAACATCCCCCTAATTTTTTCAACTCGGCCCTATATAACTGTTTCAAACTTTCCAATCCGGGAAAAACCGCCTAGAAAACCGGAGAACCGGCAAACGAAAGATTTTTTAAAAAACGGTCGAATTAATAAACAGGCCCTACATCGCTATAACACGGTTTTTTTTTTTGTTAACCCCATTTTTTTTCTCATTATAGAATATCATCCAGAACCCTATATTTTGCATGGTGCAAATTAGTTTTTATTGATGGCAATTTTCAATATCTAAACCTTGGTCTTATTTTATACAACCTCCACATGGAAGATCATTTGGAGGCAAAAATGATCCTGGATTAATACCTGGTGGGGGTAAAGGAAACATTATAAATGGAACATCGGTTTTTGTAGCCGCTTAGGTAAATTTTTTTCTATCGGCAGTTCCAGTGTGGGGCTGGGTTGGTTGTCTTGGGCCAGTCTTGCTCCGTCCAGATTTCGTTTTGTTTTTTTTTCATATTTCCTGAATGAAGTTTTTTGACCCAACATTTTTTGAGGAATTAATTCAGACCCTGCCCCGTTTTTTTTTTTTTTTTCCGTATCTTTTCATATATTTTTTTGGTTACGACCAAGGGAACGCGGTTCCCCTTTAACAGTGTTTTTTTTGAAAAAGGGGCTCGAGGCGAGGCCCCGGCCCTCGGCCCTCGAGGGCCCCGTTTTTTTTTGTTTTTTGTTTTTTTTTGGCGGTCCCGCCCCTCGGGCCCCCCGGCGGCCTGCGGGCCCTCGGACGGGGGGGGGAGGTCCCCCCCCCGCCCTCGGGATTTTGGCCCGAGGCCCCTGGACATTTTTTTTTGGGCTATTTAAAAATAAAGAACAAATGAAAATTTTAATGTCACGAATTGAAATGCTTTGTCAAAGGATTTTTTTTGTTTTGGGAATTTCGGCTGGAACCAAAATTTTTGAAAAACTAACGTACAATATGGCCCAATACTGTGTGTAATCACCCAAAAGAACTTCCCCGAATAAAATGGTTAATGGCGGCTTGCGCTCGGTCAGGCCCGCGCCGTGCAATTCCCCAGTTTGGCATGGTTAGAAGTCGCCTCGGCTGCGCCCCTAGGGAGCCTTTGCCCCTGGGTCAATCGAACATCTTACTGGTAATCTGATGCAACTTGGCACTGCAAAAGTTGTGCACATAAATACGCCACTAAAAATGTAAAATAGCTTTTGGGGGGTTGTACAAAGCAAGCGAAATCCTGCATTGCGCGCCCCCACGTGTGAAACCACGCACTCACTGAAAAATCGCACCCTATAATGGTCCCGTAGTTGAGGAAGTTTAGCAAATGAATTTCCCCCCCCCCTAGTCTCCATTGCATAAAACCGCCGGACAAGCCTGACTCAACTAAATCGAAGAAGGTGGGTCGGTTTCTGCAGAATTGCGTGACATGTTTGTTTTTTAATTAAATTCAATATACATTTTATATATGTTTTAATCCTGTAGTTGGTGGTAAACATGGAAAAGTCCCCACACAAACAATTTTTAAATTTGAATTCATTTTCCTTCATGCAAAATTAAAACCCCACATATATGGTAAGGGGGATTATTGGGTCCCTGTTCTCCCCTTCGCCAGCCCCGGCTTGGCAGCCGTCAGCCCGCCCCGGACGAAGATATTTTTTTCCTTTTTTTAGCGCGCTGAAATAACTTCTCCCGAGTTCCGCCCCCCACTACACGAGGGCCCGGGCATATCCCTGAAATTTTTACGTTTAACTTTCTTTAATCGCTGATTTTTTGCCGGGTGTTTTTTGGCACATGGTGGAACCGTTTTTCGGGACTAACCTCTCGTGGTTAGAGCCCTCAATGGAAAAAAAAAACCCCCAAACGCGAAATGGTTCAGTCATTAAATCGAGTGAGATCGACATTGTCTCTGGTCCCTCCCCCGGCCCAACGCTGATTGCCTCAATAATTTTATATGCTTTTTTTTTGCTGGTTTACCCCCGCCCAGCCCCGATTTGTTAAGTTCAGGTTCCGAACTTTAGTCCCCCAAAGAAATCAATGCAAGTCCCATGGAACAGTTTGTTTGGGGTGTTGTGTGGGGTGTGGTTGTGTGTTGTGTTATTGTTTGGGTAATGGTGTGGTGTGGGTTGGTTGACGCCCCCCCTGGAATTTTGTTTTGTAACACGAATTAACTCGAACCTCCACCTTATTGGGATCCAGCTCATACTTTTGTAAATGGGGGGTGCCCCCCAAAATAATGGGAGTAAATAACCCTATTGTTTTTTTTTTTTTTTTTTCCGGGATCCCGCAAAAGTTCATCTGAAGGTTCCAACAAAAACTCAGGGCCAGTTCCCAAGGTTATCCACTAAAAGGCCTCTTGGGCCCTCTTCCCTTGGTTTTTGTGTGGTTTTGTTTTTTGGTTTTTTTTTAGTTTGGGAGTCCACTTTTAATGAAAAATGTGGATTATATCGAAGTTGAAAGTTTAATTTGCCCTTCCCTACCCCCAAAGGGAATTTTTTTACGAAGGTAACTTTTAAATAATTTAAAAATGAAAATCATATGTGTCCGTAACACACATTTTGAATTTGGATGGGTGCAGGTCCCGCTGCTGAAATTAAATCCACAAGCCTTACTTTGGAAAACCAGAGGTTGGCAGGCCAGAAACCAATCAGTACTCTCTTTTTTCTCCAACCAGATCTTGGAAAAATACTACTTGATGTTTTTTTTTTCCAAAAATGCAGTGCAGTTCCTCAAGCAATCGCATTTTTTTTTCTAGAATCTGTCAACCCAAAAAGTCACGATTTAAAATGTTCCCAAATGAGTGCCCCCCTCAATTGCAACTAAGAGGGAGCATCTAGAACCTACACAGCCTGCCAGGGCACCCCTGCTAATCGACCTGGGACCCACCTGCCTAAGGACCTTCACGTGTTTGGTGGGGAAACATGTACCCTGGTTACTCCATCATGGGGAACAACACAATCAATTTAATAAGCCCTTTCACCTTTTTGGTAGAATCAAATGCTAATCCGTTACAAATTTTTTTTGCTGTTATGGCATAAAAATGGTCCAATGTTAATTACGAGCAGTGGAAAAAAAAACTTTTTGTCCACCCGGCCCGTGGGCAATTCATGCCAAACCCTCTTCAGGACAATTTACGTAAAAACACTGGTCCCCCTGTTTTTTCCCCCACAACTTTCAAAATCCGGTTGGTCCTATCGGGCCCTGTAATACCCAATAGTTAAAAATTTACCTAAATGTCCCAGTTTTTTCATCAGTTTGTCCCCCATTATTTTAAATTAATATAATAATGTTATTTCCTCAAATAAATTCAGTAAACATTTAAGATTACTACCTTGCCAAAATTGGTTTTCCAGTTTTTTTAAGTAACCTAAAAAGTTTTTTTTTTTATTGTGCTTTTTCTTCCAACAAAAGACACGAGAAGTGCCCAATTTCCCGGCCATCGGGAAGGTCCCCCCCCTTGGGGCCCCAATGGGGGGGCCACTCCGCTCCAGTTGGTTCAACTTTTCAGACCAGGCCAAACCCCCATGATCCCTAATTGAAAATCCCTGTTGGCTTACGCCATAAAGCACAAAAACGAAGTCCCTTCTCGTTTTTTCAATAGATTGAAACACCAGAAGGTTTCCCCCACTATGGGGTCCCATTATTTCCCAAATGAAGGTTAAAAGGAAAGTTCGAAGGAAGTTCAAAGGTGGTTTTCACCAAAAATTGTTAAAAAGAACCCTGCACAAACGAACACAATTTTTTTTCCATTAATGCCCACCCCCCCCCCCCCCCTAAACAAAATGTTCATCAGGAATATCTATAATGAAAGTGAACAATAAAATTTCCCACCTTATTAAAACTACTTTTTTTTTTATTATGCTGCTTTTTCTCTCCAACCCACATACAACGAGAGCCATTTTTCGGCCACTGGGAGGTTCCCCCTTCTCGGACCAAGTCCCCCGCACTCACGCTTTAGTTTTTTTTTTTTTTTTTTTCAACGTGTTTTGAAAAACCTCACTTGCCCCCCCCCCCCATCCTCCCCCCCATACCCTAGGCCCAACCCCCCCCCCATTACCCCCCCCTAATGGAAAAACCCTCTGGCTACGGCCACTTTGGATGGACGAGTCCTCGTCGTCCCACGAAAGAATTTGGGGGGACCCTGAATTAAACAGGTCATTTCAGGGTTTCAAATGAAGTCCAAAAAGCCTCTCAGGAAACTCACACCCCCCTCTAATTCCAGACCTCGCACGCACCCCCATGGCCCCACTTAAAATCCTCCTTTTACAGAGGAACAACCTAGAATTGCGTGTTGAATCGTAAAAGTGGTTTGTTTCTTAGTAACGATCCCGTGAATTTGAATTACTTTAGTTTGTTTTGCAGAAGCACCGGGGTCCCTGGTCCTCCCCCACAAAAAACCTGGGAAACCCCCCTAAGGTCAAATGTTGGTTCAAATATCAATCCACTAAAATGACGTTTTCACCGAGAACGAAAAAACGAAACATTCCATTGCGAACGCTCCCGCAATTTGAACTGTCCCCTTGTGGGGGGGGGGGGGGGGGGGGCCCCTATTGTTTTTTTTTAGCGCTTTTAAATGGGACCTTGACCCTGAACAACCTAAAACAAGAAAACGAAAATTTTCATCCCTCACTATAAACTTTGCAAAACCGACTAACATATAAAGAAACGTTGGAAAACAAACTTGCTATTCCTTTTACATAATCCGTTGGCTTGATAAGCCGGTTTCTTTTTGACTTTGCCAATGGTCCGTGACCTTTGAATTGCAACCAGAAAAGCCCAATTAGGGTTTCCATCCTCTTCCACCGAGGGCCCCGCCTACGTGGCCCCTATTTCGAAACACGATACCCTGCTTGCGTTCTTCAAATATTGGGTTTGTGGAACGCAGGGGGTTGGCGGCCCAACCCAATCAACACACGCCACAACCCAACAACACACACACATACATACAAACCACAGACACATCTAAACGCCAACAAAATTACAACAAACAACAAAAGCCACGGTTTGCAAAATGACTACAAAAGATTTTTCTTTGGCCCTTCGGCAGACGAATCCCGTATGGTTAATTTGGACTGTTCCGCGGAAGAATGTACGCAAAATATAATCTCTGGTTTTTTGGGTTAGGAAATTTTAAAACCTAAACTCATATTTGTTTTTTTTTTTAAGTGGAATGGCCAATTTAATAAATTTTAGGAAACCGTTTTTTTTGAATTCCCACTGGGGGGGGGGGGGGAATGATCACATAGGCCCAAGCCCCCCAAATCAAAAAATATTAGGGGGATGTTTTAATGATTGTAAATCCTTCCATGAAACACCCCTCTTTTAATCTCCTTCCCCATTTTGCCCGGGTGACCTACGTCCCAACTCAATAATCTGATAATAGGTCCCCCCACTGAAGGACCATTTTTTGCTGAATGTTTCATGGTTTGTATCCGCACAGCAACTCCGTTCCGGGAACGTCAAACTGGAACGTTCATTTGAACTTCAACGTCAAGATTAACATTGAATGAATTGAACAATAGGAAACCTCCACCCTCCACATTCCCATGGCTTAGTTCATACAAGGTCCAAGAATAAATTGTTTTCGTTTGAACGTTTTTGAAATTGATAACTAAACAGTAAACGTTCAGAACGAGGGTTTCCAACTCAGATAGAAAGACTTTTTTCACTGAAAGTTTTGTTTATGGAACGAATACTTCCAGGCCTTGTTCTTTTGTCAACGTTTTTTTTGGGTAAAAGAATGTTTTGCCTGGGGTTGGGCTGAACGTTTTTGCGACTGAAACGTCCGTCCACCTGTGGTGAACATAAAACTCCCCAGGTGAAGCGACGCCGTTTTTTTTTTTCGAGACACCGTTTTAAATCCTACGTTTTTTTTACGTTTTCCCCACTGGAAACTAGAATTGACCATTCGATTTGCCGGACTGGGGTAAAGGCCCCTACCCGAAATATGGTTTCCCCGCCCCCTTTTTTTGCCCGAGTATTTAGTTTAGTCATTTACGTCATTTTTAACAAACAATTCCCACTCTTGTTTTCCCATATTGCCTAAGCCTTTGCAATCCTAGAGTGAAAACTAAGGCTTAATTTTTGATAATTAACATAATATTCCCAAACTCACAGTGGCCATTGCCTAATTTCATTGCTGAATCCACATAGGCGCCCCAAAGAATAGAAAACCCCCAATCATTGTTTTGAGAAAGTATGGATTATAGGCCACCAAAATAGTATCCATTTTGCATTTCCCCGGTTTAATGACCGAAAAAGAAAAGGGAATCTGTTTTTTTACTTGAACTATCATTTTTGTTTGACGGCCACAAGTACGACGAGTTAAAGGTGGTGTTTTGTTTTTAATTTGTAAAAAGTTTTTAATTTATTCCTCTATTTTTGCCCCTGCCTTTAAATAATATGATGCGATTATTTTTCGGTTGAAATTTTTTTTTTTGGGAAAGGCTCCTTTTGGTTGCAAGCTTAGAGGTTTGGGAAAATATTTTTAGGCAAGTAAAATCAATTACGCATAGTTTTGCCCGTTTCCTTTTTTTCACTGCATTTCAAGAACATCCACTTATTCCGCTCAGTCCCCTTTTGCCAAGACAGGCGTGCCATGGTGGGTTAATAGTCCCCCCGCATGCATGAGAACGTCCGACAAATGATGAAGGGAATTTTGGCAATTTGCCCTTGACAGCTATTTTCCCGAACAATTGCAAGCCCAGTTTTGTCAGTACCAACTAATTGTTTAACTTTAATACTTTTTTTTTAATTGAACGACTTTCCCCCTGGGAGACATTTTGACAAACATTCCCTGGCATAAAAATTCGTTTCCACCTGGTCTAGGAAAACCCTAGTCCCCCGTCCCCGAGTCCCACTCGAAACCCCCCGAGCTTCCGCCGACCGAACTTCCTTCAAAAGTTGGTCGCCATCGCCTTCATGCGTTCAGTTTGCAGACGTGTAAATGATTATCGTAATATTATTCTTTGTATGTCTCTCAAAATAAATTACTGGAGCCCAATATGTCTTTCCTCCTCGTATTTTCCTATTCGGTTATAGCCCAAGTATTAATAGTGACCTGTAAGGTGCCCATCTCCGCGTCCGTCAGTCTGTCAGGAATGATGCGATTGCTTTCCGCGAATCGTTTCTACGGAGCGTGGTCATTCATTTGGTGGGCATTTATGTGATCTTCTTCATCTAGGGTTTTTTGGATCACCATGAGGATGCAGCACAGAAAAACATTTGCATAGATCAGTTGTCCGTGAGATAATGGCCATTGAATCCATTTAGTGCAAGTTGTTATCTCAGCTTCTTGGACACCTAACCGACTTTCTTTCACTGGCATTAGTTGAGTCTGTTTCTGGGGAGAAGCAGTCTAGGAAACAAACTCACCTCCCCCGCTATCCAAACAATTGTTGTCCAAGGTTTTGCATGGTAGGCATACAGCGGAGTCTGCTGCAGGGTCCGCAGAAGAGTAACAGGTGCGTAAGCCCGTAAGAGGAGGGGGGGGGGGGGGGGGGGGGGGGGGGGGGGGGGGGGCTTGCAACCCCCCAAGGCCAATATTTCAGCAAAAAATTAGGGCAGTGGCTGATAGTTTTTCGGACAACCGAATAAAATATTAACAGTTTATTTTTCGGGCAAATCATCTACAGCCCCTAGATATAAGCGGGCTCTACGCCAATGAAGGAGTAAACCTACCCTGTTAGGATGCTTGGGGAAAATCCGGTTGCCGGTAATTAATAGTCTTGTGAATATCGTCGACTTGTGAATATCATGCCACATACCTAATTTTTCAAATCCGCTATAGACTGTTAAATCAATCTCGGGGAAACCCCCTATAGGGGACGGGACCGGCAACGAAGATTTATGTCGAATATACAGCCTAAATCGCTATACACGGTTACCCATTCATCCAATATAGAAATCATCCAGAACTTCATATTTGCAGGGCATTAGTTATTGATGCTGCATACAGATCTACTTGCTATTTAACACCTACAATGGGAAGATCTTGGAGCATATACTGATATACCTGTGTAGGAGACATTAGATGACAATCGGAGGTTGTAGACGCGCTAGTTTTCATCCACGTCAGTGTGGGGCTGGGGGTGTCTGGACATTCTGCCGTTCAATTTAGTTTTCAGATTCTGATAGTTTACCACATTTTAGGGAATTAATTCATAACCCGTCTATTTGTAATCGTATGCAGATATTTTTGTAAACGACCAGGGACCGGTCTTGACAAGTGTTGGAGGGGCTCGAGGCCGGCCTCGGCCTCGAGGCCAGTTTTTGGCGGTCCGGCCCTCGTCCCTCGCGGCTGGCGCCTCGGAGCTCCGGCCTCGAGTTTTGGGCCGCGGCCGGACAATATTTTTTTGCATTTAAAATAAAGAAACAATGAAAATTTTTCTGTCCCGAAAATGATGCTTCAGGATTTGTTTGAATTTCGCGACAATTTGAACTATACGTATATCCATACTCGGTATCACCCAAAACTGCCGATAAATGTACTGGCGCTGCTCTCGGCCCGCCTTGCAATTCCCCAGTGGCAGTGTTAGAGTCTCCGGCTGCCTAGCGAGCTTGACGGGTCATCGACATCTTACTTCCTGAATGGCCTTGCACTGCAAAGTGCACATATATACGCATATGTCAGCTTTGTGGTACAAGCAGTGGAATCCTGAACATGGCGCGGCCCACGTGAACACTCCCTCACTATCGCCCCTAGAGTCGTAGTAGAGTAGCGAGATGAAATTCTAGTCTCCATGCTAAAACTGCGCATAGCCTTGACCAATAAAATAGAAGAATTGGGGTTGGTGGTTTTTTTTTTTTCCCACGGGTTTTTTTTTTTTTCTGCATATCGTGAATGTGTTTTATAATTCAATATAAATTTATATATGTAGATCTGTAGTGTGTACATGGAACGTTCAACCACAATTATTATGATTCCTTATGCATTATATACCACATATATGGTATTATATTAGGGTCTGTCTTCGCCAGCGCTGCAGCCGCCGACGGAATATTTTTCTTGTTAGCGCGATAACTCTCCCGAGTCGCCACACTATCACATGAGGGGCGGGGCATATCCGGATTTTGACGTTACTTCTTTATCGCTGATTGCGTGTTTGGAAGCATGGTGATCGTTTTAGGACTAACTCTCGTGTTAGCCTCATGGGGACCCCACCCGAACTCAGTCATTATCGAATGAGATCGACATTGTCTCTCCCGGCACACGCTGATTGCTCAAATATTTGGATAATGCGTTGCTGGTTTACCCGCAAGGCGAGGGGAGTAGTTCATGGTCGACTTTAGTCAAAGGAATCTAGAGTCATTGGACAGTGGTTGCGGGGGGTGTGTGTGTGTGTGTGGTGTGGGTGTGTAGGTGTATGTGTGGTGTGTTGGTGACGCCTGGATGTTACACGATAACTCGACTCCAACCTTAGGATCAAGCTCATTACTTGGTATGTGGTGTCCCCATTAATGAGTAATGATCCCTATTGGTTTCGGTCAGGTTAAAGGTCATCTTGAGGTCAACAACTGCAGGGCAGTAAAGGTATCACTAGCCTCTTGGCCTCTCTGGTTTGGTTTTGTTGTTAGGTTTGAGTCACTGTATGATTTGGATTGATATCGAGAATGTAGTGCCTTAGCCAAGAAGAGGGATTTTACTGAATGAACTGTTATAGATTAAAAAAAATATATGTGTCGACATACACACCATGATTGTGTGATGGCAGGTCATCTGCTGATTTAAATCCACAGCTACTTGGAAGCCAGAGGGTGCAGCCAGAATCAAAGTACTCTGCTTTCTCCACAGATGGCTGGAATACGTGAGTTTCAACTCAGTGCAGTGTCCTCAGCATCTAATTTTCTAGAATCCTGTCAAACAAAATCACGATAAAAATGTTCACAAATGAGCCTCAAATTGCACAGAGAGCATCCAGAAAACCACAGCTCCAGGGCCCTAAAGGCGAGGCCCTGGACCCACGACCGAAAGGGATCGTGTGGGAAAACCTGTATGTTACTCATCAGTGAGAACACACATATCAAGTATAAGCTTTGGGTAGAAATCTGGCTACTCCGTACCATGTGAGTATGCATAAAAAGGTCAAATGTATACGCGCAGTGAAAATTTCTTGGTCCACCAAGGAGGGCATTAAGGAAAACTTCAGGGAAATTTAGTAAAAACAATGTCTGTCACAAAACTGCATGCGTGTTTTGTCGCCTGTAGACATAGTAATTATCCTATGTCAGTTCATCAGTGTCATTAATTAAATAATATAATATGTTATTTCTCAAAATAAATTACAGTAAAATTTAAGATTACTATTGCAAAATTGTACGTTAGTATAAACTTTTTTTTATTGGGCTCTCTCAACAAAATTAACGAGAAATGCCATTCCCGGCCATCTGGGAGGTCTGGGAGGCCAAGGTGGCACTCCGCTCAGTTGGTCAACTTCCAGACCATGGCACCGCAATGATCCCCTAATGGAAAATCTGTTGCTACGCCATGAAGACGAGTCTCGTCGTTCAAAGATTGACCCAGAAGGTCCTAGGTCATTAATGTCAAATGAGGGTAAAAAGGAAGTTGGAAGGAGTCAAGTTTTTCACCAGAGATTAGATGCACAAACGAACACAATTTTCATTATGCCAACCCCGAAACTGTTTCATCATGGAAAGAGATATAAATAAGTGGACAATACAATTGTCCACTAGTAACTTAACTTTGTATTATGCTTTCTTCTCCAACAAAATACACGATAAGGTGCCATTATCCGGCCATCTTGGAGGTCTCCTCGAAAGACCAAGGTCGCGACTCCGCTTAGTTGTTCACCGTGTTGAAAACAACCTCACTTGCCCCCCCCCACTTCCAGACCTAGGCAACCCCCATGACCCCCTAGGGAGAAAACCCTGCTAACGCCACTGATGACGAGTCTCGTCTCGTCGTCACGAAGAATTGACCCTGACGTCCAAGGTCCCATTAGGTCAAATGAAGTCAAAAGCTCGAAGGAAACTCACCCCCCTCTATTCCAGACTCGGCACCCCCATGGCCTACTGAAAATCTCCTTTTTACAGAGGACAAAACCAGAACTTGCGTGTGATATGTAGTGTTCTAAGTACTCCAGTGAATTTGACTTATTAGTTGTTTGCAAGAAGACGGGTCTGGTCGTCACAAAAACTGACCCCGAAGGTCAAATGTTTGTCCAAAGCTCACCTCCTAAATGAAGTTCACCTAGACGAACGAAACTTCCATGGCGGACGTCGCATTGAAATGTCTTGGGCCCTATGTTGAGCTTATTACCTTGCCCTGACACCTAAAACAATACGATTCTCCTCCTCTATCGCAACCACCTACATAATAAGAACTTGAAATACTTGCATTCATTACCTATCGTGCTGATAAGCTTCTTAGACTTAGCCATGTCGGACCTTGAATTGGCAACCCAGAAGCAATAGGGTTCATCCCCACATGACAACTACGTGCCTATTTCTAACACGATAATGCTTTGCGTTCTTCCGATAGTGGGTTATGCCCAGGGGTGCCACCCCCACACACGCACACACAACCAACACACACACACACACACACAACATACATACACGCACGCCACATATACGCACACAAATAACACCAAATTGCCGGTGCAATGACTACAAAGATTCCTTTTGCCTTCGCAACGAATCAAGTATGGTATTTGGACTTCCGGGATGGTACCAAACATTAATCCTGTTTGGTAGAATTTACTACTACTACTCATATGTTTAAGTGAATGGGCATTAAGACTGGTACCGTTTGATCAATGGGGGGGGGGGGGGGAATGATCACAGTAGTCCGATTCCCCCAACAAGCACATTTGGGGGTGTATGATGTATCCATGGACCCCCTCTTAATCCTTTCATTTTCGTGGAAGACTACGTCCACCATAATCTGATAATAGGCATCTGAATGGACCATTTGCTTAATGTTCATTGGTTGTAGACGCACAAGCACCTCCTTTCCGGGAACGCCCAAACTGGAACGTTCATTGAACTCAAAGTCAAGATTAACATTTGATGAATGACATAGGAACGTCACCTCACATTCCAGGGCTATGTTCATACAAGGTCAAGAATCCCTTGTTCGTTGAACTTTTGAAATGATAACTACGTAACGTTCAAGAACTAGGTTCACTCAAGATAGAAAACGTTCACTGAAGTTATTATGACCGATCCTTCAGCGTTCTTGTCAACGTTGTATACTGTTGCTGGAGGTTGGCTGAACGTGCGACTGAACGTCGTCCACCTGTGAACATAAACCCAAGGTGAGCGAAACCGTTTTCGAGCCAACGTTTATCTACGTTTACGTTCACTGAACGTAGATTGAACATTCGATGCCGGACTGGGTAGGGTAGGACTACCAGATATGGGTCGGCTGCGAGTATTAGTCATTAGTCATTGACAACAATTCACTCTTGTCCATATTGCCTAAGCTTCGATCCTAGAGTGAACTAAGCTTAATTTGAATAATACCAATAATATCCCAAAACTACAGTGCATTGTTATCATGCTATCACATAGGGCAGATAGAAACCCCCATCTTTGAGAAAGAAAGTAGGGATTATAGGCACCAGGTATTATTGCATGTCGTTACTGACCGAAGAAAGGGATATGTTAATTGAACATCAATGTGACGGCCACAATACGGACGAGTAGGTGTGTAGTAAGTTAATTATCTGCCCTATTTGCCTGTTATAATAATTATTCAGATTCAGGTGATTTGAAAGGCTCCTTTGTGGCAGCTAGAGGTTGGAATTTAGCAAGGAATCAATACGCAAGTTGCGTTCTTGTCACTGCACTTCAAAGAACATCACTATCCCTACAGTCTTGGCAGCAGGCGTGCATGGTGTATAGTCTCATGCATGAGGTCGATGATGAGGATGCAATTTGCTGACAGCTTTCCGACAATTGCAAGCCCAGTGTGTCAGTCAAACTATTGGGTAAACTATGACTACTTTTTATTATTGAAACGAATTCGGGGAGGACATTGACAAACAATTCCTGCAGTATTCTTCCACCCTGGTCTAGGACCGAAGTCCCAGTCCGAAGTCATCGAAGCCGAGCTCGCGGACGAATTCCTTAAAAGTGGCGCCACCTATGCATAGAATTCACTGTGGAGCCCCACCAAACACAAAAACGTTATCATAACATGTTGAAGCGAGTTTCTAAACTCTCAATAAACGTTAATTGTGTGGTGTTATGTTATCAGGACATTTCTATGGCGATTTCCTTCGACGCGGAGCATGTTTTCAACGCATAATAATGTTATAATATTGTATTGACAGGGGCGTACCCAGCCCTGGAGCCCGTGTGAGCGAAGTTATGAACATTTCCTCAAACTTCAAGCGCGCATACCCGCAATCCAAGCGAATTAAGCGCGGAACCATAGGTTGGCGCGTCGCGTACGAAGAAAAAGTACCTCTTAGATAATCGGACATGACAAGCAGACGCTTCCCAGTGCCAGGCCTTGCCAATGACACAGATAATTTCCTATGACTCGTCGTTACAGGACGTGCAATTATTCATAATTTATAATAATTTCTTTCTTTTTTCTTTCTCCATATAATTCTTTCAGTTTTCTTATTCTCTTCCATGTTTCATTTTGTTTTTTCTATTCCTCTTTCTTTACCCGGAATTCCCTCCTCCGTTGTCTCCTCTGACCATTGACCCCCCCCCCCCCCATCCTCTTTCTTCGTTTCCACTTTCCCCCTCTCATTATAGGTATTTCTCGCTCTTCTCCGTTCCCCGTGTTACTTCACTCTCGCCCCCGCTCTCCCCCACCGTTCCGGTCCTCTCCGTGATCCCCTCTTCCTCCTTCTGTCTTTCTAATTTTCATAATGTTGCGAAATTTCAAAGTTTGTTCAAATTTCATACAAAAACTTGGTGAATATGAGGTCATCTTCAGTCACGAGAACTTTCAACAAAGATTCGGGGTTCGTGGGTGGATTCATAATACCAGGTGGGGGTAGGTCCCCTTTAGTTCCGAAATTCAAACATGGATTTAGGGTGCACGGGAGGTTCATCCACGTATCTAATTCGTATAATTTACGCGTAATTCAAAAGTTTGTTTCGATGTTCACGAAGCTGGCTGGGTATGCCCGCGGTATGGTCCAATTCCATGCAATAAGTTCGGACATATTTATAGAAATTATAGTCACATTTCCCCAAAACTTGGTACTCCTTGGTAGACTATTAGACTAGTATAGACATGTGTCAAAATGATCAAATCATTATGAATTTGAGGGAGTGGGGGGGGGCGATCGCCTTGTGTAACGTTTTAACCAGTGGCATATAGGAACGGAATTTTGAGTGGGGTGATACCCCTCCCTTTGCAAAATGTTGCTTTCCTGTTGTGACCTTAGATTGCAGTTTGGGTTTGTTGTAAATATAGCCACTCCAAGACACTCACTTCATTTCCAGAAATAATTAGGCATTTTTCACGTTCTTAGATGCGACTGCACTCAGACTTGTGATGCTTTCTGGCCCCAAAAAGTTTTACCGAGCTTCTAACCTTATTATAACAGACCGTCAACATAGGCATACGGCCATTCCAATTAAGGGGGCAGGATATATTTGCCCGATTTTTGTAGTGGTAGTGGGTCACCGGAAGACTGATTTTTGGAAGTTTTTCGCCGGCATTTCATCGAAA
Organism: Sclerodactyla briareus; assembly: GCA_026419785.1. Classification (NCBI taxonomy): domain Eukaryota; kingdom Metazoa; phylum Echinodermata; class Holothuroidea; order Dendrochirotida; family Sclerodactylidae; genus Sclerodactyla; species Sclerodactyla briareus. Next base: position 187,559 of record JAODTK010005562.1, read on the forward strand.
ATGCGGGGCCATTCAGCGAATATTCGGCCATTTGTTTTAAATTTGCTCTTTCGCTGCCCAATTGTCTCACGAACTTTGGTCATTTTCCCGAACGAAATTTTCATCTCAGAAAAAATGTGCGCCAGTTGCCCCCCGCTGTACCATGCCTGCTCGTACGCCTATATGACCACCAAGTCCGATGCGATTTGCGGCAGGCTCTGAATCTTGTGATTTCTTTTACTGATGCACGAGGGCGGGTAAAAGTAGTGGCATACCCACGAAGGGGGGGGGGGGCGGGGGTCGAAGAACCCCTGACCCAAGTGCCCAAATGAGTATGCCCAATAGGGGGGTGAGGCCACCCAATTATAAGGGCGCACTTCCCATGGGTTCACGACCATCATCCCCCCCCCCAATCCAAACCCGCTCTGTGCGCGCCTGCGTGAGTGCCCTTCGTGTGGAGTGGGTCGCGAAATCTCACTTTCCCGACACCGTCGAATATCCTCCAGTTAGTCCATCATAGATGACCCAGGTTCTGCTTTTTTTCTGCCACGTTCCCGTTTCTTTCGACGTAATCTTCAAAAAAGATCGCCCCGGATCCCGGATATAATAAAGTCTCGAAATTTCTGAGTTCACAGGTGGCGGCTACGTAAAATACGCCAAAGAATACTAATGCATGCGAAGCGCGCCGAAACCTTCGAACGATTTTGTGATATTTCATTTAAAAAATGATCTCTACCTCATCTTTTCCGGAATTTCGGATTTTTGGTTTCGAATTTGGATCGATTTCTGCCCTCATCAGTGTGTATTTCTAGTTATCCGTTTATATTATCAATATACGGCTGTCTATTGGATCATGGTAAAACAGAGGTAAACTGCTTTCTGTCCGAAACTGGAGGGGCTGAGGAACAGGGCGTAGCGAGGGTTGATAAAAATTCTTTTTGGGGGGTAGTGCTTATGTTTTGCCAACGGATCTGGCAATGGTGACTGATATGGGGAAGAGTTCTAAGGGAAAAGGTTGCCCCTCCTTAAAAATTTTGATTATTGAAACGGCCTCCGATGCATCTATAGTGCAATATTTTCAGTAAATTTGGCGTCCGCGGGACCCTTTCAAGTTGGAAACGGCTGAAGAATTTCTTCTGTCCCGCATCCTAAACAATGCCCGTTCTTTAACTGCAACTCGTGAGTATGAAGCGCATAACCACCAGGCACACTGCGCACGGAGCGCCCAAACAATTGACACTTCAATGAGTCAATTGATCAAATTTTCGGCCATTTAGTTACAATTTCAGACCATCTATCCACTTTTTGCATTCGGATATCTCCAACCAGATATTAACTTATTTTCTGTGCCCAAGTTTGGTAGTTTCGCCCGAATTTTCGATCTAAAAATATGTAAAAAATGGGGGTGGGGGCTGCCCCTATCTCTCGCCTTGTATTCTAATAGCTATGGCCGCTCGCATGATTTCCCCCCTAAAACGATTATTTCATCATCGTTAAGTCTGGGAAATTCTTATTCCTTCCCCTAATTGTTTTCCAGTCCAACTGGCTTGAAAAATTGTATGTATCTCTATAGGCCCCGAAACCAAAAGTGTCAAGGCTGTCAAAACTCATAAAATAAAATGTCAACGCTAATGCTCTATTTCCCCTTTTGCCGAATTGCCGACAGACTCGGTCACTCGTCCATTAAAACCGACGGCGACGGGCCGTCACATTATCAATTTTTGCTGACACGGCCAATCTCTTGCCGACGCTGGAATTGGCCGCTAGAGGAAGAAGCCAAATTCGAATGGCCGATAATAAAGTCTGGCTTCCTTTTTTTTCTTTCTATTCCCCTTTCCCTTCCCTACTTCCCCTTCACCCCCTTACTTTGAATCTTTCACTTACTTTCTCCTCCTTCCTTCCCGCCACGGTTTTTGATCCTCTCTCTTTTCCTCTTCTTATCCTCCTCTCCTCTTTCTTTCTTCTTTGTCCTTCCTCTTTCTCCTTTTGTGCCTACAGATTGAAAATTTGCCGAACGGAGACGAAATATTGGGGGTACTGTTGTGTCCCCCCCCCCCCGCTCAGCTAACTGGCCTGGCTAATAAGGGTTACGGTGCCAAATGTCCGCGTCTTCCGCTGAATATCAGGACGCCTAATTTGTATATTTTAGTCCTCAAGCGGCTTTACGAATTGCACCAGCCCATATTAACGTACTAAATACATGCTTGAATCCATACAGGCTACGGATGTGGGTCATCCGCAAGCTATTTCCGAATTGGCTGTACGTCAGCAATGGCCTTCACCAGACTTTTTTCGTCTTGGGGGGGGGTACAGAAATGTTTTAAGGGGGCACGAGATTACTATCCAAGCGAGCGCTACCATGATTGGCGCAAGCGTAACAAGGAAATTTTTGGTTGTGCAAGCTCCTAGATGGTCGGAAATTGCCTTTCCCGAGCATTTTAGGTTGCGTGTACCAGCTTCAAACAAGGGCATATTATGATCACAAAAGTTTTGTACTCGGTGGAAAATTTTGACATTTTGTTTGGCGTCCGGTCCTATCGTTGCCCCGACTTTAACTCTTGCTTCCCACGTACAAGAACATTTTTTTTCGGTTATTGCAAGCCCCCAGTTGGGCCGGAAATGGCCCTTTCCGGGCGTTTTAGGCTGCGTGAGCAAGGGTGTCCGCCAGCGGGGGGGGGGGGGGGGGGGGGGGGGGGGGGGGGGGAGGGGGGGGGGGGGGGGGGGGGGGGGGGGGGGGGGGGGGGGGGGGGTGGGGGGGGGGTGGGGGGGGGGGGGGGGGGGGGGGCAGCCCCCTGCGGAACGATTTTTATATATCTGGGGGTGCTGACTCTCCTCCCTGACAAAAGGGCACCTCACCCTACCCCCTGCACAAAACTACAACATTTTTCGTCGTCCTTTTCATCATTTTTCAGATTTGTTTCTTTTGCAAATTTTTTTATTACTTTTTTTTGTTATTTCATAGCGAGTCGCGTGATTCCGATTAGACAGTCACCCTGATGTACACCCGCGTTAAACGGTACCCTAATCAGTTTTAATAGTCAAGCACGAGGCGCATTGGCCAACCCATGATCAAAAGCAAACAATTAACAGTGGGGGGACCAGCGGGCGTAGGTGCCAGGTTTCTGTGTGATGGGAAAGTTACCTCAGGGTCCCCATTTGGAACCGCGCCGTCGTGAGGGTATATGGGAAGGGATGTCCATCGTCCCCTTTTGACGATTCTGTGTTTCGAAGATTCAAAATTGTTTCATCCTAGACTCAATGAGCTGGAAATGCCTGCTTTTTCATATTTCACTTGATATAATTACTTCACTGTCTTTTCGGTTTGGAATTTTCAGGGGCGGCGCGATCTGTGTTGAATATCGGGTGGAGATATGAGGGGGTAGTCTATCTACGCAGGAGCGCACTAGGTTGGCGTGTAGCGTGTAAGAAAATTTTGGTTTTAAGACCCCCCAGATTGCAGGGGAAACGGCACTTCTGGGGTTTATATTGGCAGTAAGCAACATCCCCAATCGTCAATAAATTCCCGAATTTTTTTATTTCAAGAAGAAAATTGCTTGAAGGAACTGATCAATTTTTTTCCGTACAATTCGGGCCACCGTAGGTTGCTGACGCGTAGGGCACAAAGTAAAAAATTTTTGTTTTTTATAGACCCCCCATATTGAAGAGGAAACGCATTTCACGGAACAGTTTATGGCAGTGTAAGAACTCCCTATAAAATTGGCACATAAATTCAAATTATATAAGAAAAAAGAATAACGTTCTTGAAGGAACTGATCGATGTGTATTCCTTACAATGAGGGGCAGCCGCCCACCTCAGGGGAGCGTAGGGGGTACAAAGGGAAATTTCATTTACCAGTTATGGGCCGTGAGCAACGGCTCTAAAATAATTTTTAAAAATTTGTATTTCAAGAAAGAAACGTTCTTGAAGAAATATTGATGTTATTCCTGACAATTTGGGCCAGCATCAGTGATCTCGTATAGGTACAAGGAAATTGTGAAGCCTTACGAATCCCCCAGGCTGCCGGGAGGAAACGGCTACTCCCATGTCTATGCAGTAAGCAACATCTAAAAGTATATCTCAGAAACACTATGAAGAAAAGGTCTTCGTTATCAGTACAATTCGCGCCACCATCAGTGGACGCGTACCGTACAAGAAAATAGTCTGACAGACCCCCCCCTCCCCCCTTCAGATTGCAGGGAGCGGCAACTTCCCGCGAATATTGGCAGTATGCATCTCTGAAATTGACACTAAATTTCCAAAAACTGATAGATGTTAATCGTTACATTTCGTCATCGTGGTCTCCCTTCCTACCATTACCAGGTCTTAGAGATATTCCATAGAGGACCCTTCCAATTGAGTTGGAGGCTGCCGCAGATGAAAAATGGCCTTGACATCACTGTCAGGAAAAATGGTGCATTTTTTTCGGGCATTTGATTGAAAGGAAAATTGGGCCAAGTCAGCCATGTATTGACTCTTTTTAAAAAATACATAAGCGCTATATAAGCACTTAGGTATTTAAGGAATCAAAATATGATTTGAAAAATTCGTCATGTGCAGGGCCCCGATGCCTCCGGTAGGCCTATGCTAGTATCAGTGTGTGCCTTACAGCCGCAAGACGCGGTTGGAGTGCGATTGCGAACGTAGTAGGCCTATTTCGGAGTAGGTATGTGGTTTTATGGTGTTTGTGCCCGTCAAAGCAGAATGGCATCGTTGGCAAGCGGGGGCAAAGGAATTAAAAACGAATCAGGCTCACAGACCACCGGAGAAGGCCAGGTTACTACTGACTTAACCATGTTCACGTCCATTAAAACAAGCATTAACAGAGCACACTACGGTGTGATAGAAGAACACAAAATTGCTGAGATTGCAACGGAATCTTTAGCAATGGCCAAACCTCCCACTACCGGTCGGGGAAAACCTGGCCAAGTGCAAACCCACCCAATGTTGAATGTTGACGCTAGGTTGCCTGCGAGCCAACATACAAATACGTACAGATGTTTAATACAGATGGAATTCTGAAAAATTCAACTTTTCGGTATTTTATTCAAGTTGTTGTTAGGTGCATTGAGGATTTTATAAAACAAGTAGGAAACTTCAGAGATCTTTTTCCAAGGCCTATCAGATTCAATCTTTAAAATAATACAAGTGAATGGGGCGGTCATACTTGAATATCTTCCATTCAGTTCTCAAGTACACTGAATAAAACAACGACGCAGCCAGCCTTTGAAAACCGGATACTCAAAAAAATCGCGGGGTGCGGACCACAATTGACCTGAAATGGTAGGGGTGCTCCGCACCCAGTCAGAAAAATCTGGGGGTGCTGCAGAGCACCCAGCACCCCCATTAGCAGGGGCCCTGGGGGGGGGGGAGGGGGGTCGGCGAAGCCTGGCCCCCCCTAGTCGGGGAATGTTTTCCCATCCTTTTTTTGTTTTCGTCGGGGAGTTTCGAGTGGGTTACGTGAAATGTACACACCCACGACGAGGGCTTTTTGCCCCGACAGATCAGTATTTCCAAACTCCTTTATAGTGAAAATTTCTATATTGAACTTGAAAATTTTCGGGCCGCTTCGCGCGCATCATAGTTTCCAGATTATTGTCGACAAGTTCCGCGCTTCGAGTTGAGTCAGCGTAAATCTTCCTTACGATCCTGTTGATTGAAACAGGCGTTTGACTTGGTTCGCCTCGTACCAGCCTACATTCCTCATATGTGCAGAGTCGGCCCTCTAACAATCGGTGACTTGCCTCCTAAAACGAAAGATATGTTGGGATATTTCGACCGTTGGTAATTTATTTTTAAAAGAGCGATTACGCCCCCTCGATTTTAGGAACGGCTTCTCCAATAGTCTGCTTTAGCAGGCTATCTTCCTAAAGGGACTATAAAATCGTGGACTATATAGATAGGATACACAAGCATGGTTGGAATCTTCGAAATGTCCCTGACACAAGAGATAAGGTTACAATTTTTTGGGGGGAGGATGCTCGTTCTGCCGTCTACCAATGTTTGCCTCTGTTGTAGAGTGGTGTACGCTTTCACGCCGCAGCCCAGGCATTCCTGTGCAGTTCTTCGGGAATGAACCTGCCCTTATTCCTTCTACTAATGAGGGCGCCTGATTGAGTGGGCAACTATTGAAATATAAACTTGCAATCCACAATTTGTATTTCTTGTTTTCGTTTTTTTTTCTTCAAGAAAAATGTTCAAAAATGAAAACATCAAAATGCAGGTTTTGACCTAGGGTGGGTGAACTCGTCGGGGAACTTCCAACTTGGACCCCCCGCGGGGAAATCGGACCCCCCCGTCGGGGAAATCCTGGCGCCACACTGGCGGCGTGGACAAGCTTCAACCATGGGGATTTATTATCACAAATTTGTAATCGGTGGAAAAATTTGGGACATTTCGTCGGAATCCAGTCCTATCATTGCTCCGACTTTAACTTTCAGCGTTCAGCGTAACAAGAAATTTCGGTTGGCAAGGCCCAGTTGGCCGGGAATGGCCTTTCCCATGTGGTTTAGGCCGGCATTTGTACCAGACTTCAAAACAGGGGCATTTTATGAATTATCAAAAATTGTGTAATCGGTGGAAGATTTGGACATTCTATCGGACTTCAGTCCTATCATTGCCCCGATTTTTTGGCCAGAATGTTCAACAATTACTGCTCCTACTACCGTACACAAGTGCAAGCGCGCAAAATTTTTTTCCGTATTTCCAGGGCACATCTGAAGAAATCAGGATCCAAGCAAAAATTTAGGACATTTAGCTAACTTTAGCTCTACTGTCCCAACCATGATATAAAACTCATGCTAGAGAGCAGGGGGAACTTCGAGTAGTAGTAAGTTAGTAGTTCCCTGAGCTGGAGAAATTTCAACTAGCTCCATGGAGAATAAAACACGCATTGAACATTCTAAGCAGTTTGTTAGCCAGTGTGGAGTCGAGGATCCAGCCTATCCGAGTCCGAGTCCAAGACTGAGTCCTCAACATCCGAGTCCGAGTCCAAGACTGAGTCCTCAACATCCGAGTCCGAGTCAAGTCCAAGTCCTTGTGTCCGAGTCCCGCGTCCGAGTCCACGAGTCCCTCTTACAAACTTGAATTTTAGCAGAAATATATGGTATATGGTTCAGAAGCAAGTTATTGCAGTAGTTTGTTGCATCAACAGGGCCTATTGTAAGTTTGCATATTTATCCCATACAAAATTTGGGGTTGCCCGTACCTGTTTAAAGCCGCGTTCCATGCACGCGGGCGGGCGGGCGGGCGGGCGTCTGAAATCGCTCATCGTTATTTTCAATGGAGCCGTTCATGCACGCGGGCGGGCGGGCGGGGGCGGGCGGGCGGGCGGGCGGGCGGGCGGGCGGGCGGGCGGGCGTTTTCTCGAATCGGTCAAGTAGCGATTTTTTCCGCCCGACCGCTTGTCCGCGTGGTATTTCGCAATCAATTCCCGGGGACTTTCCCTGCACTTGCAATCTTACCGGCTTGAAGCCGGATATAATGGAGGAGTAGAGGACAATTTTAGGTTCAAATAATGTTCCAAACAACATTCATACCTGTTTCAACACTAGGGATGAGATTTTATACAGATTGTGTCTAAATTCAACGACCAGACACCTATTTGAACCATATTTACATGTTTAAACCAATTGATATGTCAAGTATTTGCTAATAAATTCTCTGAAACCTGTCAATTGTGAAGTTTTAATGGTGGGCCGTAATCGTTGACATTCAGAACAATGGTTTTCAGAAAATAAACACCAGTGTTTAGGTTTTTAAAACAATAGTATGCGTCCGGTGTTTGACAACAACGACAACGACAACAACGACAACGAAAACAACGGACAACAACGACGACAACGACAACACGACGACAACGACAACAACAACAATAATAATAACAATAATAATAACAATAATAATAACAATATTAATATAGTAGGTTAATATTCGTTCTTATATAGCGCCTATACCCACACTAAAAGTGAGAAGAGGTGCGTGACTCGAGAAAACGCCCGCCCGCCGCCCGCGTGCATGGAAACGAGTCTTCCAAAACGCCCGCCCGCCGTCCGCCCGCCCGCCCGCGTGCATGGAAACGCAGCTTTAGTCATCATTGGGGAAGTACATAACATGCATGCTAATAGCATATGCAAATTGCATTACAGCAGTGCCAAAACTAACAAAATAAATAAAAACAACTCATGCATATAACTCCACCTGATCTCCACCTCTCACAGTTTGCAAACTCCAGGACGATAATAACTTTCCAGAAAGCAATCACTTTGAAGTATTTTTTCATTGCATTTCAAGAACTTCAACATATCCATCTTTATAGACAGGCGTCCATAGTGTATAGCCCCATAAGGATGCCACCTGCCTAACAAGCTCATTCCGACAAGCGCAGTTAGTCAATAAAATGCACTATTGGCTATATAACTTGATTTGAGTGAATTCTGGAGACATGGACAACGAGACAGTACATCGCATTTATAATTGTCAATGTCGATGTAAAAATTTCGCAGTATAACACGGTAACACCTAAGTTTCGAGATTTCCCTGTGGATTTTTTTTCTGAGCGGTCTCGAACCTGGACTCGGACCGAGTCACCGAGTCCCAACAGCCGAGTCCCGAGTCCGAGTCCGAGTCATCAAGGGACGAGTCCGAGTCCGAGACCGAGTCCTTCAAATCGGTCTCAAGACCAAGACCGGACTCGAGTCCTCCAACACTGCTGATAGCCTAGACTAGGCTACTGCAGTTCGAAACTGCGCGTGGTTGAGAGGGGAAGAAACGGACAAGAGGCTCAGTAAAGGGTTCAGTAACTCGGAAGAGGTTGATTGTAGTTTTCAAGGTTAATGAGAATGTTGTTGTATATTTTCACCCTCACGAATATGTATAAGCTAGGGGCCCAATGAGGCAGACATTTCCCATAGAGCTTTCAGGGATGTTAGTGAGCGGCAGAGAGCAACGGGATAAATTCCCCACTAATACCACGCGCGCGAAACACGAACTTTTTACACTTTTTAGTGCATCCGAAGCAAATTTGGCAAATTAAAAAAAATAAAAAAAATAAAAAAAATAACAAATTAGCCAGGTCTATATCAACTGGTAGTCGAAATACTACTACAGAATAATTTTTCGAAAACCCATCTCATTGGGAGGGGGGCACACGGAGGGGGGGCACACGGAGGGGGGGGGGGCACAGTGGTTCTCGAGGGGCACGTCCTCCTGCCCCCCCCCGCGCTATAAATTGCGGGAGATGGCCACTCAGGCATTTCGAGCTAGAGATATTCGGACTTTGGTCATGGCTGATGTACAAGTTATTGTTTTCTCTTCTTTCAAAACCTTCCCGCCTCTCTTTAGTTTTAACCCTTTAGCACCTCCCGGGCCAATATTAATAACCCTTTTCTCATTTTCATTTTTTCAATTTGCCGACTGGAGCACAAAAGGTTAGTTCTATACTACAAATTGCCGGAGATGCCATTCCCACCCCCCAGGCCCATTTGAGCCAGGAATATTCGGGATCGGTAAGGGTTGAATATTAAAGGTGTGCTCTTTTCTTTTAGAACTGTTTTGTACACTTTTTAACCTCTTTTAAATTGCAATTTTCCTTCATATTGCCAACTGGGGCATAATTTGGCCGATGCCTGTGTGAATGGGGGGGGGGTCACACCCCCTACACCCCCCCCCCCCTCTGGCGACGCCCCTGCTTGCATCTCTTCCATTCTGTGGATCCATCTCTGCTGACTTTATATTCTTCAGTCTTGTCTCATTTATAGTGAGATTACGCTGCCCAAGCTTTCTTGGTACTGTTTCCTTAACGTTCGTATCTGTCCTTTATTTGTTGTAATCCAGCTTATGTCATCAGCATATTGCTGATCAATCATTAGAGATTGGCTTTGTTTTAGCTTGCTATAAGCGTGGTCTTTCAGATGCTCTGGAAAAGTCATATGATTTTCAATCGGAATTGCGTAGTTGTGTCATCCTCATCATCCTCTCTCCTTGACTGCAGTGATTTTGACAGGTAATAAGTAAAGGCAACTGAACTTGTATCAACACACGAGAAGAATGGGTGTAAAAATCAAGCAGGTCAAAGGAAGCGCGACGGATCGTATGGTGGCCCACTCTAAACTAATAACGGACGCGCAACGGACACGCAACGGACGCGAAACGCATGTATGGATGGCTAGCTTAACGTGTATATAACGGTCACGTGGCTTGAAATGGTTTCTGACGCGGCTCCGCTGCTGCTAACACTGTGAATCGAGTATTTGTGAATCGCGATTTTTTTAATGTACTCAAACTGATTACAAGTTCGTACACAGTATAGTACAGCTGCTAGGTACATTGCCTAGTATATGACACGCAAAAAATGGCGTCTGTTGATATGGATGTCGGAGTGGAAGCGGTTTCCACGGGACGTGGAAGGTAGGATTTAAATTAGTTGCGATTTGTCAGTTTTTTTTCAGTTTGTCTGTAGCCGCCTTAACTAGTTATTTTCATTCCACAGATGTCAAGGTTGAGGTGTATACAAGGAAGCTACGACGTCGGCGGAATGGAAGGGTAAGATCATTTCTGAATCCGGAATTTATCACACAGTGTGACAGTCCCAGATTGGAAGAAAAATGCAATCACGAATGAAATGAACAGAACAAACAAACCGACCTCACTATCAAGTAAGACCCCGTCCCTAACGAATCCTCATAACCCCATCAATAAAACTGAATCCTCAAAATACCTGTAGCCTTAACGAGGCTACAACAAGTAGTATAGGCCTACAGTGCCTAGGCTACAGTACAATGTGTGAAAATACAATGCCAAATTCGGTGTCAAGATAACCTAGGCTTAGGCCTATTCAGTCTTCTTCTAATCTATTCTTAGTAACACTGAACGTAACTTATAAAGTTAGTCTTAATTAGCCTGCGCTCACTGGCTTTAGTACTGTACTTAAAGCCTGCGTCACAACTCTAGGCTAGGCCCCATAGGCTGTTTTTAGGCTACCGCTAAGCGGCAACTTTCTTTCAACTTCAGTTTCTGACAAGCTTGCATCTCAATTATATATCCAAAAGACCAATTATTGGAGTTAAGAAAAGGTTTAGAATCATACATTCCCCATATGGGTCTTGGCAGGTGAGAATTACCAAGCATACCCAGAATCAGTCAGGAATCTCTTCACTGATCACAAGTTGAACAGACCCCTCTTCAAGTTGTTTTTGCATTGCCACTCTAAGTTATGAATAATCATGCAGATTTTCTAGTTAGGTAGAAAAGGTTCTCGCATGTGCTTCAATGAATAATAGGATCGCCAAAATTAGCCCTGAGTGGCAACACTTCTGTTTACAAAACTATGTTCAGAACAAGACAGGGCTGGGAAAAAAACAGGGGTGATTCCCCCAATTATACAGTAAAAAATGAGCTTGTAAGCATCAACTTTATGCTGATGAAATTTTAACATTGTGGTGGATTGGAATGTTCTGTAATGATGTTTTGAAGGTTATAGAGGCCTGTTGTAATCGGAGGAAGAGTTGGAGGCATGAGTGACGGATGTCGTCACCTCCAATGGGAAGAGTGCTACAGTAAATTTTTCTGATACGTGACTAGTCTTACTGGTTATAGTCTTAGTATTTCTAGCCTAGGTCTACCCTTATGGTCTCATCAAAGTATCACCAGAGCAGAGGGCTCAGCCCCTGACTTTGGTTGTCCACTGGCAATCTGCAACCAGGGTGACGGAACGATATCAAAAGGTTCTATATTCATGAGGGGTCATGGTTATGAGGGTCATCATTCGGACAGGGTCATCATCAAAACTAAGGTTCATAGCATAAGGTTCGCTATTCATGGTGAACAAAAAGTTTCATTGTCATAAGGTTTGTTAGTCTAATGGCGGACGACGAAAAAAGGGCCGGTTTATGACCCCCCCAAAAGGTAGTATACTATAAAAAGGTTCAATATTCAGAGGCATAGAACAAGGTTAGTATCCATAAAAAAACAAGGTTGAGTATAAAACGACAAGGAGGTTTTGTTAATTCATGATCGACAAAAAGGTTCGATTCCATGATGGAACAAAGCTCAGATAGTCATCTGATTAGGAGGGTCGCAAAGAGGGGCCGTGGAGAAAATGTTAACCTTCTACCAAAGAAATTGTGTGCGCCCAGATGAAAGTCAGGGTGAAATCATAGCGACATTTTCCTTTTTCTGTATTATTACTTGATAAAATCATGACACGGGAAGACGTCTGCATAGAAAAAACCATGCCCCAACCACAGGCAAAGTGTGGATTTGTATGAGCCTACTGTACAAACGTGCCGACAGCACCATCCACTACGATGCATTTTTTTTTCTTGACGAAGTCGGAGAATTCTATGCAGTCACGTGTGGGTGAGTATGATGTGGTGTGTATTGTAACACCCACCTTGTAATAAGGCGAAAGTCCAACATGCCTGATGGGATCACGTTCAAACTTGTGGTATGTGTGATTACCATGATGAGGACATGCCCGCTATTATTGTTGTATGAGTAGGGGGTCGATTTGGACAAAAAGTGGAAAACTTGTAAAATTCTGTTTGGGGCACTTTTACCTTGTAATCAGGCAAATCTAAATCTAGGGGATCAAGTTCAAAACTTGGTTGTGTGTGCGTCCCATGATTGAGGACCCTGAACGCTATTTATTGTTGTCTAGTAGGGGCCAATTTAGCAAAAAGTGGAACTTGTGTGAAATTCTGCTATGTGAGCACTTCCCTTTTCAGGCAAAGTCCGGGTTGGTTGATTTAAATCGGTGATTAAAATCACGATTTAAATCAGGGATTTTATTTGAAAAAATTCATGATTAAATCAGAAATCGATTTGAATCGATTTATTTGATTTAAATCACTGAGTTAATCATATTTTTTAACAAAAAAAAAAAAAAAAAAAAAAATCACCAACCTGGGCAAAGTCCAAATGCTGTGTGGGATCAAGTTCATAATTGGTGCCAGGGTCGAAGAATATTTTGAAATTCAGTAGCCCTTCGAGGTCCAAGGAAACTGAATTTGGAGCCGAAAGGGCCGATACTGAGTCCATGATTTAGCGGTGTTTAAATGTACCTTAAGGACAAGGAAAAATAAAAACAAAATTTCAAAAAAATGAGGAGGAGGCGGGCCCCTTTTTTTTTGAACAACCCGACCATTGCTTATCAAGAGGTTTATTTTACCAGACGGGGTCCCAATGGATGGCAGGAGTGTTTGCTAAGGGGTTAGCCTCCCTGTTGTTGGCTCAATTGTCTCCTGATCCCTCTCTCAATCGACTGATCGGCCACACTATTGCTACACAAGTAGGTCACTTGTTAGGGCAGTGGGGAAAACATGGGGGATGAATGCCAACCCATGCCATTAATGTTACTGCGACCCTGCTTCCACCCCTTAGCAACATGACTGTCGCGGAAAGGGCCAACTCGATCAACGGCAACCTCTTCTGGCCCTAGTGAAGTTTTTCCAGCAAATTGTCTTTTGTGTGAATAAATGAGGAAAACAGAATGATAATTTTAAATGGCATTACTAATTCCCCAAAAGTAGCCCGCAGTAGGCCTAGCTCCTGTGCTTGTATGATTTTGTACAGGACCACACTTGGCCTAGATCAGCTAAAAGTAACTTCATGAAGACACCATGCAAATAAACATGATTCAATCTTTTGTGAAGTGTTGTATAAACCCATCTACTGCCTGTTCCAGTATTTGATGATTTTCAAATGTTTCAGATGGCAGAATTATTTCACCTACTCACCTTACTCCATATTGCACTTTGAACCCCAACCCGCGCCACTGAAATCTGGAAATCTTTTACAGTAGTCCGGGCTGGCAACCCTATCGTCTCTTCTTATTTGCCAGCTGAACGTTTAGTCATGGCATCTTGGCTAAGTATTTCATCGATTTTTCATCGCCAAAAATCACCCATCTGCATTTAATAGTTGTGCAGAATCTTGCAGGTAGCATTTTTCTTCCGACGTGTCTATCAGGATATGTTGATCCTTAGCCGTTTGCGTGATATTGGGTTGGATTTCTCTCCCGCTCGATACCGTTTTGCGTAAGTCCATATTTAGCCTAGGCTGCTCTTGCACAATAGGGCTGTGCAATGGCTTCCCCGTAGCCTAACACACGCGGGTGTGTTGGCTCCTTTTGTGGGAGGATCAGTAGGGCTGGACTGTTGTCGGGTGCTTTCCAGAGCTGAGCCCCCCCCCCCCTCCTCCCCCTTCCTTGGTTTTCCCCTTCCTCCCTGTCCCTTTTCCGGGGGGGGGGGGTCTTGTCTTCTACACGAGCAGCGTAGGGAATGTTATGCAATGCGGGTGAGAGCGTGGGAATGGTGGATACTTTGTTCGTTAACTGGGCTTGGAGGCTAAGTTACTGTTTTATCGTGGGTTCGTTACGGGCGATTAATGGTATTTTTGTATAGTCCTGACTGCAATACAATACGGTTATGTACTTTGCATATCATGTCGGAATGATTCTTCTTGGGATATTGCTATTGTATACGTTCGTATCGGTGATGTTTGTATTTGTTATTCTTAGCTGACAGAATGCACTCGTACATGACTTATCGCATATCATGTCAGAAATGATTCCTATCTGTGATATTAATAGGTCTATACGTTAGTACGGCTGTGTTTGTATTTTGTTAAATCTCATACTGCAATACAAGTTTCGCATATCACATATCATGTCGGAAGTGATTCCTATTTGTGATATTGTAATTGTCTACGTTCGGGAGGAGGTATACTCATGAAGGATTTTCCATACGGGACTTCCGCAGAACGGGAAAGGTGTCGGCAAGGACCTTACGGCCTTCGCTACCTGGGAAGAGGAACGCTGGGAGGCGCCACCTTGTCTTTGAAGACTACCTACCGACGACAGAGAAGACCCAGTGAGATGGTGGCGCTCGAAGAAAAGGGACGTTCCCGAGCTGGCCCTTCAGGGGCCCGTGGGGCAGGTGCGCGTTTTAGCACCGTGAGGCCCACAGGCATAGAGCTCTGGGTCAGCATGACCCTAAAGAAGGCGGGGCGGGCGAGGTGGATAATCTCCCACGTACGAGGAGGACGGCTCGGCCGGTCCTTCCCCGGAGCCGGACCCGAACGTGGGTGTCGTTAACCTGAGGACGGTACGGAGGTCACGAAGGTCGAGGTCGGGGACGAACCAGGCGGGGAGGGACGAAGGTAGTGGCTAGTCTTGGCCTGCGTCAGGCCCGAATGGTAAGGTCGGCGCCAGCCTGCTGTTCCGAACGGGGGGTCGTTACACCTCGGGACGGCCGGGGTCCGACCGGATGAGTTCAGGGCCGGCCCCGGTCGGGGGCGGCGAGGGCCGGGCCCGACAGGGTGTCGTTACACCTCGGGACGCCTCGGGGGTCCCGACAAAGCTAGGTCGGGGCAGGCCCACCGGGTACGAAACAGGTGTGGTACACCTGGGACGGCCCGGATTCGACAAGCAAGGTCGGGGGCGGCCAAGCCGGGTCCGATCGGGGTGTTGTGTTCACCGCGAAAAGGCCCGGAGGCACGACGAGTGCGGTCGCGACACGCCGCGGCCCGCGGGATTTCGGCGGGGCCGGTACGGTAGGCATCAGACCAGCGCCAGGGGACCGGGGATCCAGGGGACCAGGGACCGATCCAAGCCCTACAGGCAAGATTACAACGTCAACATCTTCCCAGGAAGGTATCTGCTCGGATTAGGATAGCGGCTAGGCAGAGTAGTTTACATTGGATAGCCAGCGCGAGCCCTGCAGGGCGATGTTAAGAACAGTTCGCCGGTTTTGCAGACAGTTTAGAGCGGCTGACGTTCCGGGGCCCGTAAGGTGACGCTCTTGACCCTCCCAGCCTCCTCGTAGGGGGAGGTTAGGCCGCCGCGGCCCCTCAGGAACTTCAGCTGTTTGGTTCCGGGGCAAGAGGGGAGGAAAGACGGACACGACCTCCCCGATACCGAGACTATCTCGGCCGAGGTTACGGGGACGAGGCAGGTCGTCCGAAAAAGCGTAGCGCCGGGAGTCTCTCTTGTCAGGCACTGCGACTCAAGTGGAGGTGTGTCTACGCCAAGGGAGCGGCGAGCTATTACCCGCAAGAGTCCCCGGGGATCGGATGGGACAGCAGCCATGTAGGGTGCGGTTGTCCGATCAACCTAGGGCGAGATTAGCGCTGGTGGTCTTTTTTCGGCGAGGGAAGTTGTTAAGGCCGCTTAGCAGAGGGACTGTTCTCGGTCCTCCCCGACATAGTTACTACGTTCGGGACAGCCTTCGCTACGCTGTCGCTATTAAAGTGACTCTATCGCGTTGTTGGTCCGGTGGCCATCCTCATCCTTGGCAAGTCTGTCAGACTTGAGCGCTGGTGGCTTAAGGCCGCACGGACCTCGCACAGGGCCTGGTGACCAGGCCCGTTCGTAAGATAAGAGGTGCCTTCAGTCAGCCATCCATGCGGGACGGGGCCTCCTCGCTGGATATTTCGAAGAAGTCACTGTATATATTGTGGAGCTATATATTTTAAGTGTTTTATATATTTTATAATTGTTTTTTTTATAAACCGTTTGTACGTCTATCTATGCCTGATTTTCTTTTACAATCACTATTGGCTTTTTACAAGGGCCTCGGGTGTGATTAGCGTCACCGCTAAACCGAGTGGCTTACCCTTTAATGTTTCAATAAAAAAATAAAAAAAATATCTAGCCTGCCCCCCCGGTCGGGGGCCACGGGGCAGAAGGTTGCAGGCTCCACTATATAGCGAACAGTACAAGCGTTGCCAGTACGAGGACAGGGCGTTATTCCAGTCAGGGTCGTGACTTCCAAGCGTACTTCTTCCGTGGGAGAGACTAGCAGTTGGCTACCTTCCTCGGGTCTTACCAGGCCACACTCTCGATCCCCCTCAGTAGAGCTGAGGATCTAGAGGGCTACGCCTACATAGGAAGCTTACTGAAGATAGTAGGGACTCAACGACAGGAAACGGCCGACATAGGACTGCCGGAATTTGGCTGGCGGACTACGTCTCGCCGTGTTAGGCCTACTTGACTCGTAGCCAGTCTCGCCGACGTCCTCGGGTTCCTGCTGAGGTAGATCTCGTCACTCGTCTGCCGTCTACCCCGTGGACCCTATTACTTCTTTGGCGCAGTTATCACAATACGTCGCACGAGCTTCCCGAAGCCGCACGTTCGCTCGATGACCCGACCTGTCCGCTAAGAGACAGAACCATACGGCCCCTTTACGGAGCAACGGTTCACCCCGAGGTAGCCGTGCTCTATGCAGCCGTCTCTGCCGTATACTCCAGTGGAACCCATGGCCTTTTACTTCGAAGCAGTCATCACCTTCACGTTGGCAAGCGCTTTCCCCGAAGCCGCAGCACGTCTCGCGTCGATCGACCCGCCCTGTCAGCTGAGAGACAGAACCACTGCCCGTTTACGGAGCAGCCGCTCACCCCGAGGTGGCCGTGCTCTTGCAGCCGTCTATGCCGTCTACTCCGTGGACCCCAGGCCTTACTTCAAAGCATCATCACCTTCCGTCGGACGCGTGTTCCTGAAGTAAGCACGTTCGCTCGACCGACCCGCCGTGTTCGATTAGAGGACAGAACCGTCCGGCCATTTACGGAGCACCCGGCCCACCCCGAGGTAGCTGTGCTCCCTGCAGCCGGCCCTGTTACATTTACCGGGCTATGCAGGATCACCGCTGGACAGAGGAGTGACACGGTGGGTGGGCGTTACGGGTTCCCGGCCGGGACATGTCTCACTAGAGACTCCGGAGCGGGTCTGCCCTCCAGAGCCGTGCACCGTCTCTCCCGGCCTTCCCGAACCGGGTCTGCCTCCAGAGAAGTGGGTAGGCTCTCCAGGAGCTGTGAACCGTCTCTGTCGGGCCGTATCGAGCCGTGTGTCGACCTATTCCGACAGCCGGAGCTGTGTCGGATTTTTTGGCCCTGATTTAGATGGGCTCCCGAGCCGAGGGTCGGCCTTACCGGTTTTCCAGTTCCGTGGTATGACTCTATCAGCAAGGCTGGGCAGATAGGGCTATCCCGGGCCGGGGTTAGCCCTTACCGACTCGTCGGAGCCTTTTTATCCACTTCTCCGACTATCCTGAGCCAGATCGACCCTCCGAGCCGCTGGTTAGGACTTCCCGTCTCTATGAGCCCGCGGAAGCGACTCTACATCATTGGAAGCCAGCTCCCCTGTGCAGCGGTTCGCTCATCCCGGGCTGCATAGCTGGAGCCGGAATCTCCTGCACCTCCGTGTGAGATCGGACCTACCGAGCCGAGGATCGGACCTGCCGACTCACCAGAGCAGTGGTCAGTCTCTTCCTGACAGCCTGGGTGAGATCAGCTCTACCGAGCGAGGATCGAGCCTTCCGACTCTCTAGAGCAGTGGTCCCACTCTTCCATCCGGCTCAAAGAGCATCGTTACCCTGGGATTGGTCATCCGAGCTTCCAAGCCGAGTTCGACTCTCCTGCTCCTGTGTGAGGGTCGGCCCTACCGAGCAGAGATCGGGCCTGCCGACTCTCCAGAAACAGTGGCCCCGACTCTGTTGCCCTCTGACCAGATCGCTCTCCCGAGCGGGGGGGGCCCCCTGTTGATCCCGTCTCTTTAGGCCCTC
This sequence comes from Sclerodactyla briareus, assembly GCA_026419785.1. Classification (NCBI taxonomy): domain Eukaryota; kingdom Metazoa; phylum Echinodermata; class Holothuroidea; order Dendrochirotida; family Sclerodactylidae; genus Sclerodactyla; species Sclerodactyla briareus. The sequence goes on from JAODTK010005562.1 coordinate 206,093, forward strand.
CGGGCCAGATGGTACCACAAGCTGCGGTCGCAGCAGCAACCCCTACTCTTTCGACATCAAAGCCAGGTCAGCTCTTCAAGGCGGTGGGTCGACACCCACGGCGGTCCGGGGTCGGGTTCACAAGTCGAGAGACTACCTTGCACAGCTCGGAAGTCTATCCACGGTTGGAGGCGGTAAGAATTGTGGGATGTTCCGGTGCGGACACGGCACTGGTACTGGGTGTGGGAAAAAAACGAAGTTGTTCGTCACCGCACTCTACTCTTTTTTCCTATGTAGTCCTGTTCTCTCGGCATCGAAGGCTTCATTCATTCAGTGGGAGAGAGGCCTGCAAGGACCATATCTCTGAGCAAGGTTTTTTTTTTCCCGCGGGGATCGGGTTCACAATGTGCACTACCCCGTTGCACCGCGAGCTGGAGAGCGGCCCTTCTCGTTCTCCCGAGCTACGCTTCTTCGCGAGACGGTATTGCGAGCGTCTGTGGGGTTCACCACACGACGTTTGTTTCATGCTGCGTCTCCACACAGTCTCGGCATAGCCGGCAAAGAGGGCTGCTCTGCGTCTACAACCGACCAACAACCCCGCTTCGTGACGGCACGGACCCCGCCCCAGTTGGCCCGTGCTAGTCTGGTTTGCAAAGTGCAATATGGGGTAAGTTGAGTAAGTGAAATAGATTTCACAAAAACACTGGTTTGTGAATCTGTGAACTACGAATACTACCCCATATTGGACGTACCCACCCTACCGTCCCCACTTCGGGGCGTTCCTCCGTAGACGATCGCGGGCCTTCGACCCAAGCCCTTGGAACACATCTGCCTTAGAAAAAATAAGAAGGACGATAGGGTTGCAAGCCCGGGACCTTACTGGTAAAAGATTGCCAGAGTTCAAGGCGCCGGGGTGGGGTGCAAGTGCAATATGGGGTAAGTATTCGTAGTTCACAGAATTCACAAACCAGTAAGTTTGTGAAATCTCTCAGCTGCGATCGTGCGGCAAATGCTCGGCAGCTTTGATCCTGTGGCTTGAGTTTGTCACCCAAATCACTGAGGGTGACCGATGAACATCGAAGCAAATGGTGGGGGTGGCAAGCGCAACAAAGTGAGCAGGCGTCGACAGAATTTCAACTCTGTGTCCAAACTTAGCGGTGGCGTGAAACAACGGATGGAGCCTGGAAACCGACAAGTGCCGGGAAGCCATCGCCCCGTACCTGGGCAATTTTGATGGAAACTTTCCACCAGCTAGTGAAAGCGGCCGATTTTTTGTAGGGGTGTGACCGTAGCAATTGGAAGGAAGATATTGCATGAATGGTGGTCCCAAAAGAGCAATGTACGTCGGCCGAGATGACATTGCGAACTTGTCAAAAGAGGCGAGCTTCACCAAGCAGTACAATTCTCCGGATTTATTCCAAAATGGTCTCTGGGAAACACCAGGGAGTTCAGGTCAAACATCATTCCAGCCAAAAAAAAATGTCGGGTGATCAAACACGGGCTATCAGAAAAGGGACACGGCATCAGTGACGCTTTACAAAGCAAACGTGGGTATGAATTTAAAGCAGTCACCAGACATTGTTCGCCTCAGGACTGTGCTTGCAGTTGTAATGGTGTGAGGGTTTCACTCATGGGTTCTGCTGTTGATGCATAGGTTTCTGGGGTTGTTTGGCGATATTTGCGATAAGTCTTGTAAACGCGAATCTCCAGGCTCAAGTAGTCGGACCCTTCATTTCGTTGATGTGTTCCAGAGGGACGTGAAAGGTGGTCCCAGGAGCAGGTTGGAAATGGTTGGTGCACCCCTTACCTCTGGAGCCACTGGTCAAAAAGTAAAGGCCCGGTTCTCGCCAGCTGCTCTGACCACCCACAAGCCACGTGTTGGATTGGATATGACTTGGCTTCCTGAACCGGTACCAGATAATGATAATGACTACTATAATGATCAATAGTACACTAATATAGGGGTGTACAAATGGGTGTTCAGAATGGGAGGTAAAGGGCAATTCGAAGGTCGAATCGGCTCACGTTATGTGATAGTAGTCAGTAACTCAAACCAATGTTACGTAGTTGGGAATTCAGGTCAAAGGTCATCTATGAGCGTTTATTCTGTTTTTGAAGCGTCAAGCTGGCTTTGACAAGTTGGTGGGTAATGTTGACTAATTTTTCTATATTGGGTGTTCATAATTCAAGTTTGGGAGGCAAACCTTTCCAACAAACTGATGCAAAATAAATGCCAAATATGAGCTTATTCAACTAGGACTGGTCCAGTTATTCATCTGTCCACAAGTGAAATGCCACAGTGAAATCCAAGATGAGTTCTAGACAAATAGGTTGGGTTGTACAGGAAACCATTTATTGAATGCTACTATCAATTTATCCAGCTACAGATATTAATACACTGAGGAAATTACTTTCATGGTTGAGGGGTGATATGAAACAACTATTACATAACATGATGGAAAGGTAATTGGGGTTGTGCTAATAACAGCTCTTATTGTACACATGATGTGAAACAGTTTCATGGTTGGGGGCTGGTAACACCGCATCTTACGGACAACGGATGAAAAGTTCATTGGTTGGGGGTGGTAACACAGCTCTTACGTACAATGATGAAACAGGTTCATTGTTTGGGGCTGGTAACACAGTCTTACACACATGATGAAAAGTTTATTGGTTGGGCGCTGGTAACAACAGCTCTTACGTTACTGATGAAACAGTTCATTGGTTGGGGGCTGGAACACAGTTTAGTCACATGATGAATCAGTTTCATTGGTTGGGGGTTGGTAACACAGCTCTTACGCACCACATGAGAAACATTTTCATTGGTTGGGGGTGTGGAACACAGCTCGTACGTACACATGATGTGAAACAGTTATTGGTTGGGGGTGGTAACACAGCTCTAACGTACACATGATGAAACAGTTTCATGGGTGGGGGTGGAACACAGCTCTTAGTACCAATGATGAAACAGTTCATTGGTTTTGGGCTGGGAACACAGCTCTTACCACACATGATGAAAGAGTTTCAGTGGTGGGCGCTGGTCTAAAACAGCTATTCGTACACATATGAAACCGTTTCATTGGTGGGGCGGTGAACACAGCTCTTACGTACACATGATGACACAGTTTCATTGGTGGGGCTGGTTAAACCCAGCTATACTACAATGATGAAACATTTTCATTGGTGGGGGGGCTGGTAACCACAGATCTTCGTACACATGATGAAACAGTTCTGGTTGGGGGCTGGTAACACAGATTTACGACACATGATGGAAGTGTCATTGGTTGATGGCTGGTAACAGCGATTACGTACACATGATGAAACAGTTTTTGGTTGGGGGCTGGTAACACAGCTCGACGCACCATGATGAAACATTCAATTGGGTGGGGGGCTGGAACACAGCTTTACGTACACCTGATGAAACAGTTTCATTGGTTGGGAGGCTGGTAACACAGCTCTTACGTACACATGATTGAAACAGTTCATTGGTTGGGGTGGTAACAAAGCTATTACGTAACAATGATGAAACAGTTCATTGGTTGGGGGCTGCGTAACACAGCTCTGACGCACACTTGATGAAACAGTTTCATTGGTTGGGGGCTGGTACCACAGCTCTTACGTACAATGATGAAACAGTTTCATTGGTTGGGGGCTGGTAACACAGCTCTAACGTACACATGATGAAACAGTTTCATTGGTTGGGCGCTGGTAACACAGCTCTTACGTACAATGATGAAACAGTTTCATTGTTGGGCGCTGGTAACACAGCTATTAAGTACACATGATGAAAGAGTGTCATTGGTTGGGGCTGGTAACACAGCTCGTATGTACACATGATGAAAGTGTCATTGGTTGAGGGCTGGTAACACAGCTATTACATACACATGATGGACATGCATAAATATGAATACAACATGTAGGTAGGAAGCGAAAAAAAAGTTTAATGATGATTTGTAACATATTTTGAAAAATAAAATACATGCCAGATTATTGAAAGTTCTTGTGTAAGAATCATAAAGACATGTAGAGAGATTTTGAAAGCTAGGAAAGGAGCATGACCATATTCAACATAGCTCAAAATGAAATAATTAACAAGAAGATTTTGAGTGAATGAAGTAATAGTATTAGTCGGGTAGACATGCAGGATCACTCGGCATTACATTTTTCCTAGGCTCTGCCCAACACTTAACATCAAGTACTAATTTTTTCATTCATACCCCATGAGTTCAGCTCTGTTGTAGGTGATAAGGTGGACAAGACTCATGGGCAGTAAATTGTCCTATAATCTGGCACAGTTGAATCACAGATATTTAAAAAAAAACATCAACCGAAAATTTTGTGATTCATTCATGTTGCCTTGTTTAGTTTCTTCTAGTTCAAGTTCATTGTCACTGATTCTATATAATCTATGTTCCTTGGTTTAGAGTTTTTTACTCTTAATGCCCTCAAATGCTTTATATAGGGCTAGGGGATGAGGCAGGTTTTCATATTCAGGTAGAGCTTTATACATTGAACATTCATAAGATGCTTTTATTGCTTGCTGCGTTCCATGTACCTCGTGAATATCGTAAACACAACTTTTCCACTCATGAATTGCTTTCCAGTGAAAAGAAGTCGTGAAAATGGAAAATTCAAAAAAGAAAAACAACAAAACAATTAAAAATTGAAAAACAATTGTATAGTTTAGTCATAGGAAAAAAGAGGATCTAATATAAGTTTTTCTATTTTCCTGAAAGTTATCCATCATTATTAGTGGAATCAAAGCAGGATATCGGAAGTTGAGCATTCACGGCAACTTTTGAAATCCAAAATTTAATGGTAAATGTTACTGCACAGGGTATTGGTTACGTGAAAAGCACTTGATCGCTGACCTTCGGCGAACGGCCTCTTGTTCCGAAATTCCACTTTTTACAGAATTGGTTTGCAAGTGATTGTTGTTGGAATGTTCTCATCTCCAAGATAATTAACCTGAATCATCATTTGTGTATGGGATATTCCTTATTTGGCTTATTATCGGTCGAATGTGCTGCCTCTTGAATTACTTGTGAAGTCAAGGGCAGCTTTTTTATTTCCCAGTTCATGACTAGTAATTACGAGTTAGTGCAAATGGAACGTTATTTCCCTGTCCTGATATCGGTTATCATGGTTAATGGAACGTGGCATATACCAGTTTATGTTCTTTAAACCGGACTAATACACTTTGTACAACTACAAATAATGAGAAGGGCCAAAAATAAATAGAGCTCGACCAGGTAGCATAGCTTAGCATTGCACATACTATATGATTAAGATATCGATTAATTATACTATGAAAATAACCAATATAAATATTATGAGCATTATAGGAGGAATTCACTGAAAGACTATGAATATGGCATTTGAAAAATTAATTACTTGGAATCTTGCACAAAAGTTCAAGGTAGTTTTTGCCAAATCCAAGGTTGGAGTTAGATATTTAAACATAATTCTCTACTTGTGGCATCCATAACCCGTTTCCGTTTAACGTGAGGGGAAACATTTAAAACCTAATTGTCAAATTGAAGTTAAAACTGTGACTACTCTGTGCCAACAGAAATTCATGATGTAACGCCTTCAGGTCCCAAATACATATATAAAATAAAAAAGATTCATGACTGTAGGAAACTGATACAAAGTAAAGAGTCAAAATTGAGGAATCGATCAGATCATAGATTCAAGACAGGGTTGTAAAGTCATAATTGTTATATAAAAAAACATTGCATCCATTTTAAAAAAAAAATTAAAAATTTCGGAAGACCTTCTGTCAGGTAGGGGTTCACAATGAAATGCACACTAAGATACTCAACAAGTGCATGCACATGCGATATAGGGACGGGTCAATTTACAGTGTCCCAATAAAGGTCCATGATTATTGGACGGACAAAGCATTAAAGACAACATTCATTGATGTAAAAACATTAATGTGTCATGAGGTTGTAATATTTGGATTAAATGTCATTTTACTGAAAGACTGGAGATAAGGATATGTACATGAAAAGTTGTGGTTTATCATCCCTATGAAAAAAGATGATCAATGGAAATTTGGTTGTATGCAGAATTATACATAATTTTGTTGCCTCAAGAAAGTATATGCATAGAAAGCAGTGGTTTATTTTATGATGGGGTTATCCAAATGAGAGTAAAGTCAAGTAGTTCTGACAATCCCTAATGGCACCTGGTCTGAAAAGTATAACCAAGAGTATCCAATTGCAAGATCAGAGATATGTGTTATGTTACAGAAAGACGACGATTGGAAGTGTATAAATACAAAAGTGATGGTAGAGAGCAAAAGCTTAACTTTTTTATGCAGTGTTGTGAAAAAAAATCACTTCTACTGTAAGCTAACAATGACAATTCCATCACCATGTTCTTATCCTAACATGTGTTATAACATCTCTGATAGTTATTGAAATATCATGAAATATTGTGTTATTACAAGATCACTCAATTCATTGTTTATAGTTAACCTTGTCAGTCTTCAATCCATATTAGGTGGTGTACAAAAGTGATGGTAGAGAGCAAAAGCTTAACTTTTTTATGTAGTGTTGTGAAAAAAAATCACTTCTACTGTAAGCTAACAATGACAATTCCATCACCATGTTCTTATCCTAACATGTGTTATAACATCTCTGATAGTTATTGAAATATCATGAAATATTGTGTTATTACAAGATCACTCAATTCATTGTTTACAGTTAACTTGTCAGTCTTCAATCCATATTAGGTGGTGTACAAAAGTGATGGTAGAGAGCAAAAGCTTAACTTTTTATGTAGTGTGTGAAAAAAAATCACTTCTACTGTAAGCTAACAATGACAATTCCATCACCATGTTCTTATCCTAACATGTGTTATAACATCTCTGATAGTTATTGAAATATCATGAAATATTGTGTTATTACAAGATCACTCAATTCATTGTTTACAGTTAACGCTTGCAGTCTTCAATCCATATTAGGTTTGTGGCAAGTTCAGGAAACTAAGAATCAGGAAAATAGTCTTTTAGCCGCATAAAAAGCATATCATGCTGCAGACGTCATAGACCTATGCCTATGTCACCCAGTGAGGGCGCTGATTCCCCAAATTGCAAAAAGGTTTATCTTGACCAATCAGGTGACTTCATGTAACATTTCCAACTTATACAATATGGCCATAGTAAGCTAGAAACTTTGGTGTTTCATATGATAAATTCACCATGTCCTATCCTGCAGAAAAAAAAAAGTAGGCCGAGGTGAGGTCTGCCCCTGGATTTGATCAAGCATGATACAGGGTAAGATTGAGATTCAGAGTGTAAAGTGCTGCGAAATATTACAATACAATCATGTCAGTGATAGGTTAGTTACACTCACATCATCATCATCATCCGTAGCTGAGACTCAACAGTGGCAACAGAAGGCCCAGAGGCTGAGGTATTGTAGAGAACATGTAGCTAGGTGCTATGCCAGCATATTCATCCAGGATTAATAAATTAGTAAGTTCTAATTTAATAATTATCTGATCCTTCAAAATTTGTTACTGACCAGTAGTATGTGCAAATAAAAGGTGACTTAGATAGAAGAATAGGGAGCTTTAGATTTCATGACAGCGACGGCAACATATGACGCGATGCTAAACCTACTGCGCATGCGACAACCCACCAACTACCGTACTACGTCGATTCACGACGGGAGTCACTCCACTTTTCACGTTGTTCTACGACGTGAACTTGACCCAGCGCGTGCATCACAAACAGGCTAAACAATGGAATAGGGAATTTTCGAGTCAGTGCTCGAACGCGCAATCGTAAACCGCACGATTTACATCACGCAACTGGCAATATTGACAGGTCGTAGAATCTAAAGCGCCCTTAGCAGGACGGCGACGTGGTCTACAACTGTGAAAGATATTGTCATACGTTGCCGTCGTGAAATTAAAACTCCCTAATGCCTGAATGGGGTGATTTGTAACTTTGATAACCCAATCTGATCCCCTCGGTCCCGACTGCTGATAGAGACATCTGCAGAGGTCTCATGAATGTCCCAATAAGATTCATTGCAGTCCTCTGTCTGGCCCAACAGCCTCGCTACATCGATACTTCCTCTGAGCCCCTGATGAAGGAAGAACAAGTATTGTAATCTATAAATGGAATTTTTTCTTCTGCTACAACCTATTCACAAAAAAAGGAGGATGCTCGAGCCGGATATTTATAGTATAATCAACACCATTTCTTACAGGAAAATGATTATGTTGCATCACTTATTTTACTCCTGAGCCTTCTATTTTGTACTTTGAGGAAATTGAACTTAGACAATTCTTTTTGTTCACAAGATATAAGGAAACAAGTTTTATAAAGTGAGTGAATTCCAGGCAGGGGAGAAGGAGGGGGTAGGAGGCAGGAGGGTGCCAGCCCCTCCCACCCTACGACATCACCAGCATTTCTCACAATTGATTTATCTCTTGAGCATTTCTTACCGTTTGTTATTGCTTGTCAGTCTTATTTTATTATGACCCCGAAGCCAGAAAGTTTTGTAATCAACATGACCCACAAAGCCCAATTGTAGGAACAACTTCAGCTATAACTATTGCATGAACCCTCTACTTTGCATTGTAACCCAGTAATGACTTCAACCCTAACCCTCTAACCCCCTCCTACCCCACCCCAAACTCTGATATCCTGATACACCATAAACATGGACCTACATCATACTCATCAAGCAGTCTGGCGCTTCAGCAGTATTCTGTACCCATCCTGGAGGTATTCACACTTTACCCTCCCCTAAAACCCCACTTCACCCCACTCTTACCATTAATGAACGGGAGAATGGTAGAATGGTATCGGACACTTTACAACCAAAATATTCCGGTCTCGAATACCAGCGGTCACAGGACGATTTTCCCTAGGTGGCTGACACTCGCATTGCAATGGGTGAGTCTTGGTCTTCACTTCATGGGGTCAGCTGTGATACAGTGGATTTCCTGAGGTACTGGAATTTGTTACGGGATATTTGCATAAGTCCTAGTCTGTGGCTGTGAGAAGTCAGTTGAACTTGAAATTCCGATCCTCCAGGTTCCGAGAAAGTGGTCAGGTCCTGGTGGTAAAATGGTCCTTCGGATGGGAGAGTAAAATGGCGGTCCTGGAGCAGTTGGGATGGGTTAACCTCGCTCGTTCTCATCTGAGCATAGTAGAGAAAAGAAGGCGAGTTATCGCCGGTGCCATCACGATCATACGGCAGGGTTCCTAGATGGGTCTAAGTTGGCTTCTGAACCGTAGAAATCCATCAAATCAAATATAAACCATCTCAGTGGACTACACTTACACTCATTTCAGCTGGACGTCTACCTCATAGCAGCCTGGCTCTTTGGCAGTACTTAGTTACCATTAAAGCCTGGTGGTCCAAAGCTTGGAGTCAATTAGGCCTGCGTCAATCTTTACGGGGGATCTTCACTAAGGGAACGGTCCAGCCATCGGATCCATCCATCACTCTACTGCTGACAGAGTCCGACCTGGGGATATGGTAAAATCATACTCTCCTTGTTAATTTGGAAGTAATAGGCTAGAAGGTGGGGTCCAGGTCCACATCTTGGGTTTTATCCTCCCCCTGGTACCACCCTCCCCTTATGACAATGTTGAAGTACTGTAAGCCAATCCACAGTCCACAGGAGGGCCCACTGCTGTTGAAGTAGTACGTTTGATCAACCGAGACCCCAGTTGGCGCAATTACTGTCAGTCATATTTCAGTTGACTGTTCTGATCGCTCGCATATTCACCGGAAAACGATCCAGTGCCCCACTACAAAAGATGGCCGAGGGCTGAAAGAATTTCTTAGGAAGAAATGATCATAGGTGCACACACCTAACATACACATCCACATGGCTCATACAATACAATATGATATCTGATACCCCAAAATTCATTATTTTAGGTGCCTTTCCAACCACCAAAGTGCTTACTCCACATATATCCCCCCTATCATAGGAACCAGTCATGTACTACAAAACTCATGGAGTGTAAGTAGCTGTTGTTTCAGCAGCAGAATTATGCACAGGATCCTCACAGGTCCCTAATTATCTCCTGGGTAGTGTGGAGCTTTTGAGATAAAGTGCCTTGCTCAAGGACACACCAGAAAAGCTAATCAGTCTATGGAATTCAACTCATAACTTTGCAATTAGCAGTCCGGAGCTCCAATGATTGAGCTGATCACCAATACAATACCATACAGTAGGGTATTTATATAAATACTTCCAAATCAGTCAAACAGAACTTCACAGGGCTGAGGGATAGCAGAACACAGATTTACTCGGGAGCACACAAACAGGAGACATTTGTCTTGAGTCCACTCTTGATCTAAACAGCTTAGAGTAGCTATATTACGGTAGCTCATACAGACCTCTCAGGCTGGCTCGCTTAGTCCTCACTAGCAGGTGGCTTCTGGTGAATCCTACGAGCCGTCTGATCCTTGTGGAATTTGAGGGTGGATGAATACTTCTTCTGGTACTTGATCAGGAACCGTCTAGGGATCGCCCTCTCTACATTCAGAATGATCATCACCCACTAGATGAAGGAGAACCAGTGAGTGCAACTGGGATTAATATATTCAGGATCATAAAATTTACTGATTTCATAGGAAAATATTTTATGTGAAGAGTAAGTGACATTTTTTCTAGTATGTTATTTTGATGGAATTAACATGCCAACTTTCAGTCAATCTGCAGTCAGTACTACTCTCAAGAGATGCTACTCAACCAAACCATTCAGTCCTCCAGATTAGGAATGTCATCAATCGACATAGAGCTGCTTCTTCTGGCTTTGATCCCACATTCAAGTAGGGTAGCTGGTGCGGATGGCTGTCCTCCATGCAGTCCTGTCTGATGTGTGTCTTCCTGTACTCCAGCAACTGCCATGCCCTCCTTAACACAGTCTGTCCACCTCCTTCTTGGTCGATCTCTCGCCCCATCTTCTTTCCCCACCTCAAGCTCCAACACTATCCTCCCAACATGGGTCCCATCTCGGTGCCTCACGTGTCCAAACCATCGTAGTCTTGCCTGACGCAACTTGTTACTGAGCTCAGCCACCTTAAGTTTCTGCCTGACGGCCTCATTCCGCACCTTATCTTTCCTTGTGACACCCAGTGAGAACCTCAACATTTCATCTGCACCACCTCATCGGCAGAGAGCACTCAGCCCAAATCATTTGGTTCGCTCCAACACCACACAGCCATCTGAACATTCACTGTATTTCTGCTACAGTCTCACGAGACCTTGCTGAATGCCCCAGTAGTATTACCTTCATAGCAAAGAGAATTACAAACCCAAGTCTGGTTGTGATCTTCCCCGTGTCTCCCTGTGGCTTCATTAGTTCTAAGGAGGGGATAGGGGTTAATCAAAGGTCCATCATGGTTTATCCACAGGATATTGCCTGGGTGTGGATATTGTCCGGGTCTCTAATGACCAGAGCTCCCAAGTCTTGGAGCTCAAAAAAATCCTGGGGCCAGAGTTGGGTCGCCATAAAGCACGTCAACAGTCTTAACTGAAGATATTTGTCCAATTAAGACTGCCAAGTAATCCTTGGTGACTGCTGAAGTTTATGAGACATAACTAAGTTATGAAATGGAATATGTTACCGGAAAGCCATAAAGCTTAGTGACTCATTTCTGATAACCTATGACCAATCACAAGAACAAATGGGGAATCCTAACTACCAGCATATTAGGGCAACATATGACATTTCTCCACAAGTCTCCCATTTGTCACAAAAAAAGGATGGGTTTCCTGTAGTTTTTGATAAGAAGCTTCACAATGACCAAATTTCAAGTGAGCATTCTAGGTTGTTCACAAGGTTTCCAGTAAGCGATTGTCAAATATGAACCATCCTAGTCGCCAGACACAGACTTGCTATCAATACCATCCAATTATATATTACACATTCCAACGAAACAAACCGTGACACATATTTGTTCATACTTCAAGATTTACGAGTTTACGAGTTTATAGATAGTAACATACATGCATACCTGTCTTTTCCATTCCATGAGAGACCTTTCCTTGATATTCTCAAAGGTTTTCGTCATCATCGCGATCATCATGTTGAAGAGCAGCAGTGGGATGAGGGTCATGAACAGGCCAAAGATGACGAAGGTTATCACATTATAACGGGAGTGGCTCATATCAGGGAACTGAAACAGAAAGTATGAAGTATCCAATCACAAACTGAGGGTTTGTGGAAACAGCGTTGAAAATAGCTTGGTGTCCCCTCCATTACTATAAAAAATAAAGACCATAGCGTGTACAACAAATATAGAGGAATGTACATGAACAATAACGCCTAAAAAAGAGGAGTCTTTAGTGCATTTTTAAAGGCTGTTACAGTTGGTGCAGTCTTGACATCCCTTGCAGCAATAACATAACACATGAGTGTCTTCCCCAGTAGAGGTTCCAAAGCAAAAGCAGGGAGAGTTAGCCGATGGTGCCTGCTGAAGATCTTAGGGTACATCTGTGAGTACAGAGAACTAGCCGTATAGATATGTATTCTGGAGCATTGGGAAAACCTCCTCAATGAGCAGGACTGCTACGCACTCTCAGAAGTGCATAGCAGTCAGAGTGCACACAAATCTATAGACAGCATGCAGGTTTTCTAAATTGCCAGACAATTGTTCTGCACTATTCCGAATGCTGGTCATGAGGACTTGAGAGGTGACTTCCAAGATGCTATTAGATGAGTGGTTATGTTGGGAAATAGACAAGAAGACTTCAGGAAAGTAGCAAACTTCCGCCACATTCCATGCCACTCTCTAGAACCTATCAATATCATGTCATATATCAAACTACAGATTATGATAAAGATTTAAAAATAAAATATAACACAATATAGCGAGTGTGACTTGTTAATATACATCACATTTTAGTGAGAGTGACATATATCGACATACACTTCATTACAGCAAAAGTGACATAGGCAGGGGTGTAACCAATCCCAACATGCTACATAGAACGGCTATTTTATGTCCTCTCCAAAAATGATCCAGGGTCCGACCACTTTCTCTGAATCTGGAGGAGCAGAAGAGTCGAGTCTGAAGTCCAAACGTGACTGGCCACAGCCGACCGATGAGACTCATTTCAAACATCTCAAAGCAAACCCCACAAGTCCACTGTAATACGGCATTGAGCGAAGACCAAGACCTCGCCCAGTGCAACTGCGAGTACAGCTGGCTGGAGCAAAACAATCCTGGTGACTGTCTGTAACTCAAACCTGGGATGTTTACTTGCAAAGTGTCCATGGCTGTGTTTTTAGGTCGACTGTTACTGTTAGATAATTACGTCATTAGCCATCAGTTAAGAGACCTGATTGGCTGACGAGTCATGTGACACCATGGCATCATCTAACAGAGCTAACAGTCCCAAGAGAGTGATAGTTAGGCCACGCCCACTGCTAGCACTGATTCCGTATACAAAGTTGCGTCCCTCTTGACAACACAGCTGATTACTGATCGAGTGACCCTTTTGCGTTTGAGTCGTCATGCAAAATTTATCTATCACTAACAGTTGCAATATCGCACCCACTGATACCACTCTGCCACTCTCCTGCCCTTTTTAGGTTGTTCATATGCAATCTTTTGTTCTGCCTCTTAAAGAGTTCTAATATACTCACATGCATATCACCGAAGCTCATTCTAAAGACAGTCATCACTGCTCCATTAGCTGTCAGGAAGGCGTCTGTCTCGGAAGCAGGGACACCAATGAACATGTAGTAAATGCTGTCAAGAGATGAGGAAGGGATCGGGAGAATGTACACACTGAAAGTGGTCAAGTTTCATAAATTAAATCTGTCAGTGCATGACCCTGTGTAGTCCTGCTATGGTGCTTTTGATTGGTTCTCATACTCATATATGTAAAGATTATGCATATTCATGATCTGCTCATCAAACGAGTGCAACAAGAATGTTTCGATGGACACAGATCACAGAATATAGACAGCTCAATGGCGGTAGTGCAGTGGGACAGCAATCATTGAGCAATGTGAGGGGTGCGGAGCAAACAACAATCGAGAATGGTGTTGGACAAGACTACTAGATGAGTTGTATAGAAAGCCTTCGAGAACCATATAACACGGTCAAGCTGTTCCAAGGCTCCAGGCTCAATGACTGGATGATAGGTTGTGATAGGTTGCAATCCATACACTCTGAATTGAGATGAGAAAACTATGACAGGCCCTAGTATAGCTTTAAGTATCTAATCAGAGTATCCTAGCCCCATTGAATTGACTATCAACACTAATCCTAAAATTGGCTGTGTTCATCAAATGTTGCACAACTATTCAAAGAGAGGAAGAGATTGGGAAGTTTGATAAATCCATGGCAGTGGATGTTTGTTTCTAATCTAAACAGCTATATGAAATACCCTCTGAGAACATCGTAAGGAAGATGACGTATATGAAGCTGAACCTGACCAGGTCCCCAGCGATGATCTTCTGTAAATGACGATCAGGGGCCCCAGTACAGGGTGTCCTCTGCGAAGGAAAAAACAGGGAGACCTAAAGGTTAGCTGTTGTTAGTTTTGACTGATATCAGGTCCTAGCCATAATAGATGACTACAGTCTCAATTTCAAATATTCTGAATAAGCTCGCACCACCCACAACCACTTCTAACAATTGTGAGACTATTGATTTTTCCCTACACTTTTCTTCACATTCATTCAGATAGAAGCCAATTGTGAGACAATGTTTTTTCTCCTCCAAACACATTCTTCATATTCATTCACATAGAAGCTGATGGTGAGACAATGTTTTTTCTCTGACATTTCTCCATATTCATTCAGATAGAGCTGATGGTGAGACAATGTTTTTTTTCTCCGACACTTTCTTCATATTCATTCAGATAGAAGCTGATGGTGAGACAATGTTTTTTCTCCGACACTTTCTTCATATTCATTCACATAGAAGCTGATGGTGAGACAATGTTTTTTCTCTGACATTTCTCCATATTCATTCAGATAGAACTGATGGTGAGATGTTTATTCAGATTAGGGCTGTGACTTCCGGGTATTCTCAGACCCGGGTACCCGACCCAAATTTCGGTCGGGTACCCTGCCCCGAAATTGACCGGCCGAAAATTGCACAATCAGAACCACACCCACCACAAACACCCGGGCCATCACTAGTAAAAGCGCAGACCCCTCTGCTACTTTACTTACTTTCTCCGCTCCCAGCCTATGCAATAATGGAAGATGCCTCAGCCAGGTTGCATCGCTCTGATACATCGTATTACTAGTAGTGCACAATATTTACAGCGAGAATAATTTATGAATGAGTCACTTAAACTTCAACACTGTTTTGATGGCAGATCAGTGTGCAGTCCCTGATTGGTAACAAGTTGACAAACGCAGGCCTCAATTAACATCCCGCTCGCCACTCGAAATTGTGAGTTAAATTACGCTGTGGCGACCAGTTTTGCCTAAGCGATCGCCAGACTCGCAAGTTGATCCAACTTGGCCCTCGCAGCTTTAGCGTACCGTAACTTAGCTATAATAAAACGGCATACAAAGCTGATGTCAGCTTCATCACCCAGCAAGCCGTGCCGTACGTATGAAGAATAGAGAGTTTTACATGTGTTTCTATCGTTGGTGATTGTTTATTTCGTCTGTTTGCACTGATCGGTCAGTCGATTCCCGGACAGTTTAACATTTTTAGATGTAGATCAATCATGTCGCGCTCAACATTGGAGGGTAAGAAGATGAATTTGAGAGCAAAGAAATCATAATGTATTTCTGATATTAAAACCTTCTAATGTTATGCCATTTTCGGGTATCGGTATGTGATTTTTCTACCCGGGTCCCGACATGTCGGAGCGGGACTCAATTACCCGGGACTCGGTCAAGCCCTAATTCAGATAGAAGCTGATGGTGAGACAATGTTTTCTCTCCTACACTTTCTTCATATTCATTCAGATAGAAGCTGATGGTGAGACAATGTTTTTTCGACCACAATTTCTTCATATTCATTCAGAT
Source organism: Sclerodactyla briareus (assembly GCA_026419785.1). NCBI lineage: Eukaryota > Metazoa > Echinodermata > Holothuroidea > Dendrochirotida > Sclerodactylidae > Sclerodactyla > Sclerodactyla briareus. The sequence continues at coordinate 222,066 of JAODTK010005562.1, forward strand.
GGAAGCCGATTGTGAGACAATGTTGTAGACAATGTTTTTTTTTTTCTCCTACACTATTCCTCATATTCATTCAGATAGAGCAAAAGATTTTGTTCAAGGTTCTCCTTATTGTTTTTCGAGCTATCACCACTGGCTCCCTATCTTATATCGAAGATTACCTGCTTCCCCATCAACCCTCTAGATGTCTCCGTATTTCTGACAAAGATCTTCTCGCTGTTCCCCACAGCCGTACAAAATCCTATGGGCATTGATCTTTCCAAACATTCGCGTTGTATCAATGGAATGCACTACTGTTGTCCGTGAGAACCTCAGAATCTATCCCTGGCTTCAAATCGGAGCTCATGTCACATCTCTTTTCAAGGGCTTTTCCCGAGGACTTGTAATTCTTCTTGTATTGTTCAGTGCTTTAGAACATTGCTCCTATTGGCGAGTTGTATTCAGCGGTATATAAATGGTTCATTTATTATTATTATTATTATTATTATTATTATTATTATTATTATTATTATTATTATTATTATTATTATATTATTATATTATTATTATTATAGAGTTTTGTGAGACTGTTTTTCTCCCTACACTTCCTCAATATTCATTCAGATAGAGGCTGACCATGAGACAATGTTTTTTTACCTATACTTTCTCCATATTCATTCAGATAGAAGCTGATGGTGAGACAATGTTTTTTCTCCTACACATTCTTCCTATTTATTCAGGTAGAAGCTGATTGTGAGAAGATGTTTTCTTTCCTATACTTTCTCCATATTCATCAAATAGAGGCTGATTGTGAGACAAAGTGATCTATAAGTGTCTTCCTGAACCTTGTTCAGCCAAGACAAAAAGTTTGATGAGCACTACTTTGAAAGACTTCCCGTGGTCGGCTACACTAACCTAATCCATAGTCCTAATCCCCAACCCTAACAAAGAATATAATTGCCACAATAGAATACCACCAACCAATCAGAAAATACCTTTGAAGCAGTTCACATCAGCTGAAAAAGATTTCCATTAGTAATTCCACTTTATTGACTGTGATGTAAAGTAGATGCCAAGTACCAAAATTATTATAAAATACCTGAAGAAAAAGAAAAGATAATGCCAGGACATTGGTATGGAGATGAGGAAGGCATAGTCCTCCTGTTCGTGGAGGCCCAGCAGACGAAACACCAGACAGGACAACTGGAGCCAGACTGATATCATGAAAAGACCCTTGGTGGGGAACTGCCACTGTGTGTGAAACCAATACAGGTTGTGTGAGGATTCATGGGGTATGTGAGATAATTAACAGACAAGATAAGCTGAACAATCGATAGAACTAAGGAGGGTCATTAGACATTATAATCAATTTACTGTTGAGCCAGGCAAGAATGAAATCTCTACAAAATGGTAGCGAGGAAGAAAAAGGTCCGCACAGGATGGTACACACTGAACAGAATTGATTTAAAATAACAAATGACCTTTAAATTTGATATTATGAAAATGATACATAGAGCACTAAGTGGTCATTGTTCATTCATCATCGTCAATTGGGCTAAATAAATATTGCTAATGAGACAATCTGAACATCATACTCACGAGTGAAATGAGATAGTTGACTATTGATCCCCTAGATATAACCTCCAGGGTCTCTGCACTTATCTTTGCCAGACAGCCAATGATCAAGCAGGTCTCTGAGAAGAAGCGAAACTGGAGAGAGAAAGGATCAGGAACCACTTTACAGGACTCTGCAATAATTAGATTGGCTAATTTCATGCTTGAGTTATTGTTGACCTAACTCAATGTCCAGAGATGAATAAACCCTGCAGGTGAGATTCACAAAGATTGAAATGCCAAACCAGAAAGAAGCCTGCTATGACTAGACACGAGAACAATTTAATCATACAACTCCCTCTCCCACAGGCAACATATATACAAATTTTCTACAATTTCCCTTTCTCACCAGAAACTACACTTTCTCTGCAAAGAAACAAAGGATAGGCTTGTACATAACATGACGCAGCAATATGCCCTCCTCTCCGCTCCTAGTCTCCTTTACAACATTGGTGTCAGGTTCATCAGATTCAGTATGGCACACCTGTCCATCACCCACCCCTCCTCCAACCCCACCAACCACTACCTTGTTTGCTAGTCCTTCTGTAACCCCCCTTCCCCCCCCCCCCCCTCCTGTCTCATATAAACCACTGGTGTCAGCTTCATCAATTCAGTATGGCACACCTGTACACCACCACTCCTCCAACCCCACCAAACCATTACCTTGTTTGCTAGTTCTTCTGTAGCCCACAGTCCCCCCTCCCCTCCTGGTCTCATATGAACCATTAGTGTCAGCTTCATCAATTCAGTATGGCACACCTGTACACCACCACTCCTCCAACCCCACCAAACCATTACCTTGTTTGCTAGTTCTTCTGTAGCCCACAGTCCCCCCTCCCCTCCTGGTCTCATATACACCATTGGTGTCAGCTTCATCAGATTCAGTATGGCACACCTGTAACCACCACTCCTCCTACCACACCCAACCATTACCTTGTTTGCTAGTTCTTCTGTAGCCCACAGATCCCCTCTCCCCTCCTGGTCTCATATACACCATGTCAGGTGTCAGGTTCATTAGCAGTATTGCACACCTGTCCACCACCCCTCCTCCCACCCACCTGACCATTACCTCATTTGCTCATCCTTCTGTGACCCACATACCTCCCCCCCCCCCTGGTCTCAATACATCACTGGCATTAGGTTTAATATTAATAATGATAATAGTAATAATAATAATAATAATATATATACATTTATCAAGTTTCAGTATTGTACACCTGTCCACCACCACTTCTCCTATTCTCCTACCCCCCTAACACTCTACTCTACTGCCTTGTTCACTATTTCTTCTATAGCCCATAGTTGCCCCCTCCTGGTCTCATATACACCATTGGTGTCAGATGCATCAAATTCAGTATGGCACACCTGTACACCACCACTCCTCCAACCCCACCTCACCATTACCTTGTTCGCTAGTCCTTCTGTAGCCCACAGTTCCCCCCTCCCCTCCTGGTCTCATATACAGCATGTCAGGTGTCAGGTTCATTAGCAGTATTGCACACCTGCCCACCACCTCTCCCCCCCCCCCCCCACCCACCATTACATTGTTTGCTAGTCCTTCTGTAGCCCACAGTCCCCCCTCCCCTCCTGGTCTCATATACACCATTGGTGTCAGATGCATCAAATTCAGTATGGCACACCAGTCTTACCCCCCCCCCCACACCCACCTGACCATTACCTTGTTTGCTAGTCCTTCTGTAGCCCACAGATCCCCCTCTGGTCTCAGATACACCACTAGGGTCAGGTTCAGCAGATGCACTATAGCCCAACAAAACTTGAACAATAGCTGACTCTGCAAAGAAGAAAACAACAAATTGGTCATATCTTTCATTTAGAAGCATGGTGTGTCCCAATTTTGTACGTTAAAAAAAATTCTAGCTTTCAAGGATTCTATCGTGAATACATTATACTGCAAACTCAGGCAGTAGGACAGGCCAAGTAACTGCGTGTATGGCAGAGAAAGAATGCTGGGCGTGACCAACGTTGACACACTACAGAATGTATTCAGCAACCTAGCAAAACGCGACTTCGTATTTAATCACTGGAAATGAGTTGCTGCTTCTTTGTATGTCTGGTTGGTTCGAGGCTGCTCCTAGCCAAGGAAGGACTTCACTACCTCATTCTTGTCACATGTCAATACTCACTCTGGCATAGGTTTTCCATTTCTTTTGTCCGGAGTTGGTTTTGATGCACCTGACCGTCCAACATCTTCAAGTGCTCCAGGTCATCGTTCTCAACGATCGTGGTGATAGCTGCATGGTGATCTGGAATAGGAGACACGAATGCCCATAAACATTGTCTCCGATAAAGTTTTGAAAAGTTGATGGTTGCTTCCTGTAAAAGACTATAGTAGAAAGACATGACTATATAGAACCTCCCCAATGACCCAAGTGATCAATAAATTTTAAACACAAAGACTGAATTTTTTTTGCAGTTCAGTAGAGGTTTTGTCAGCTGTTATTTAGCAAATATTGCAATACAGCATGTGTTTGTTTAAGGGCCATAAATGTACTTATTTGCCAATTGGAGGTGAGGCCATTTATGAGGGCGCACTTCCCTTAGGTTCCGACCTCAAACCCCTCCCCCCCAAGACAAACTCTCGTACGGCGCCTGACTCTACGGGATATGTTCTCCGCAAGGCTCGCGACAGCTTACGGTCATGCCAACAGTCTCCGTGTGACTGTAAGGTGTGAAGCCTTGCAAATTTTGATTGCTAGGTCTGAACAAGTTCAAAATTTCAGGGATTCCGCAAGGCCAACCTAGTTTGGTAAGGGCAATATGATATTATTGAAAGTTAGACGAATAGAAGTAGTACCAACTTTCAGTAGTTCTTGAGAAGTCGACCGTAAGCTCTCATAAGTGGCCAAAAACGCGTGCGGTGACCGCGAGCGGTGACCGTAAAGCATTGTGGCCATGCACTCCGCACAGTGTGAGGTAGGCTTTATGCTTCTCATGACTCCCCTTGTGTGTACACGCTATGCTATGTCAGGGCATAGCATCTTCAAATACTAATTATACTTATTCGTATTGAAGAGATCTTCATAGTATGTTGGATTGTGGACTCCCTGTTTAGATGGTGATCTACTAATAAAGCATCCATACCAAAGTATATCGACTTGTTTGTTCCACTGATTGAAATTATGACAGTAGGAGAGGTCAGGCAAAAAAAAGAAAAAAAAAAGAAACTATCTAATGCACATTTTCTGGGAGTGTGGAGGACGACCCTTAATGGGAACTAAGGTAAACTCGAGGTGATTTGATTCAGGTGTTCAAAATTATCCACGGCTTCAATGGGTTCCCTTTCAACTACTTCTTTAAATTTTCTAATGTTGCCATTAATAGGGCCCATCGTCTCGAGCTTTGTAGCAAACGCAGCAAATAAGTATTCTTTTGCAAAGACTGATCAATGATTGGAATAGTCTCCCTGGAGATGTTTGCTCTGATAATGTCAATGCTTTCAATAATAGACCTGACTTGTTTTTCAGGAAATAATTGCAGGCAATTCTGTTTTTGTGATTTTCAGGGTCTGTCATGAGGACTCTTCATTCCCTATTCAACTTAAATTAAACATCTCACACACCCACCAACCGAACACTCGCTGATTGATCCATCTATGCTATAAAGACTACATGAGTCACATTGTTAAAGCCATTGCTTATATCGAAGACCAAAATAACTTACTAATTGACTTGTCTTTGCTGCTGATGGAGTTCAGTCGTTCTGATAGGTCCATAAGCCACATTGCAAAACACCCACTGGTTTCCTCTGGTATGGGCTCAGTGGTGGTGACTGTGAACCCCCCCCCCCCCCCACCCCCAACTCTGTTCAGTCCATCCCCCAGCCCCACCCTCCCCTCAATCAGCCACAAACTCCACTGAGTTCTTACAAGCTTATTACAAGTCACTTACTCAGGACCCACTTGACGATGGAGTCTAGTTGTTCAGTGGGTATGCCACATAGGCCACATGAAAAACACCCACTCTGTGTTCGCTGGTGCAGGTCCAGGAGTGACCGTGAAATGAAGAGTTCCCCTCTGCCCAGCTTATAGGCAGAGCGCATGGGGGTAGCCCTGCTCCATCTTCTGGTGAAGGCTCTGGCTTCTTACGAGTGGAAAGACAGCATGGTTGAAATCGGCTGGAAGAAGGCACATTATATTCAACTATTATCAGTTTCTAAGGGCCAGAATTAGATATATAGTAAAACGTGAGTGGCCTGGTGGTCCAAACTTGAGCTTGTTCCAGAGGTTGTGGGTTCGAAGTACAAGTTAGTACCCTTAAACACCCATGGTAGTCATGCTCAAAATCCTGTTCTCTTACCCCAGGTGTAATTAAATGGGAATCTGTGAGGAGCTTGAGTACAATAGCGCTAATATAGTAGCCCCCACCACACTATCCGGGATTGTCGGAGTGCGGACCTGGTTTCCAATGAGCAGGGGTCAGACCTGTAAAGCGCCTGGAGCAGCTGTTAGCTGGATACGTGTGCTATATAAAGGACTACATTTATTATATATGTTATTATTATTATAGTATAAAAGTTAGCGAAACACTGATACATTTAGTGCTGTATAGTATCTTCAAGCTGAGAGCCGGACAGTCTACAGAGTATACATTCTCGCTACAGCTGGACACAGTAAGACTAGAGATTGACGATAACTATAACACTAAATTACTTGGGACTGGCACGGTCACACTACAGCGGATTAAAAACACAATGAATAAGGCTATGCAAAGTAGCTGGCGCTGGCTCAAAATGGCATTGGTTCAATGTGGTCCAAAGGTTGAACAAAACTCAGTCGGCAAGCAATGTACTGGGGTCCAACGGTGAACAAAACTCAGTCAGGCAAGCAGTGAGTTACCTTCAAATATGAACCTATTATTTGTTGAAAAGTCCACGTATACATCAGCCTCGTTAAAAAAACCTTGCCTGCCCATCACCCACGTTAAACTTACCAAACTGCAGATGGTTTTTCCAATAGTAGCAAGCAATTTTAATCGGAATTGTTGGTTATATATCAAGTCCCAAAACTTACGGTTTCGGGTTACGAGCTGACGAAAACCTCGTTCCATACTTACAACAATGCCCCCCCTTCTATTTAGCTATTAGTCCCATTCTGGCGAATTCTACCTTTTACCAATCTGGCCACCCCATCGACATCTTAATCTCCAGAATTAGCAGCGGAGCATTCGAATTTTCGTGCGCGTGAAATGAGTGGGGGAGAAAGGGGAGGGTGACTAAGTCTGAGTACCTACATACATACATACATAATGATATTTATAAAGAGCGCTGCTCCATGAAGATCGTAGCGCTATAAAGCTCGCAACAACAAAACAGATTCGTGCGAATATAAAAATGTTTCAGATGTTTCTTGAACCTGTTCAAAGTTGGCAAGCTCTCTTATTGTAGATGGGAGTGATTCCAGAGTCTGGGAATGCCAATGGAAGGAACGCCCTGCTGATTTCGAATTTATGGTATTGTGTTTCCCAATAGGCGAGTATTATTTGCAGAGGATCGGAGGTTAGGACGAGTTGGAGTGGGAGTGTGACACAGGATTGTAAGTATTGCGGGGCGGACCATGGAGGACATCGATTAACACGCACAATAACTTGATGAAATGGAATCTCTTTGTCAATGGGTAGCCAAGTGCAGGTCTAAGCAAAGAGGGTGTGCATGCTCGTTTTTCGCAACCTGGCAAATTATTTTAGCAGCCAGTTTGGAATCGCGTTTGTAAACCGTTAGAAGGTGGCTTTCGTTGACGCCAAGAAGAAGGCTGTTCCCATAGTCCATTCCGATAGGATGAGGGCACGGAATACGGAGGGGTTGTATCGAAGTCCATGAACCGACGCAGCTGTGAAATATGCCGTAAATGGAGGTTGAGGCTGGTACACAGAGCTTTTAATGTTGAGCCATAGCATGGGAGTCGAATATTACACCGAGATTCCTGACACAGTAAGTGGTTGATGATCTTGGTCGCCAGGACCAAGGAGAGTGGGTGATGTTGTGGGGTGGTGCCGTTGATGGTGAGGGAGTGTTATTACGATAAATTCTGTCTTTTCGTCGTTTAGCTTCAGCATGTTCTGGGTCATCCAGGGTTGATTGAAGCGATGCAGAGGAAGAGCCGGGGCTAAGGGACGATGGTAATAGCAGACGGATCTTTGGGATTGAAAGCTTACTGTAGATTGAATATCAATCTGCGTACGTATGGAATGACAGACTATGACCCCGGATTAATATGAGAGGTTGGTCGTCGCTCGTAGACCGAAAACCAAGTAAGTTTTGGGAGTCTAATTCGCTCCTCACCTCTCATACTTACACAATGCCCGAATAGCACAGAAGTCATCCGTGGCGGGCCCAGAGCGAGTCTCGGAAGATTCAGCACTGCCCTGGCAAATCCCGTCGGCCGCCGGTTTGTTGCGTAGTTTTAGTTAGCAGGAGCGAATGTGGAGTTGGTTCTCCCAGGCCTCCGCCCCTTCAGCATGTACCATTGGTTACCACGCCCCCTTGACTCGGCGACCCCCTTTGAGCCATCGGGCCGTAGTAAGTTTCGACGCAGGGTAATTAATACAGGATGAGGAGCTGGGGGCACGATCTGATTGTTTTGTTCGCTCCATTTTAGTACATAGGGCCCTGAACGGCACCCTTCTGGTCTTTAGGATTAACAAAATTGCTTCCGAACGCGGCTAGGGAAAATCTTTACTCCGTGTAAAACTGTCCGACTGATTCTTGGCCGTGAAGGCTGGGATGGCTGGATCTGGCAAGAGTCGAACACTATCGAGCCTAGTGAAAACTGGAATTGAGAGTCAGAGTGTTTGACGGTCTGCGTCACCTGGCCAAAGCGGGTGCGAATAGGTACAGGTCTCCATTGTGAGATTGTCCTGAGGTTTGCTCTTAAATCGTCTAAGTGGGGGAGAGGCCTCGTTGGTGGACGGAATGGTAGATTAGAAGCCCCCACAGGTTTTTTTTTTTTTGTCAGAATAGCTACATGGGCAGTATCTATCGGAACAACGAGTGTCACAACAGCAACTCTGCGGGAATGAAGATAGTTTTCGACTAGGATCGGGTTGGAAACTTGGCGACGCGACTTAAAGGCCAAAGCCCGCAGTTGCACGCATTGCGAAAAGAAGGGGCCGGAATCACATGATTGGCGATTATTGGGACTCGGCAAGTATCGATAACCTGGTGGGGGGCTCAGTTACAGGCCGTGATGTAGGCTAACGGATGCCCTCCTATCTACTCCTGCCTAGCGCGGTCCACGGCTCTGCGCGGCCCGTCGTCCCTGGAGTCGTCCCTGGATACTGCCCAAACCCCTCGGGGCATTCGGCAGGAAACGTTATCACGCAACATGGGCCAGATGCCCCTAGGTTGTTAAGCGTCTGGATAGCCGATCCACCACCGGAAAGACCTCAAGAGTCAGAGACGGTTGACGCCGTGACCATGGCTGTATATGCCCTAGTATCCCTTGGCGATTTGGTGGGCATAGTTGGAGGCCGCCGGAGTGGGCGTTCACAGTGACTATCCGAAGGTCAAGCTTTCACATGCTCTGGTGATGATGCTACCCTTCAGTCACCCCGTGACGGTTGGACTCCTTCTGCGAAAGATCCGCAATTGATGTACGGGCGCCGCTAAAAACCAGGCGGACTGTTCTGTGCAGTAGGACCATAAGGTGCATTGGTTAGTGACCCTTTCGGCCACTGCAAAACCAAGGCCGACCGGTAATATTTCCGGGTGGAGGGACTAGGTCAGAAAACGGGCCATGGGCCTGCTGTCGTAATATGAAAACGCCTCCAACAGTGGATCCACAGACGACGCCGCTAGCTGATAATGAAGGGAGACCTTGAGAAAACGAGCACCCCGGGATTGCCCACAAGATGAACCCGGGCCCCTGCGTTGATTGTCTCTTTGTACGAGTCTTGACAATGAGCGTGGCAATGTATTAATCAGAGACACAGGTGGCAATAATTAATCCTCTGCTCTAATCAGAGGGTAGATTAGCGGTTCACTGATTATTACAGGCCGGGCCGCGAGTAGACAATGAGGCGGCCGCTGTAAGCTTCACTCCGACATTCAACGAACCCTGAGCTATTAGGGCAGATTACAGGCCCCCAATAACCGATAGGGAGGCGGATGGCGATTAGAATGATGAGCGGCCGCCTCAACTACACCCCCTGACCACCGCCAGCGTATTCGTGTCTTGGAGCCGGTCTAGGTGAATTTGTCTACTGCGGTTCTCTCCTCTTCTCTGCATAATTCCCGGTTTCGAGCCTCGATGCTACGAGCCGTATAGGCCTCCGATCGTGTGATGCGGCCCAGGAGCCGGTCTTGAAATGGAGGGCTCCCTGTACCCCGGTCGGAATCAGCGGCTGGGTTGTTGAGGACCAGCGGGGGCACCGCTGAACACCCCGTGCCAGCCCAGCGTGTTGGTTTCCCCCACGCGGAAAGGCCTACGCACGGGGTGACACGGCGACCAGTCAGGGGCAACCACCATAAACGCCAGTGAGGGACGGACCCTGGTGGGCCGGCTCTTTGGTTACGGAATGGCCTCCGGCATGGCTTGAGGGTACAGCCGTCTCCCGGTCCGGGACCGCGCTGCCGAAGTCGCCTTGTCGCCAAGCACAAATACTCACCCGTCCGACAACATGGGGTTGGCTCGGCTCCCGGCGTGCTAAAGCAGGCTCAGCTGGATACACAGGCTTTCCATGCCAAGTGTTCAGGTTTGCCACTTACCGGGACGAGGCCCCGAAGCCCAAAGCTCGGAAGTCCCCATGACGGTCCCTTAGACAATTCTTAAACTTCTGGCCAAGGCGATGCCTTCACATAAGCTGCTGACCCCTGTGATGGTCGGTTTCTGGTTTGTTTGCCTGGCGGTGTCGTCCACCGGAGGACCCCTGTGGCACTTCGGCCTGGCCCACGGCTTTGGGGCTGGCCTGCCCTCACTTCTGGTAGTGTTTGTCCACCAGTAGACCTCGTGAAAGACCCCTGCGGCACGGCGGCCTGTCCCGCCACCTCGGGCTGACCTGCCCTAACCGCTGGCTGGTGGTGTCCACCGGTAGACCTCGCGGTAGGCCTGTGGCACGGCGGCCTGGTCCCACGGATCCGGGCCGGCCTTGCCTAACCGCCCGGTTGTTGTCCAACCTGTAGGCCCTCGGCCGCGGCGCGGCGGCTGGCCCGCGGCCCGTGTGGGCTTGCCCAACCGCTGGCTGGTGTTTGTCCACCAGTAGACGCGTGTAGAGACCACCCTGCAGCATGGCGGCCTGGTCCCACGGCTCTGGGCTGGCCTGCCCTAACTGCTGGCTGGTGCTGTCCATCAGTACTACGCGCTGGTAGGACCCTGCAGCATGGCCGCTGGTTCTCACGGCTCCCAGGGCTGTGGCTTGCCCAACGCTGCCTAGTGTTGTACAACTGGTGACCCTGGTAGGACCCTGGGGCACGGCGAGCCTGGTCCCACGGCTCCGGGCTGGCCTGCCCTAACCGCTGACTGGTGTTTGTTCCCTAGTAGGCTTGTGGTTGACTGCCCAGTGGCTTCCGGCCAAAAGCCACGGATCCCTGGTAGGTTGGTGGGCTGGTTGGTGGTTGGTCTGCTGGCCTGCCCGTCGGGCTGTTGTTGTCCTACCGGTAGGACCCTGGGCACGCTGAGAGGCCTGGTCCCCTAACCGGAAGTGGAACCCTGCGGCGCTGAGCCTGCCCTGCAGCTCCGGGCTGGGCCTGCCCTAACCGCTGTCCCTCACTGGGACCCGCGGACCAGTCGTTGGGTCTCGACCCACTATCACCCAACTAATCACCCCCAACTATCATGGCTTGCCCGGGGATTCCGGATCTAGCCCAGGTACCTAACGACCACATAGCCGGACGGCAACTGGTAAAAACCGTAAAAATTCCATACAACTTGTATGCAATAAATGCAATATCTTCGTAATAATTGCATGAAATAAACATACGAACTGATAATTTTCTACTGGCTTGGGGAGCCTATCAAGGCCAACCACGAACCTACCGTACTCCGGAAAGTACCAGAAAATTATTACCCTTCCTCTCGACCAAACCAGAGAAACTCATCTAATTAGCCTTAAAACTAAAAAGAAGGAAGACACAACTCCGGAAAAACCACTATTCCAATCGTGAACCAAAACAAGGTCCCACAGGAGGGGACCCCCAACGTATAACACTAGCTCCACCGAGCCTAACTCGTCCCCCCGAAGCTCTAACCGCTAGGATAACCTTCCCGCGCAATACTGTAACGTGTTAGGCTATCTGGCCTTAACTCATAACTTGCGCGAAAATGAACCTCCAACCCACAAGAAAACCTCGCTAATTTTCTCAGAATGAAAGGATATACCACCTTTGTCAGAGGATATCTTCTTGCGATGGGTCCCGCTCAACTCGTTTGTAAAGTTAGGTAGGCACATTTTAGTGTCGAAATCGTTCAAATATTCAATAACTTTGGCCAAACTGCGACTGTAACGCTCTAATATCTGGCGATAGAGAGACGTGGGTGGCCAGATTGGGGGGGGGGGGGGGGGGGGGGGGGGGGGAGCGGTAGAATTCGCCAGAAATGGACTATAGGCTAAATAGAGGGGGGAATTGTGTAAAGTTGAGAGGTGGAGGAGCGAAGTAGACTCCAGTACCAGACTAACACTAAGATGGGTCAATTATTTTGCATTTAAGAATTTCCCCATTCCAGCTTTTGAACATATTTTGAGGAAATAAGCATCAAGATATTGAAAATGAATGCCATCGTTCGTCACCTCATCTAGAGTCATCTACAAGAAGAACTTCAGTCAACATTACGCATTCAAATCATTTCTATTCTTGAGAAAATGGTGTCAGTCCCTGGGCATTTTTAAAAAAAGCCGTCTGCCCGCAACATTTATATGTGACGCCCAGGGACCTAATTTCACGAAGTTTGACGTTTAACCTAATATAGCGTTCAACAGACTTTTTTCCAATTGTAGTTCTTGTGTATCTCAAATATGATGGGGATTACAGGCGTAATGGGTAAAAGCTTCGTGGCCTGGAAAATCGGACATGGAAATGAAAGCTGAAATGGTATTTAAGTATGTTTAAGCATTGGGGCTTATCATTATTTTGCTCATCATGCTTTCCATATTCCTTGAAAAATGAGTCAGTTCATAGTTTGTAAAGGAACATGCTCACCACTGGACAGTTCGGGGAATAGACAAGATTCCCCCAAGAGCGAATCGTTATATGGCTTATTTTTAAACTGTCACCACTATTTGAAACACAACCAATTCATCCCATGTTTTCGGATATTTTGTTGATAAGTATTTGGGGGGGGAAAAAATTTTCCTTTGTAAGTTTTGTGTTGGTAGGATTTGTGAATTTCGCAGGGAGTTTCGAAAGACCTTTCTGCACACTGTACGTTCCATGTCAAACTGCTTAACGTTTCCACTCATACCTTGACACAATATCATTATCAACTCTTAAACTGTAACTCCTCTTAACTGACTATTGTAGCCGTTTTGGGGGCTCACAAAATCGTGATTGGCTTAATATCTGCAGTATGTCCAGGTATTTAGCTCACTGGTTTCGACAACCACGTACCCTCCTAGCCTTCTCCCGACCCAACAAAATGATCCCCACCATACCGTCACCATCTGATTGTGAATAACTCATCATATCATAACAGTGTTCCGAAAGAGTCGGGGTCCATTTGGGTCCCAGCTTCCCGCTTCCCCCAGCTTGCCGTCTATATCTCATGCGGCTTCGATCAGAAAGTCTAGATTTCGCGTAGCCAGACTTGCGGCGAAGGTCAATGGGGTATTCACCATAGTAGGCAGGCCTGCGGCCTCATAGTCCAGATCCCTCAAACTTAATCGACTTCAGATCACGGACCCCTTCGGAACGGAAAACTGCCCAGTGGTGCGGGCATCCCACCTGGCTTTGCCGTGGTTGACCAACAGCTTGATGGCCTCTAAGTCATTGTTCACAATAGCAATGTGGAGAGCAGTTTAACCTGGGGGTGAGAAAAGAAAGTTGCTTCAGTCTAAGAATATTTGTAATGTATAGTAGTAAACAGTGGAGTGATGCTGCTATTACGCCTGATGAGTCAACCAGGCCAGGTGAATGAAGCTCATGGTTAATGTTTGTATATTTTGCCATGATGAGTACACGGATTCTATTGTTTTGGGTTACGGTGTGGTTAGTTAAAATTGGTTTTATGTAGCTCTTCAAAGAATACTGATCGTTTCATCTTGGGTAAAAAGCGTGCAGCAATGCTGACAGTATCCTCGTACTAAATCTGATGGCTACGTGATTATAATGGTTGACATACCAAGACGGGGCAGGGGGGTGCGCTCATTGCCTCCTTGGGGATGGGGGGGTGTCCCCAATCCAATCTGAGAGAATACAAACAATAGGCTCGTTTGTGATGGTGTGGGTGATTACATTTTGTACTGTATTTGAACCAGCAAAAGGCGTAGTGATTCCTTGACTGCACCTGACCTAATCAAACTGAGCATAGTGAGGAACATACACACTAAGAGTGAGTGATTCCATCCAGTAGGATCAATTTATCATGATCACAAGCCAGGCATCAGACCACGGGCGCGAGGGCGATGGCGATCAGGGGGGATGGGGGGGATTGGCATCCCCCCCAATATTTGGTTGAGGGGGACGCAAATGCCTTTCGTCCCCACCCATATTTGAGCCCGACAGCTATTTCGCTGACACTGTTTCCGACATGTTCAGCAGCAAACCGTGTTTTAACGAATGCATAATACCAAAAGATCAAGTTGAGTGATGCTGGCTGCTCAATTTTCGAAAATTTTTGCGCGCTATGTGCGCGGGTATTTTATAGTTATGTACTGGTATGTTCAGGCATATGATGTGCCTTAATTGAGCAGACAAAGGAATGTTCCTCAACAAAATATGACTGAAATTTAGTCTGAATTGTTCCAATTATCAATGAAAGAAGGTTTCTCCTTTCAATATCGTTTGCCATAAGGACTGGCTTTACTAGTTTGTAATTGATTCATCATTGACGTTGTCCGTTTCCCTGTTAGTTAGTTGGAATGACAAACATCACATCGCTACCTGAGGTGAAGGGCGGTCACCTGGTGGGAATCTGTGATTTTTGTATATATATCTAATTATGGGTTGCCACCACTGTTGAAAAAAAAGTGAGTGCAGGTGCAAATACTATCAATATGAGGGCACACGGTTGACGGAATGAAAATGCGCCAGGAAGGAACGCCCAAATTGTGTTGGTCAAAAAGACATGATTCAAAAATTAGGTCCAAATATGCCATGAATTTTACGATGGAACAGTGGCGGCGCTAAGGGGACAGGGGGGGGGGGGAGGGGGAAGTGCCCCCTAAAAAAACCTTGTCCCCCGTGGTGTTGCCCCCATTGAGATTTGGATTTTCGAAAAAATATCCTGTAGTCGGTTCTCCTCCCTTCCTCACCACGCAGCGATTTGGAACTGCAGTGGCCTAGGCTATCAGATTGCTTGCATTTTCAGCGCGTTTTCTCTAAGGAACTGGAAGTTCCTGCTCTCTCGTGCACAACGTCATACCATGGTTGGGACAGTAGACCTAAAGTAACTAAATGTATCAGATTTCGTTGAGATCATGTTTGCCAGAGTGCAAGGAAAACCGAAAAAAATGCGCGCTCTCCCGCCCAATGGGTGAACAGAGTCGTATGGAGCACAGATTTGTGAACATGACCAAAAGTTAGGCGGAGCAGCGAGGATTGAGACCGAGGGATGACAAAATGTTCACTTTTCCATCGATTATAAAAGTTGTATCACGAAATGCCCACTTTTGAAATGGGGGACATGCAGCCCAAAACGCCAGGGAGGTCAATTTCCGCGCCATCTGGGGCTTGCGCTACCAAAGAAATTCTTGGCTGCTCGCGCCAACTATGGTGGCGCTGTGTTTACATAGTATTCTTGTTGGTCCTGAAAAATGTTTCTGCCCCTTGTGCCCCATCCCCATTATGGAAGTCGGCGACGCCATTGTCGATGGAATGCCCCAAAAGTGGGAAACTTTCGTTGTTTTTGAAGGGGATACTAGACTGCAAAGGCTCACGACAGATGTTGTTTTTTTACTGATTAGTCAAGCCGTTGACAAGGTTCCACAGAAACGACTTGCTCGTAAGCTTCAACATTACGGAATTAGTGGTCAAATTCTCCCTTGGATAAATTCATTTTAGACCATCGGACCCAGCATGTTGTCATAATTGGTGTGAAGTCATCTTTTGGAATTGTCTCATCAGAGGTCCCGCAAGGTACTGTCTAAGTCCTTGCTGTGTCCTCTATACATCATGATCTTCCGACTGTTTAAGCATCCACTATCAGAAGGTTTGCTGATGACTGCATATTTACGGGACCATCAATGGCAATAATGACAGTGACATGCTCCAGCAAGATCGCTGGATAATTTTTCGCAATGGAGTCAGACTTGGCAGATCGATCTGAATGCATCAAATGCAGATTCCATGATTGTCACCAACCAGAGGTCAAGGTTTGTGAATTCCATTATGTATTTGACGATACTCGCCTTGGAATGGTAAAGAACATCCCTAACTTGGAATAACCACATCTAAGCTCTCATGGTCAACTCATATAAACATATAGTTAGTAAAGCTTACAAGATCCCCAATCTGATCCGTGGACATTTGTATGACTGTGATACTAAACGACGACATTGATTATAGTCTTGTTCGTCCCTGTTTGGAATCTAGCTCCTCAGTTAGGGATCCATACAAAGCTTGTTACACAGTTATAATCTGAAATGGTCCCGCGCAGCTGCCCATTCGTTTGCAAGGATCCCATCGGTCAAACCAGTGTTGCAGGGAACTCCTCAACACGTTGCCTGGCCTACTTTGCATGAGAGACGGCGCAATGCACACTCAAGCTGTTTCATAATTCCATCAACGTACATATTGGCTTTACCGGGTTCTGATTTTGTTGATCTACAGACTAACTATCGCAAACGATCATCATCAGTGAATGGACTTAACTATCGACATGGT
The DNA here is from genome assembly GCA_026419785.1 of Sclerodactyla briareus. Lineage (NCBI taxonomy): Eukaryota > Metazoa > Echinodermata > Holothuroidea > Dendrochirotida > Sclerodactylidae > Sclerodactyla > Sclerodactyla briareus. The sequence continues at coordinate 238,644 of JAODTK010005562.1, forward strand.
TATTGTTAATACCGGACGTCTCCAGGTGTCATTTTGGCCCGATGTTCAGATAGTCTACTATTCAGGAACTTAATAGTCTGGGTGTTTTTCTGGTGATGGTGAAATTCTTCCTTATCATCTTCAAATCTGACTCTTCTAGCTTGTGCCTGTTTGTGCTGTCCCCTATGCAGTGATAACCACGTCGTTGGTGTTTGCATAGTACCAACAAGACAAGACGACAAGACAAGAGGAGGGTTTCAGAGTCGACGCGGTAAGTCTACCATCTGGCGGGACTTGTGAATTTTCTGGCATATATGATCTATTTGCAAGTTTATTCAGGGGCAAATCAGTTATGGGTGCGACCACTTGCTGAAAGTTGGGTGCACGGCGCACAGGGCCTATCACTATAAGGGGGAACAACTATGCGGTGTGAAAACCGCTAAAAGGCCATCGGAAGAATTTTCGGCCAGGAAAAGCCACAAATTCGGAAAGACGTGATTCAAAATTCAGGTGGAAGATTAAGTATCCAAAGAATAGATTGCCTGGACTTTCATGTGGAATGCCCGAAAGTGTATAATTTTCGCTAGCGCTTCGCGCGCAGTTGGGTTTTACTTCTGTGTTTTACTCATTTGGCCACTTGTCGGGCCCACAATTGGAAATGTTACTCCTCATTGGGCCTGTGGCTCCGCAAAGAGATAAAAATGAGGGCCATAATCTATGAGGTACCAAAATCTCAGGCCTACTAAGGATAGGTCAGAGAGGGGTCAGTGATTGCAATGTGTTGTCAATTGGATTCTGAAAAATCTCGGCGCCTTCGCGGCGAAGAGTGGTGTTGCCATTTGCATTGGCCCCACTTTCCATGGTCTTGTGCATTTTGACCGGTGACAACCCTCTACTGCATCGTTATTTTAGAATGTCACATCAACCAAGGCAAAACCTTGAAATTGATCCCTAAGTTTAAACTTTCTTTAAAAAAACATGTTATCATTTTAAGGAATGCTGCTTACTGTCTAACAAGCACGGGAAGTGCCGTTTCCTGCAATCTAGGGGGTCTGCACAAACCCCCCCCCCCGCCCCATTCTCTTGTACGCCTACGCGCCAACCGTGGTGGCGCTCCGCGTAGATGCTACATCTTGTCCGACCCCGCCCGAACCCAATCGCCAACACAATCGCCGCCCTTGCCCTCAGAACACAAACACGACATTCCTCTCTGCATAGGTTCCTCTGACTTTCGTCAAGGAAAACCTAATCCAACCACATCAAATAATGCAATTGCACGTGGTTGTTTGTCAAAACAGTAGATATTTGAAAGTTAGAAACTTGGAGTTTCACCGATAATTTTTTTGAGTTTATTACCTTGAAATCCTTATCAATATCTGCCATTTATCCTGCCCAAAATCTTCGATTATGGCCGGTTAGAGGAAACATGTCAGATTTATCGGATAGGACGACTTTCTCACCGTAGTATTCACTCCCTTCATAGATGTCGAGGGCAGCTTCGGGTAGAGACTGCAGGGGTGGGTTGGCAATGGTCTTGTGGAACTGGGGTGCCAGTTGAGGTAGCCACAGGTGTTGATGGTTTCCCCGGCCTCCCCCCTCCTGGCCCCAGATCCCAGCAGGCGGGGGGTGGGGGGTTGAACCTATAATGGCTGTACGCTGATTGATGTGGAAGTATTTCGGAGCTCTTGCTCGGATACAATATTCCGTATGTACGACAAACGCAGGGCAGCTATGAATTACCTTTACGAACGGGTCTCCCCCATAAACTAATTGGTATGGGAAAATTTCCACCATGGCAGGAGACCTATACCAGGAAACATGTAGAGGGAAAAAAAAAAAACTGCAGGACAAGTTCCAAGAGAGAGGTAGACGTTACAGAAATTCTGTCTTCAAGGCGATGTCAGCTGGATAGTCCTAGGGGGAAAAAAAAAGGATTCCCACCACCGGAATCGCAACAGAAAAGAGCGGCGATGCTGCTTCGAGAATGGCGGAGAATAACTGATGAGTAATGGCTGATGGGGCTGCCAGTTGCACTGACTTTTTTCCCGCCAGTTTGAGATAGGAATATAGCTTAAGGCTTATAGCGTACAGGTAATGACAACCGCAGTGAATATGGCTTTTTTTTTCGTCTCCAGCGTCAGCCTGCATTCATCTGCGCGAAAATGAAACAGGATGGGGTATTTGCCTACCTGGAAAGCACTATCACACAAATTCTTGTTGTGAGATCATACACAGGATTCATTCAAAACTACTCGTATGTCAAAGAAGACATGTTGTGATATCTGCCAATTATCATTTCCTGAATGATTCCCTCTTAGAAGGGGAGAGGGGTAACTGACCATAGTGCACCAGAAGTTTGATAACTGATAGACTCAAGGAGCTCTTGTTGAACTGCTCAGTTTAATTTGGAAAGAAACCCACCCTTCAGATGATACTTTTCCTCCTGCACAGATCCCCAATTTCTCTCATGTCATTTTTGAAAGTAGTGGCCATGCTCTTCTGATTCATGTTTCCATCCCTCTGCTAGCCAATCAACTTAATATATGGGACTCTACTTAGCTCTACTAGCTAGGTACCCCCTTATATATGACATAATCTGTGCCCTGGATAATCCATGCTCCCTACAGTAACTGTACACTCCAGCATGGTGTTCCTCAAGGTTCCATACTAGGTCTGCATTCTTTGTTATTCATTCAGTAATGTCTGTGACAATTCCAGAAGACTCAGCTCTCACAATCCCCTACATGTATTCTGCACGATGAATATCTACCTGGTTGCCACCTACGAATTTTGCATAATCCACATCTCGGATGACCCTTCGCCATTCTCATAGAGGTACGGTCCCACGGTCCTCTCGAGTAACTCCACATACTGGTGGTATTGCTCCCGAACCTCAGATACTCCTCAATCAGGTAGCCTCTGCCCCCCAGGTGGATGAGCTTGTACATTGGGTTCTGCTCCATGGCCTCTGCCTGTTGACGCCATTCCAGGTCTGGGTCGGGTGCGTCCAAGGTCGTTGAAAGTGTGACCTCGCCCGACGCAAGGATTTCAGCAAAGATGCCATTCCTCATAACAGGTACTACAATACATGTATGGGCTGGGTATTGAGTAAAAAAAGAGTTTGCAATCAACAGTGATCACTTCTACATTTTAGGTTGGTTCAATGGCTGCAATTCTGGTGAATGATGAAAACAAACAATGCTATAGTTTAATGAAATTCATGTAGGCTTTCAGATTGCTGTGCCGATGTGAAGATCTTGGTGGAAGGAAGAAGAAATACTGTCATTTATGTGCTTATTTTCAAACTTCAACCACTATCTGGAAACAAAACCAATCCAATACTACTCTGTTACTGTTAATCAGTACGGGGGATAATTTTGGAGTTTGTACTGGTCAGTGGTGGGATGGGTAATTTTCCAAAGATCTTCTGCTCACTGTTGGTGCACTCTTTGACTGAACTCGAATGACCTATACAAACATCATCATGTTCACATAATGATTCTAGTGTGAACTGCCTTAATATATAGCTGCCATATATTCATTGTGATTGCGTAATAAAAGGTTGGCAGTAAGCCAGCCAATACATTGTGTCGGCCAAGAAATTCTAGTTCTTAGCTGTTGAATAGTGAGGCAGACTTGAAATGATTCATTATGCACAAGCCGGCGACTAAGTGTTCTTGCAAATCCTTGATTGGGCGTAAACAAAGAAGTGTTGCAGCGAAGACATGGGGCCTGTTCACAATATGAAAAAGAAGCCGGAGTGAATCATTATATTTTGATGAATTTTTATCTAAATCAATCAAAAGCACTGTATTTCAAAAACCTTCTTACGGCTACTAAACAAACATGCAAACAACAGGCCTCTCATGAAATATGACAGATATAACTTAGGCCTATGTTGTCAGCTAATGAGCCTACTATCATTGAAGAATTTGCTTGACCATTCTCTCCCACCATTGCTACAATTTAGTGTTAGGGAATTAAATATAGGGGAGGGAATCCCCTCCTAGGTTTTTTCATGAGAGGGATTTTAAAAATCAAGGAGACATTTCCCATCAGATCATTCATTTCAACTACTATATTGGAAATGGTTAAAACTTGGGAGCGAAAAAATTCCCTCCTACAAATATTTAGGGAGGGATAAAGCTTGTCGCTGCTATCCGTGAAGTAGACTATCTGGCGCGTTTGTATTGTTTTTGCATTGCCATCTACGCCAGAAATGTGAAGGACTAGATACCATGCCAAGGATGCACATGTGTCACTGTTAGCTGCACTCATCTCATGTCCACTGGGATACGTTGGGATTGAATTGTTGGCCTGCATCCCATCAGTAAATGCGCCTGCAAGGCATGACTGCCATCCTGTGTCTACCATGGCACAGACTATGATGGTTGTGGAAGGTATGAGCAGTTGGAAACCAAGGGTGTGGTGGTTAGCAGAGAGCGCACTGATAGTGACGTCAATGTAGGTTGGGGTCAGATGCTTGCTGTTCCCATGCATTGCACATAGCATTGTATACACGGTGATCCATAAAGGGTGAACTCCTCTACCTCCACATTCACAACAAACAAATGCTTGATGGCATATTTGTATCTACTGAGATGCCACCGAGGGTATCAAAGACAACACTCTCATTGTCCTTTTGTCCCTTGTCAGGGCTGCTTCCCGAGCGCCGGTTGTCCTCTAGTGCGATCACCACTTCTACAGACTGCCCCAAAGTGGACCTCAGACTTCGCAGTTACTGCATACATGGTGGTAGGCAGGGCAGGTTTTCCCATCTTTTCTGGCAAATACCCTTGTTTTTTCTACAACACATATCTACACAGGCTCTTCCATAGCTCCAAATTTTGCACAAGGAATTACCTCCAATGAGGCTAAAGCCCTGCATATAGTCAGGTTGTTCTTTGTAAAGATAAGGTTGAGGGTCGAATTTCCCCCGGTAGGTCAAGAGAAAAGTCCATGACAATGTCAAATGAGTTGTTTACAAAAATCAGAATTCACAGTCCTGGAATTGTACGAAAGAGAGTTCCAGTCCATATCTTTCTATGCTAATCTGCCATGATTACAGACACTGTTCTGTATTCCAATATTTAAGAAGCTGTTACCGATTGCACAGATGTGATTGATCACTCATTCACGTAGCCAACTCTATGTCACTAAAACGCTTAGTTCTGCAGATAACGGTCTGTTGAATGCGCACATTGCTATAGCTACTTGTAAACCGTCCGCTACCACTGCGCGCTGGTATAGTGTGAACAAACAGCAGGATTGCCAATCCTCCAGATAAGACTGCACTGTTCAGTGCTGTGTTGATGTGAATGTAAAAAAGAGCGTTAATAGAGTATAGTAATTTACCATAGTCACTATATTCATGGAGACCGCTATTTTGTTCAGTTTGTAGCTGGGGCCCAATAAAATCTGTTCAGACATTCGCCAGAACAATTTGAGGTACTATTTCTCAAAGTGTTTCAAGAGATCTCCAGGTTTATGCATATGGAGGTTGCCAGGTCCTGTTATTTAGCCTACGCTGAAATTGGCAGGCTCCTAACCGTAACACTATGGTAGAGGCATATATCCATCCATCCATCAAGCTTTTACAAACTTAGTCAGATAGCTAGTCCCACACATATATTAATAGTAAATATACCGGGTTCCAGTCTACTCAAAAAATGACTACAGAAAGGTCATCTACGGATCAGTAGCTATAGGCACTGTAGTGCGAACTTGAGCTGTAACCTGAAAGTATCTAAACTATTCTCCGTAGTGAGTTAGTACTCGGTCTGCAATTGCACTCAACACACTACAGATTCCTAGTTAATGCCAGCATCTTCGTGTACCAGCTACAGGGTGCTTCTTCTATGCCACCACCCACTCGATATGGTACTTTTCCCATAACCCCCACTACCCTGCTCAAGAGACTCTACATCATCCCCTGCTATTTTTGGTCAATTCTCCTCTCACGACACTGAAACCCAGACTTCAATAATAAAATGATGAAGTTGGCAGCTTTTGAAGTTTGGACACTCAAAAAAATGATGAAAATCTCCTGGGGGATCAATGTCAGTCTTAATGGAGAGTGCTCCAAAGATTGAATCTTGCCCCATATCAAGGGTTTAATATTCAATATTCAAAATAAATCAGGGTTATAAAGAGGTTAATAATTCATAAGGACTGGTATTCCAGAATGAAACCAAAGGTTTGATATCATAATGGGCAAAACGGTTCGGTATTCCTATTAGAAGAAAGAGTCCCTGTTTTCATAATGACAAAAAGGCATTATAATATAAAAAAAGATTTGTTATCATAATGGGCAAAGGGTTCGAATCTAAAGGAAGAAGTTGTAGACAAACTAGTGTGTTGATCAGTCATTCCAGTTTCTAGAGGTGTCAAAACAGGCTGGCAATAGGCAGCTGCAAACACATTCCATATGGGCACTTTGTGTTACCAGTCAATGACGCGCGCCAGAAAAATCTCGATATTTCATCATTTGTGGGTGTATTGCACAAATCCTTTGTTCGTTTGTTTCAGTTTGGGTCTGTTATTCTACTTCACATACAATGCAGAAATTTTGATTCAAACCGATTTTTCTCCACTCAAACAGCGTTATTTTGGTTCTTCCGATATGGTGTTCTGCAATTTATATGTGGAGTAGAATACTAGACAAAATCTTCTATGAAATGATTTTCGCACAGTGCGTATAATGTTGTCGAGTCCTGAGTCCAGTTGCAAGATTAATGCAAAGATCGCTGGAGTGAAATGAGATGAAGACTCCTGAATAGTTGGACATAAACTAGCTCCTGTTTAGGCTGCCAAGGGTTACGGTGCGATTCGTGTTTGCGAACCTGCCTATACCGTGCTGTGGGCTAGCAGAGCGTGGCGGCGGAAGCCTACAATTTAGGGGGGGGACTCAGACCAACTTTGGATGAATTGATGTGTGTTACCATCTAAGCGGAGCGCACCATGGTTGGCGCGGATCGTCCCTGAAAATTTTGGATTTTACAAACCTCTCAGTGGCCGGAAACGGCACTCCTAAGCGTTGTGAGCGATATGTACCCAGTCATAAAAAGTTGGGGCATGTCTGCAAAATCGTAGTTATCAATAAAATGGATTGTAGGAAAAATGATAAGGCCTGATCAGATGGTTGGGAGGGACAGCAAAATTCCGCTGAGGGAGAGCCGGGGGGAAAGAGGTCATACCTTCGCACCCCCCCCATCTAAGGGAAAACCGTTTTCCTTCCTCATACGGGGACTATTTACTGTGCCATGTCGAGACTGGAGTAATTATGATGTTCACCAAGGTAGCCCCTTTCCCGCCCAGTTGGCCATCTCACTGTGTTCACGTGGTTAGGTATCGGGACTTGCGTATGTTAGGGATTTAGTCGACTCCGTAGGTGGGACAACAAAAACTGGAAACGTTTAACATGTTTTAAACTTTGGTTTCCTAGAATTTTACAATGATTGACCAACTAAGTGAAAAAGTTTACCCTGTACGTTTAAAGACACACCCAAAAAGGGGACAAATTGGTGTCTTTGAAGTACTTTAACAACTTTTTTAACTGATGATGAAGTGTTGTAACAACAAGGGAATCAAGGTTTCAAAATAGGTTAGTGTTGATTCGTAACAATCGGTCAGCAAAATTTATAGCAATTTAAGCAAAGGCGCAGCCACGTCGGAAAGTTGGGGGGACCTGGGGGGTCAAGAGCTGTTCGGGGGGGGGGGGGTCGAAGGCAGTGATGAGAACATTTTGCGTGAGTGAAAAAATCATTATGTATGGAGGACTCCAAAAGTTGAGGGTTCATGAGCCCTGCCGAAATCCCATAATGGTTTGCGCCCTTGTTTTCCAGTATACAGTTTGTTACATAAATTCATGCTGGTTTGGGTTCTTTTTTTAGTTGAAACTTACGGTAACCTAAAGCCATTACTGCAAGATAGTGAATATTGATAGTCATTCACAGGAATGTCATTTGGGGTATGTCTTATTTCATCATAAAGCTGAACAAAAAGGCAAGCAACATTTTCTATTCTTAATATAAGGACTAAATCTTTTCAAAGGTCCCAACCTTTTGTTGCCGAGTAGTGTTGGCTTGTAAAAAAACAACGGGGAAGATTTCGATACAGATACGGCTACAAAGCTGCGAAAATCGCAGGACCACTGGCGGCCGGAACAGGGTAGATACGCACATTTGTGGAACTTCTAGGAAGGATATAGTTTTCCACATTATTTGGGCTGTATAATATTGTCATATTTATATTCAATCTTGTTCCGCAGATCGATAATGATAGTTTAATTGTCGATGTTGGTGTAATTTCAAATTTCATCTGGTCAAATTTTAGGGGGGATGGTCCCCCCCACTTCAAAATTTAGGGGGGGGGACGCTTCACCCCCCCCCCCCCCCCCCCCCTTGCCGCAGCCTAGGCAGGAAAGAGGAAAAACTTGAGAGTACTTGGTAGAGATACTGTCCAACGCTACCACGAGGAAGCAAGACGACCCGGATGGGGTTCTTACTCGAGCGGCAGACGAAAAGTAAAGTGAGATGAGCTCAGTTTGAATGAAGGTAGACTAGTCTCATCGTTGAACAGAGGCGAAGCCAAGAATGTAGCGCAACTGGTAACAGTGTTGAACTATCGGCCGATGTAAACAATCCAGGGTGATGAAATGGACGTCGAAGGCAATGAGTTGGATTCCTGAATGAACAGTAATAACAGGGACCTACCGTAATAATGATGATGGGTGAATAAAAAACTGGTCAAAATCGTCAAGAGATCATATCATCTGGATGGAATAAACTTCACTGATTCAGATTCCTGTGTCCATCGTTACAGGGCGACGGGAGAATACTTGGAGTTTGCCAGATTGCATAAAATGTCAACAGTTTTGGAGGTTGTATTGCTTACAGGGTCGGATTCCTAATTGACAAGAATTTGCGTAAACGAGGCGTGAACCAGTGGCGTTAGATTTGTTCAGTCTCTGGGGGGGGGGGACTGGTACGAAAACTATCTAGCTTACCGCCACTATGGTTGGCGCGCAGCATTATCGAAAATTCTGGATAGTATAACCTCAGATGGCCGGAAAAGGTACTTGCCGGGTGTTTTGAGCCTGCATTCAACCGGTCGGAAATATGTATCTCACCCCCCCCCCCTTGTCGCGTTTATAATTTTATGGATTAAAATGAGCAATCTATAGAAATGTTACTAATATGCGGATGAGCGAGATGATACAAGAATGATAATATCTACAATGCATTTCAATTTCATTCATTCCATAATGCCCTTAATATCGCATTACATTTGTCCATAAGCAGGGGCGGCGATCTGTGTTAAAATATGGTGTGGACATATGAGGGTAGCACCATCTAAGCGGAGCGCCACCATTGGTGGACGCTACGTAAAGGTCAATTTCTCGTTTCTCGTTTTGAGCCTTACGGAATCCCCAGATTGCCGGAAAACGGTAATTCCCATGTTTTATGGCAGGAAGGCAACATCCCAAAAAATTGACAATAAATTTAGGAAATGTAGCCTATATCTCAAGAAAACACTTTTGAAGGGAACGATCACGTATTCATTACAATTCTGCGCCACCAACGGTGACGCGTACCTACAAGAAAATAGTCTCACAGGCCCGCCCCCCCCCCCCCCAAGATGCAGGGAGCGGTCACTTCCGCGAGTTATAGGCAGTATGCAACACTGAAAATTGGACAGTGGAATTCCGAAAAACTGATCGATGTTAATCCTGACATTTCTTCATCGTGGTCTCCATTCATACCATAGTTCATGTATTAGAGATATTCCATCGAGGACCTTCCAATTGGGTATTGGAGGCTGCCGCGATTGAAAATTGCTTGAACATCACAGTCATGGAAAATGGGGCATTTTTTCGGGCATTTGATTGAAAGGCATTGAGCCAGTCAGCAGACCAATTTGGTCATTTTTTCAGGATTAGTTTCTCGCTCAAATTTGTCATTAAAATTTCTAATGTCTCAGAATTGTTTCGACCCGCTCCGCGCCTGTATAGCTTCCATACGTCAATCACGTAACCTCCATACTAATGTGCTCACGATCCCCTGCCTGTTGTTTTTCGTTAATTGAAGCTTATTTCTATGTTAATTGAAAACAGCACGTCAGGCTGTAGTGGGGAGGGGGGGGGGGGGGTGCAACATCGTAAATCAGTCCTACCAATTCCCTCGTGGCCTACCATATGTTCACCATATTTGCGTGAAGAGACACGTATAGACAAAAACCTAGTACCCAAATCTGACAAAGTTAATTGTCACGTGGGCCCACTGTAACGGAAAAGATAGATACAGCCCGGCAGCGAGAATTTTGTTATTGCATTTCGGAAAAATTTGCGTGATCGCCGCCCATGGGAAAATGGTGATTTTTGGGCATTTGATTAAAAGGAATTGAGCAGCAGTAGGAAAATGTGGTAATCAGTTTTCCAGAGTTGTTTCGTCCAAACTTTCTCATGTCTCAAATTTCGCCCGCTCGCGCCGTACACTGGAAGATGACAGTATGGAGGGACAAAATTATATTTGCCAAATTCTGACGAAGTTATTGTATACATGGACCTAGTGTTTTATACATGTACGGAAAAGATAGGATACAGGGCGCGCAGCGCGAAATTCTTTGCATTTCGACCTTCTCAAACATAAAATTTAAACAATATTCTAATAAGAAATCTGAGGACTTGTACATATGATTAGTAGATTTTTTTCACCAAAATATTGGGGGAACTTTTATATTATCCGCCCACCCAAAATATTGTGGGATCGGTCCTCCCTGTCCCGGGATCGGCCGCTTGTGGGGGAAGGGGATGGCCCTCGTGCTTCCCTCCCGCTGTCGCCACTTTGTGGGGCAGGTAGTTTGATATAGAGGAATAAGAAACGTGTTGGGTGTAGGCAGTGCGTATACAAGTATATGAATTGATTCAAACACCCTGGTTGGGGGAGGGGCACATGGTTTTTTTAATATAAGGAATTTCTTCCCATGTCCTTTGGAGGAGATAGCAAGGAAAGGAAATGTAACATGGTGATTTCCATGTCCTAAATAAACTTTTTTCGGACCGGGGACGTACCATTCCTTTCAGACAATATAAAGGAAACGTTCCCCCTTGCCCAGGTCCGTAGCAGCGCACTACGCATGAGGGGAACGAATTATTTTTAGAAGTGGCGGCAATTCGAAACAGTATTTTTTCAGACTGAAACGGTGGTGGGCATAGGCTACTATTTGGGCGCGTTCTTCTTTTCGCCCCCCCCCCTTGAATTACGAACCTTTCTCGCTTATATTAATACCCGATACCGAACCTTTTCGCCATTATGAATGACGGAGCCATATAAACAATGAGCTTTTTTGGCTCATTATTATAGCGACCTTAATGACTAATAAACCGTATGAAACTTACTCTAGAACCATGGAACCATATGCATAAATAGAAATCTACGGATATCGAGCTGTTCCTGTTTTACCCCAAAATCCGGGTCCCTCGCCAACTTATGACGCCTTGGTGATGGAGAGGAAAAGCACTTCTTCGGGCACCGCACTACAGAACTAGGCTGCTCTAGACGGTCAGAGCGCGGGGAAACATACAGGGTGGCCTCGCAACACTAGGCTGGGAACTCCAAGCTGTTACAATAATGGAGGCCCATGCAGCCGACTTGTCGCGAGTGTCAGACATGCAACCGACGGTACACTTCAGCAATCCCACTGTTGACTTAAAAATTTGATTTGCAATCTGGCAACTCCACTTGCCCTGCCCTTCGCAGCGTTATCGTCGTCCTAGTGGCGACATAAAGAAAAGTACATTTCATACCTCCAATATTCGTCAACGGTCCCACAACTGCGTGCAAGGCAAAATTCTTCAACCACATGTTTCTACTATCTTTTGTTTTCTAAGGTGGTCCGTTATTATCTGTTAATACAGATCGGAAGCTCATTAAACCTATCGTCGATTTAATCACTCTGCTGTTGTTGCCAACCTAGCCTAGCCTCTAGGCTTTAAGATCCACACTCATTACCATTACCAGTTGCGCTACTATAATTTGGGCCAGAATGTTCACTTGAGATCATTGCCTGTAGCTAGCATGGGTAAGACGCATAAAAAAAAAACACTTTTCAGCATTGAAGCGCATCTGCCATTTATTTTGCCATCTTACCAGCGTGTTGAGATCGTCTGGTTATCATAACATTCTAATTAAAAAAAAAACTCTGTGTTTGTGGTTTTTGGTTAAAATGCAATTCAATGGCTTCCCGGCATAACTTACTCGAAGAAAACCAAGTACTCACGTGCACGGTTTTCCCCCATTGATCAATCTTTGGGACCACTCTTCTTTTCCTATATATATAAACTCGATATGGACTTCTGCTTGCTCAATTGTTCTGCGATATGTAAATGCAAGATTATACACCCTTTTATACAAGGGGCAATACCATTAAGTACGTGGGGTAAGAAAACAAAATGGTCATTACACAAAAAACTTAGATCTCTGCTGTTGGGTCCGTCAAACACCAAGGATTGCTACCACCCTAAAAAAGATTATCCTTACATTAACCGACCTTGATGAAATCTTTCCTTGAAAATGTATCGTGTGTGGAGCTATTGGGAATAATGAATGACAGCAACTTGTATGATTGATTTTTGGTTTCTGACCCAAATGGGGGTCTTTATTGGGGTGTTAGATACTCCCCTTCCCAAAGATGCTCAAAAGCGAGATATAACCTTGGGCGTTTACCCGCCTACACAGGCCTTTCTCAGACGTTAAGACCATTTATTAATTCGAGAATTCTTTATTATAATGATATTTTCTTCCAATTTTAGATTTTGCATTATCATTTGGGGGACTTGTGATGAAGGTGAATGTAAGTAAGGCGTTAATTCGCCTGCAAACAAGTGGCAGAAAACTCACCGGGATTATTTTCAACGTAAAATGGGAACCGTATATGCTATTACCAATAAACGACTGTGTAATGTATACAGGCATTAAGCGGCCAAACACTGCAGTATTTAACTAGTAGGTTCAAGTACACTGCTAAAATACACAATCACTCTCCCTCAGATGACCCTCCACTAGCAATATGTATATAACTGGGGGGGGGAACCAACTACCATAAAAGGAGATTTGTGTATAATATTAATTTAATATAGCAGTAATCTTCAAGGGTTGAAAAACCTACTATCCTAGGCATCCTTTCCAGCGTATGGCCATCCAGAAAATATTGCTGTTAGGGAATGGATGAACTCTCCAGCCATTGCAAAATGCTATCTCTCTGGCCCTCTTTTGAACAACTCTTACAATTCTAATGAATTTTAATAATTTATTATTTGCTGTATGGGAATGAAACGAATACTTCTTATTTTATAAATGTATTTTAGATATACATATGATATGATTTTAACGTTTGTATATATTTTCCCCTCATGTTTAAATAGGTTCCAAATGTTAAAAAAACAAGTAATTATGATTCAACGTATGGTAAGAATGAATACTTCTTATTTCATAAATGCATTTTATATATGATTTATATATTCCTCAACATTTAAATGGGTGGACTTATATATAGCCTTGTTAACATCTTATCTTAATATCATCTTAATATTATATTCATAATTACTTTTCATTCTTCATGTCTTAGAACTTTTCATATTGGTTTCAATATTTTTAGTGATTTCATTCTCTATATGCCTATGATGCAATTTGTTACATCCCATTTGTTGTTATATAGTAAGGGGGGTGGTGGGGGCCGTCGGGTAAGATTAGCATTCTGGCTAACCAAGTTTTTCATCCTTTGACATTTTTGAATAATAATAAATAAAATTAGAAAAAATTCTGCCCAAATGGCCTCCTCTCCCAAATTCATCAATTTGAAAATATGGCCTGGAAAAACCCCGTAAAAAAATGACAGACATACACACACTCATACTCCAATACATCAAACCACACACACACACAATTTAATGACACCTTTGCCAGTGCCCTCAAGCTTGATTACTGTGCACCCCATGGGCATCCCACCTAGGGTACCCCTCAGTGCTAGTACTCAACCCCAGTCCCACCACTACTGTTACTATAGCAACCATTGCTATGGCAACGAGCTACAGGAATATAAGGCGAAATTGCAAACTGACTCATATCTTATCCAACTCTTCATGAGATAGTGATGAAGGGCATGATTAGCCATTGTGAAAAAAAAAGCCAATGCATTCGTGACCTTACAATTTATGGGGGAACACTAAACAGGGCCAATGCAGTTGCTCTGACACCTGGTGTGTGCCATGTGTTCTTGTCATTGGGGTCCGTAATCTCTCCGGGGTCTGTCTGGGGTGAGCTGTCATCTAAGGGCCATTCTTTCTTTCTTGGAAGGATATTGTGGGAGTTGAATGGAGAACATGCTTGTACTTGCAGATCAACTCGGATGATCATATCATCTGGTGATTGTCATCAGTGACCAATGAATACTTTATGGGGCCGGTGACTGGTCAAGACTTGACGTCAGTGGTCACCTTGGTGTCATTTTGGGCCCATTCCTGCAATGAGGGGCCATTCCGCTTGCGATTCTAGGCTCACGTATTGCATCATCTCACATGTGGGCCTGAGCTCCCCTCCCCCTCCCCCCTCCATAGCCACCCCCAGCCTGCCCCCAATTAATGGCTGTATTCATGTAAATTGAGGGGGAATTACTGTAATAACTACAGTCCTGTTTCAAAGACTCCTATAGTAAATGGCCTCCCCCCTCCCTCCTTGAAAAATTGATTCTGCACATGAGACCTACTGAAGTCCATTTGATGTTGTTGATTGGTAGGGTCCAGGGGGACAATTTTGATACGTTTTTCAACGCTAACATTTTGTTACAACAACAACTGGACATCTGGGATGGATTAGTCCTTGATTACCGACACTTTTTTGCAATATTACCATGTCTATGATCCCATAGAGCATCCCGTCTCTTCATACCTCCTGACATCTCTCTAGGCTATACACACCACTGGATCCTGCAGTCAGTACGCTAGAGCCTAGCGTACTGAGGGCCTCACAATCGAATTATGGCCCAATTTCCTTTGGTCTTTGTCCAGAGGCAGTTACAACACCATCAATTTCAACCCTCCCCATCTATAATTATAATTTGTTCTTAACTTGATGCACATAATGGTGTAATATATTTCGAAAACGGGGGAAGCTGATTTCCAAGAATCGCCAATTGACTGTGCCAATTCCTATTGGTTTTTCCCAAGGGACTGTTATGCGAGGTGTTCTGTAACTCTAACCACTGTCCTGTTCATTGACCAGGATGGATAGGCTTCCACATCTTGATCATGCATTACCCCATCAAACTTATTTGCAAGAATAATACCCACATTTTGACAAGAGAAGACAAGAAGATAGTTTTGATATTTCACCACATTCAGTCAAAAATCCAGATTACTGAGATTCCTTGACATTTGTGAACAGATCTGTTTTCTTTTCAGAGCTCAATTTAACCAAGGGACCTTCACCATATTGTTCACACGATTTCCGGGCCTGAGTGTAGGACAGTTGTAAGCTGTCATAGGTAGGTCGATCAGTCACCCGGTTGACTACACTGCTCAGTAATGACTGTACTCTCATTAGTTGATACCTCTGATGCACCCCCAACCAATACCCCAGCCATTGTGAGTCATTGTCAAACCTTATTGCGTTTCAATGCACGCGGGCGGGCGGACAGCGGACAACGCGAGGACCGTTTCCATGCACGCGGGCGGGCGTTTTCTCGGAAATCGCGCTATGGCTATATAAGAACAGTGTAACTACTATATTATTATTGTTATTCTGTTATTATTGTTATTATTTATTTTATTTTCTTTCGGATTAATTTCATTTATTCATCATTATTATATATTATATTATATTATTTTTGTGTTATTATTAATCTTATCATTATTATCAAACAGGGACGATAGTGCCCGACTAGTGTTTAAAACATAAACACCTGTGTTTAGTTTCTCAGAAACCTATGTTCTAAATGTCAACGATAAGGCAACTTTTTTAAAAAAATACTATTAAAACCTCACAATTGCCAGGTTTTGACAATTTAATTAGCATAAACTTGAACGTCAATGGTATGCGAATATGTGTTCAAATGGGTGTCGAGCCATTGACAAATGGAGAGAATTGGTTATAAATATATAATTACGAGTGTTGAAACAGTTAGGAGTGTGCTTGGAACCATGATTTGAACATAACATTGTACTCTATTCTGCACTATCGGGCTAAAAAGCCAGTTAAGATTGCAGGGAAAGCCCCGTGAAACATTACGAAATACAACGCGGACACGCAGGCGGCGGAAAAAATCACTACATGAACGATTCGATGGAAACGCCCGCCCGCCGCCCGCCCGCCGCGTTGCATGTAGACGGCTCAGTTGAAAATAACGATGAGCGATTTAGACGGGCACGCCCGCCGAGTGCATGGAAACGCCCCCAATTAAGCATGGCATAATTGTCTCTGAATTGTCAGTCAAAAAACGGACTCTGGGGTGCCTCAGCTCTTTCACTCAGTTATAAACTGAGAGTGAATTAGACAATGCTAGCTTAAGAATGGTGATTTCCTATGAATTGTAAGTCATCTACATGACTGGGAGTGTGTCAATGGAAATGATTATATGACCCCTTTGACAATGACTCAACCCGTCTGAGTAGGGGAGTGCATGACACTATGTGACAAGTGCATCATATGATTATGTTACTGGACTTTGAGAAGAATTACTGAAATTTGACAGTAGGCCCTTTTGGAGCCGTCCTCTGTTGAGCTGCATCCTGGAATGTGATACCCAAAAAAATTAGCGTGTAGGTTCTTTTTTTTCCAGTTGTTTTAAATGAGACCATCGCATGAGCAAGGAAGGATGTCTCAACGGCTGATCTGTACCAGGTGAGCCAGCGAGAAGCGCAAATCCTTGGAGACTGGCTCTACATGAGGAACACACGAACTCAAGAATGACAGCGAAGAGACTGGAAATGCTCACTGGAGTGCCAGGGCAGCAAGGTAAACACGCACTGATGTTATTTATTCATAATTAAAAGGGCCAATGGTCATTTGACTGATCTCCTTCAAACTAGCAACGGTGAGAAGAGACTTATCCAAACCCACACTTCAATCTGGATGGTTCGGCCATGTTGGCCTCAAAAAAATGAAGGAAAATCAATTCGCCGGAATTGGAGAATTGAGAAATCTATAAATCACAGGAGAATGATGCAAAGGTGGTCCATGCTTCATTTTTGCCTCATGTTGAAGAAACACAAAAATAACTATTAATTAGAAATGGAAGCAGATCGATCAAAATCTTCCAAACAATTTAGCCATTTGTATTCTGATCTCATCTATAGTGTGTTTGTTACATGTTTGAGAGTACCTGATTCGGGCAAGCGCCTAGAGGACATCATAAGGGCAATTATGCAATAGCTGATTGTGCTTTATGAGCACTCTCATGATGAAATTTAGCCGGATTTTAGCTGGCATTATGCAATAAATAGGAGCACCCAAGTAGTCAATATATTTACATGACCATAGTCCTTTAAAATGATGATATTGCTGTAGTCATATTGAAGGACTGATTGGGGTAGGCCTACATGTACAAGTAACAATATGGCTTCCCTAACTGGTGAAAACGAAAGAGTGTTCTAAAAATAGTGGCTGCCCGTCTTTGTAGCCTATGCTCATTCATAAACACTAGGATCCTTCATAGCGACAAACACGTTTTCAATTAACTAACTAGTATATTCTGTGGATAATGGTCTTTGAAATAATCCTAAACTCTCTTCCAGGTTTTATCTGAGTGCATCAGTTAATATATTGAGGTCATATGAAGCTGACGATATATACTGATTTTTAATGTATTAGTGTCCATATGAAAGCTTACCGATCATATCCTTATTTGTGATTCATGGAGAATTTCCATTCCACTATGAGAATGTTTCTAGTGCTAGACTTATGGGGTGTAAATGGAAGCCACACAACATTTCTGTAAATTTTTTGGTTGACATTCTAAGCATTACTCTACTTATCCTGGTTTATGGTTGAAAATTGATATTGACTCAATTTTGATACTGCTATAATTCTGATTTGTATTTCTCATTCTTGTCTTAAAGTCGATGATGGTCACCTACATCGACATCCCTCCCCCCGCAACACCTCCCTCCAAAAATGACCTCAACCCAGGATCTTAACCCAATTAATCCGCTTTTCGAGATGGTTTCGGAAAATTTCCTGAAAGCTAACAACCATCCTTTGATTGGAAGGGGACAGGCTGAGGTCTTGCCTGCTCGTGAAAGTATTAGGTAATGAAAAAATCTTGAGTAATAGACTCCCTAAGCCTCCTCACACGTATGGAATTTGCTGCTGACGTAAGACGTGCGACAGCTTAGGGTCTTCCACTGTCACTGTATATATTACCGTAAGTTGTGGAGGCGATGCCCGCAACACATAGCCACTGCGAGCGAAAACCCGACTGGCCACATAAGAAATTGCCGGCGAACAAGTTCAAATTTTTCGAAGTTTGGCAAGCCGCGAGGGCCTACATAGTTTTTTTTATAGCAAATGAATCAAAAGCATTGTGGGCAGAATGGAACACGTTAGAATAGCTTGCAATGAAAGTAGTATCGTTTTTTTTTGCTATCAGTGGGTCCACTTCTTCAGTAATTCTCGGAGGACATACTAACAGACCCTTTGAAATGAAGACACCCCTGTGGTTTCTTCTGCTGTGAATACCTCCAGTGCGCCGCTTAAACAATATGGTCACTTTCTGGGAAATCGACCACTTGAAATTTCGCAGGATCCCGATGAGCTTACATCACTGCTTGTGGTCAACCGCGAGCGGCGAAACCCGTAAGCGTTGCTATGTTGAACTCCGTACAGTGTGATGTATGCTTAGAGCAATTCCATCTTCACATTCCAAGAGGGTTTCATTCAGCGCACCTGGGGTATGAAAATGTTGTCTCCCAGCAAGAACTCAGGACTGATGCTCTGATATCCATCTATTGATTGCCAGCACACTTTGTTCCCCATTGCTTCACTGTACCCCCACCCATTTGATAATTGGGATGAAATGACAGTGCTCAAGTGCTCACCTACATTCAGTGTTAGCTGATTGCAATGCTGGCTTCCATGATGGAGTATATCTCTAAAATTAAAAGTGCTTTTCCAGCACTGTTGATGGGGATCAGTATGTGATTATTGTCGTACAGCTCTTCAGCAGTTTAATTTTTATGAAGACTCGATCACAAAGTACACAAGTAATCCGATGGTGATGAGAATAATACATTTTTTCGGTATGTGAATTCCATTACCCCCATCGTATCCCGAAAGGTGGTGGAGGCATTTCCGGAAGCTGCGGGAACAGATAATCAGAAGATCCATGCAGGTAGTAGCCAGATCTGCTGTGGTTTTACTGATAATAGTGGGGTACAGCCGGCTCAAGGGAGTAGTGAATGGGGGGGGGGGTGGGAGTTGTGGAGTAGACTGGAAATTTAGGTGAAATTTGGGAGAGCTGTCCAATTCATTACAAATTCATCCATAGAATGGCTTTGGTGGCCACTCGTTAATCAACATGGTGCAGAAACAGAGGTGAAATTTGCACCCTGTACTGAGAAGTGAGGTGACCATTTGCATGACGTCAACCGAAACGGTCCTCCAATGTGATTCTTCCTAGATAGATGGTTTATCATCACTATATAAATCAATACATGATTTGATTATTAATAATAATAAGCAGTATTCTGGAGAGGCTGGAGTGCCGTTGATTGAGGACACTGGTACTCCCAAAAAGAAGATAGTTAGCATAGTCAGGCCTGCTGCTTATTACTGCGTGAACCAATCTTTTCCATTGAATATGCGTCCAAGTATTTTCTCAACTGGCCTGATCTGTCGTATTGGAAAATTATATTTCAGGACATATCATTGTCAATCTGTGAATCCATTTGAGAGAGTATTGTCCATATAGAGCCCCAGGTTATGAATAGTTGAGGTTGTGTATGTCTCATGACCCGCTTTTGTGTCCATCTGATGTGGATGGTTCTGACGTCAGGATGATCGTGACTTGAATAGATCATTCAGCATATTTTTGTTGAGCTTCGAAGTAACAACTGCAAGGCTTGTATACAACATAGTAATATCGTGGAGAATGGTAAACTATATCTATAGACCCAAACCTCCCCGTTTTAATACGATGTTCCTCTGTGGATTTATTGGGCCTTCAAAGTTGTCCATTATGCGAAGAAATTTGGAAGAATCCAATTGTGCATAAAGCGTGGCATCACCTTTGGACAACCCGGGAATTTATTGTCATGTTTTCCCATTTGTTTTCCTTTTGTTGGATGAGTCATCATTTAGTAAAGGTCTGTTGTCTTTCTCACACGCAAAGGTAACCATCAACACTCACCAACCCACTACAGCCATCCTCTCCCAAGACTAAATTATATTCAAAGTGAAAAATAGTGTATGAATTTTAATGGAAACAAAGATTGTTTGCAAGGGTTGTGCAGTATGACTTTTTTGAAGTGGGAGTGAAGATAGGAGTTTGTTAGTGTTCTAGTTGGCATTTTGAGGCAATGCGTGTTTTTCTACCCAAGGTTCCGAGCGCAGCCGCTGTCGTGTCAAGCGGAGGTCATGAAGGAGGAAATGAAACAACTGCTTGTTGAGGGAGTACACACAGGAGAGCCTACCACTACTCTGCTTTTCATCAGTGAAGATTAGATCCCTTTGTTGGCCCTGAGGTCAATCGTGGTTAGGAGTTCCCGAGGGGTGCTCCATATAGGAATGCATGAAAGGATAAATGTGTAAATGAGATGATTTTGCAGCTGGAAAAGGGCCTTTTCTGGTGTCTAGAAAGAGAGAAAATTGAACGTTTTTTTTGCTCGAGTCAATGTTGGCCTCTGCTTTAAAATATACATCTGTGTGTTATTGACATATTAATAGCCCAATATTTGTTAATGTGAAATAGGATGTTTGTGCTTAATTCTCTTCTCTTCCAGAGGAAAAAATCTGGAGAGTTTAGCAAATTTTAGTCAAATAATAGCCTTCCTTGAACATTCTGCTCAATTTGTTTCCATTCCTCCTTCACATGGAACCACCTACATACCGAATTACACCTTCAACGGTAATGATAAAATGATGGTATGTATTCTCAACAAGTCCAATAATTGTGTGCGCAATTCTGTCCGGAAAAAGACCCTGCACTGGTTATTGGCACTTGTTAGTTTCAACCTTTTATTCATGAATACCTTTATTGGTTTCCTGGCATTCTGTTTGTCCAAAAAGTTCATTCGAGACCATGTTCAATCGCCATTCCGAACCCTCTCCACTCTCGCTTTTGCATAGAGAAAATTGGGAGTATTTATGATTATCTGAATCTGATTGTTGCTGGTGAGCAGCCAGAGTAACCTGTATTCATATGTACCGCCAGCTCACAAAGTGAACTCTTAGTCTTTTTTTGTGAATAGTGCTATTGTGACACCTTTTGTGGTCACAAATCATTCCAATAGTACATCATACAGTCTACACACGCACGCACACTGCGCTGTACTGTAACAACAACCGCTACTATACAAACACTACACACTGTTGTGTACGTATACATGCCTGCATATAAAGCTGCTTGGATTGCAAGCACACAACCCAGCGCCAGCTAGTCTGGCTCCCAAATACACCTACAATCACCAAATAAACTACAATCAACTGCAATCATAACAATCATACACTACAATCTATAATCATGGCGACGCCTCATCTCTCAAAATTGCAGGTCGAAACACAATACTACTTCAGCTAACTCAAAAGTATACCCGGATAATAAAACAATAGGTCGCGGCAAGGCAATATCTTCAACTGTCAAACAAAAAACAATCATGTCACCTCGAAATACGACTGATTTTGCCGAGGTCATCCGACCTGCCGTAGCCCGATCAGTAAACAAAAACGTTCAACGTCACAAAAAGTTAGGCTCACAACTTGTTAGTTTCGAAGATAGTAAACGTCGGAATCATGAAAAATACATCGCCTTCACCATCAAGAGGTTACCTGTTTAGTCTTGATATCCACAGAGATTGGTCTAACTGCATTCTTGTGAACATTGATCGGTGTCTTTTCTAAATTTGATCAAGCTGCACGTCGGGTTCAAGTTTCTTCCTAGAGTTTAGTACATAGTTCAGTTCTAAGTTTAGCGCAAGCTGACAGTGTAGAAACTGCATGCAGTAGTTAACGCTGTAATGTGTGTAACTATGCCTAGACAAGCCTAGCCTCTGATTCTTTTTATGTGACTACTCTGACTATGTGGTTCGCTATTATGATGTCCTAGCTGGCAGATTTAGGAGAATTTTATTGAACCAAAGAAATGAGTAAAAGGCCATTTTTTTTTTTAGTGCAATTCTATACTTTTGAGATGTATTTATGATGGCAATGAAAACGAGAGTGCCCTCGGTCTTTTGTTATTTAAGACCTCTAAGACGTCATCGTAGAGGCAAAACCCCTCGCCTTCGGCCGGGGTTTTTAAGCCTCCACGGTGACGTCATCACGGTCTTAAATGTGAACGACCTCGCACCCTCGTAATTTATCCCCTTATTTAGTAATCTGACGTGTTCAAATTTGTTCTCTATTTCTGGTGGGTTTCTTCAGTTTTTCTGTGGAATCGTGTACAGCAGTCTGATTCAATTGTAAGCCATGCACATGCTGCGATGGAGGCGTGTCTGTGAACACACAAGACCCTGAGGTGCTGTACCCTGTTATCAAGAAACTACTGCTGTGAGTATATATGTCAGATTCTGTCTAATAGCTGCACTGGGCGGGACAATCCTAAAAAACCATGCGCGGTGTTGGAAGCCACAGGCATTCGGTACACTTTGAAACGTGACACTACATCACCTTTGATATTAGATTCACCTCCATCTTCTATCGGGAATCCACAGTCAAAACGAGGGAACCTTGAGCAAGTAAGATCAATATTGATTGTGTGCTGCAACGAACATGAGGAATGTTGGCTAGGCTCCTTCGTGGTTTACCCAATTTCAGCTGCGGACTAAAGACTTAACACTTCATATGCTCATATTTTGAAAGTACGTTCCCACTTCAGGTCAAAGATAAGCAGAGTCATTTTGGAGCCCTGGTAAACATGGTGCCCTGATCATACCTGGTCTAATGTTGTACTCGGTACGTGCAGGTGAAGTGCATTGCTTCGTTGAGATTGTGCTCATGGGTATGTCTCCATAATGATACATTGACCCTAATTGTTCTCGTGTCATTCATGTCAAAGATTATCAGAAATGATCCAAGAAATCACTGGTACAGCTTGCTTACCATTTATTTCCAGGGCGATAATGGCGAGAGTACATACATCGATGTGCAGTCTGTCCCCCAGGGCCCAGCGCTGTCGGCGGCCAATGAGTCTCTGCTCATCGTGAGACCCCCTGCCCCACACCCTCATCGAGAAACAGGACCTCGTTATCTAACCTCAGAGGGCTCATCACACCCTTCCTCCATCAAGATATTACACCCCTTCCTGAAGTTAAGAGCTGTTGGCTATCACTTACATGGGTATATTTGAGAAAATAACAAACATTCCCCAGGAAAAAAAAAACTTGCAGTCCATTGTCAACGGTTCATTGCCATCTGCTGGATTATTTGCATGCCATGCGCTTACTCTTTTAGTCACATGAGGGGTTATATTATAACATTGCATTATATGTTGCAACAATGACACAACTTCCCTCTCGTTATTCCCATATTTGGAGTGATATCCTTTCGACCTGCCTAGCTTACAACCCCAGTCCGTCGATCAAAACAAGAAAATCACCTATAACCCAGCAATCAAGTCAAAGTCCCATTCAGCCATTAGAGAACCGTCCATCGCTATTTTCCATGAGCTTCGTTCATGGGCGGCAGCAACGGTTGGTCCCACGTCTGCGGTCTTGATTATCGTCGATGTTCCTGGTGAGGGGGACTCCAATACCTCATCGACCAGGGGGAAGGGTGTTTGCCTCTGGCTACAGCGTCTGGGGCTGGCCGTCACGACACGCCACATGCAGGGCACAGCGCAGCAGCAGGGTAGTATCATAGAAAATCGAGAAGAAGTAATTTGCGGAATGAGGAAATCTATGCAGAATTTCGTCTGTAATTGAATATTATGAGGGGTGCCTTTATAATTATACAGGGTTCATATAAGGCCTAAACTAATAAAGGCAGCAAGCAATATTTTTGCTCAATCTTTTGTTGGCAGACAAGCACTTCAGGTATGTAGTATTGAATGGGAGCTAGGGTTTCATACGATGGAAGTGATTTTCTCATTGAGCCTGGTGCTCCTCAATGCAGAAGTTAAGAGAGTGATCAGAGCCCTGGTATTACCCAATAACCCTTGGTCCCATGCGGAGTCCACAAAAAACCAGGGGGCTCTTTCTTTTGAGGAGTAACCCATGGACTCTGATCCCTTATTTCGATCCTGTCTCTATATATGTAATATAGTGTATTCATGAACAGTAAATATGCCATAACGACACTGGTTCTTTCTAGTAGTAAGCCCATCCAAGTTAAAATTAGGGCACAAATGTGATATTCACAAAATAACCCTTATGAGTCATGGGGGCCACTGCGGGAACCTCTGTAATACAAAGTCAATGCGAACATTTACTTTAGACAAACCCTGTAACACAAGGATGCATCATAAGGAGGGAACATCACTATATCAAGACCTTCAATCATGTTGTTTAAACACCGGTGTTCTAGTGGGTCGAACGACTCATGCCAGCATGACTGAGTGCACCATATATCATGATCAGTAGATGGAAATAATATATAAGTACTGCTTTGTTTGTGATCCACCCCCTCACCACAGGTGGTGGACCATCCTCAGATCCCATCATTCCCGCATTCCGGTTCATCTGCTGGACGGCTGTTCAAGAATCCTCAAGCCATTGTTGGAGTTCTTCCTGCCATCTGTATGGTCTAACGACTGTAATTCGATTGGTGGTGCCATGTATGTAGAAAACATTCTGTATATGACCTATAATTCGAGAGTCATCTGACATGGTGCCCCGGATGAGAATTTGCAACCAGAATAATACTGTTAATATTGCTGTGCTTCAACTTCTCCCCATATTTTGTCATGTAGTTAGGCAATCCCCTCTAGGTACACCAATATGGAAAGTTTGTTATGGTCCTCATATGAATTGGGGGGGAGGGGACTTTCCTAAAGAGGGGCAATTAAATAATCATCATCCCCGTATTTTACTATCAGCTGGTTTCCTGGACCATGACGAATATAAACATGTTGAGAAAAAAAAAAAAAAAAAAAACCGGGAATTCACTATTGATTACCCCTCTAATTCTGAGAAGAATATTTGACCTGGCTCTCACTTTTGTGAATAATCTTTGACACGAACATTCTACATAAGTTTATCGGCTGGGTGACATTTTGCTGGATTCTTGTCAGGATCTTGATAAAATAAAGACTACCGCCGAAGAGATGGAGCTAGCGCTCACATGTCTCCCGGAAGTTCAAGTCACGTTCTTCCGCAGAGGAACAGAGAGTTCCCTTCCTAACGATAAACTAGAGGTGATAATGCTGGTCTACTTACTTTTCTCTCTTCTTAATCTCTCAGTTCCTACTTTATGCACTAACACTATTTGGCCTGTTAATCCCTCCTTGACCATTTTTGTCATATTCGCAATTGGCCACGCCATCGGCCTCTAATTCGATTACGCTCGGTTTGATAGAGCTTGACTGTGATCGCAGGTTGCAAGTTCAAATCCCAATGGCCGATCAACTTTTCCAGTGTACTCTTTGGCAAGGTACTTTGTCTCTCCATTGCCTTCATCAACCCCACCCAGGCCGATAATTGGGAACCTTTGAGGCATTTAAGTACAATCTGCGCCTACAATGGCAGCAAGCAACTTGTACTCTCCGGGATTGTCGAAGGTCGTACTGGATCCTGTGATCGGTAATAGCTGTGAGCGCTTATGGAAACGTCTACGGTGTTGGAAAGCGCGATATAAGCTGCCGATTATTAGATTATTTTTCGTCATGAACCACTGTTTACAGTTGCAATCTTGACAAGTTTACCAACATTTATGTTAGGCAGGAAAATTGTTCTACCACCCCTAGCTACAGTGATTGAAGGAGAAAAATTATGCAAACCACTCTGCAAAGGTTAAACATGCTGAAATTTGCAGGCTATTCAAGGGGGATTATGAGCTGTGTGCCCGATTGCTAAAAACTTCTGCATCTGTTGCTGCTCTTGTTGCTCTTCCTCGTACACATTCAACTCCTTTATTGCCAAATGGATACTTACTAACTATGCAAAGTTTCTACAAAGGACGTCAAAAAAAACCGTCCCTAAAGTCTAAAAGCTTTCTCAGTCACTTTTGCGATGTTTACGTGAAGACTGGCATGAACGGAATGACAGTATGGTCCAGCGCCAGCTACAAGAATATGCCAGATCCCAGCGGCTAGCTGGTGGGTCAACTGCAAGTAAGTGGTAAAATGGTAAGTACATTGCCTATAAATTGCAATAACAGGGGGTTCTGGACATTTTACATCCTTTGAATAGGACACATTGATCTGGTTAGCCTATCTATCATAGTCTCAGTCAACAGTAGCAGCGCCCTATGTAGCAAGCCCATTGGAAGTCCCAAGGGGAAATGGTGGAGTGATGTAATGAAATGGTTCATTGTGAGGGAACATGCAAGAGGCACATTACGGTATGGTACAGGGGTAACAAGTCAAATCATGAGCAAGGGTATTTATCTGTGAAGGACTTTTGAGCATGTGTGACATGGGAAAGCGATATATGAGAAGAGATGAATTAATTACTTCTTATTAGCAGTCAGAAAAACAGGTCTCTGCATGACAAACAGGGTTAGGCATGACTGCAGGACTGTAGACACCGCAAGCGGTCTGCCTTCGACTGCAAGGATTTTAAACATTTTCAATTTGATGGTGTATATCCATCCACATGTGCAAATTAACTGCCAATAGCTTGGATAAAAGCAGTATTTCTCTACTATGATGTCCACTTTGCTCCGATAATTCCTCATTTTTCCAGAGTGGCAATGAATCATGGAGCAGATACCCATCTCATCCTTTACTGAAGGCGATCCAACTGGGTACGCCTATTTAAAATGAGGTGAGTACTGTCAAGTAATAATTAAAGCTTATTGATCAAGGCAGGGTTTTTGGCATAGTGTATCTAATGAGTAATTACGATAATATCAGGATCAAACTGAAATTTACTCACAGATATTTCAACAAATTGGTATTTTTGGTGGATATCCTAACTTATGCAGGCTGTCAGATGTAATCTCACCTACCCCCTCCCAAGCGTTCACCCTTATCCACTTTTCCACGAAACAATTCGTCAAAATTCACCATTATGAGGAAAACGATTAGACGAAGATTCATCGACTGTCCTTAATTTGTATCGCGTGTTCACCATGGACATATTCCTTAAGTCGAAGATTCACCAAACCCACGAACAAAGTGTTGAGGCCACGAGTCACCGCTCTAGGGAAAAAATAAATGTACTCATATAAGGCCCAACATTATTTCTTATCGAAAGAGACCTGAGGCTACCTTCACCGCCACATGGTATACACCTGCCTCGATGAATCAGTTTCTCAGTTATGATCGTCAACAAGGACAGAAAGACGGCGATATGAATTGAGATGGACCATACCGCCGTGACCACAACACATTTTTCCTTAGATGGGAAAGGGGGGGGTTTGAAACACGTGTAGATGACGGGTTGATTTTAGCCTCTTGAAGAAAATACCTAATGATTTTCGTCACTATTTCTTTTAACGTTTTGTAAACATATTTCCAGGCTGTAGTACTGATTTAAGATATTCATTCAGCTGGATTTTCTATTGAATTTGCCCGTTTCCAAAAACGCGGAGTTGGCAATACTTCATAGACCGCGCGAAGGCACAGTTCGCGCTGCACTGGTGAAAACGGAATGCTATCACCCACGAATATTTGAAATGCCACAGATATTTTCAAAAATTGTATTTTTGGGGGAGATCTAACTTAGCAGGCGTCAAACGTAATCTTCACCTTACCCTCCCTCAAGCGTGCAAACTTATTCAACTTTTTCCATGAAAAATTAGTCAAAGATTCACCATTATTTGGTAAACGATTAGACGAGATTCATCGACTGTCTATTTCGTCGTCGCGTGTTTCCCAGTGGACAATATTCTTAAGTGCGAAGATTCCACCACCCATGACTATCTCAAGTGTTAGGCGAAGATTCACCTCTTCTAGGGAAAAAAATGTACTCATTAATAAATGCTCCAACATTTTTCTCATCGAAAGAGACATGTAGGCTACTCACCTGCACCTGGTACACCCTCCTCGAATCAGTTTTCATTACGATCGTTCAACAAGGACATAACGGGCGCTATGAATGCTATCGGACCAATAACCGCCGGACCACACACACTTTTCCGTAGATGGGAAAGGGTTACCACGTGTAGCTGACTGGTCTGATTTTTAGCCTCTGGGAAAATCCTAATATTTTCGTCACTTCTTTTAAAACGGTTTGTAAAACATATTTTCAGGCAGTCGGTGGCCGATTACGATTTTCATTCAGCTGCATTTTTTATATTGAATTTGCCCGTTTCCAAAAACGCGGAGTTGGCAATAACCTTCAGACGCTCTAAGGCACGTTCGCACAATGCACGTTTGACAAACGGGAAAACATGCATCCACCCCCCTCTAAATATGTTGAATGCACAGATATTTTCAAAAAATTGTATTTTTGGTGGATCTCCTAACTTATTGCAGGCGTCAAATGTAATCTTCACCTTCCCCTCACCTCAGCCGTTCAACTTATTCACTTTCCACTGAAAAAATTAGTCAAAGATTCAACCATTTATGTTGTAAAACGTATTAGATCGAAGATTCATCGACTGTCCTAATTTCGTCATCGCGTGTTCACCATTGGACATATTCCTTAAGTCGAAGATTCACCAACCCTGAAAAAGTGTTAGGCCAATATTCACCTCTTCTATGAAGAAAATAGATGTACTCATTAATGAAGGCCCAACATTTTTCTTCATCGAAGAGACATGTAGTCTACTCACCTGCACCTGTACCACCCTTCCTCGAATCAGTTTTCAGTTACGATCGTGCAACAAGGACATAACGAGGCGATATGAATTGATATCGGACCATACCGCCGGACGCACACACACTTTTTCGTATATGGAAAAGTGTTACCACGTTAGGCTGACTGGGTCGGATTTTTAGCCTCTTGGAATCCCTAATGATTTTCGCACTTCTTTTAAGTTTTGTAAACTATTTCAGAGCAGTAGGTGGCCGTTTAAGAATTTTTCATTCAGCTGTATTTTTCTATTGAATTGCCCGTTTCCAAAACGCTGATGCGCAATACACTTCAGACGCGCTAGAGGACAGTTCGCACTGCACACTGACACGGAATGCTATCACCCACGAATATTTAACGTGAATGTGTAAAGAAGGCTGTCCCCAGTATAACTGATAGGGATACACCTCCGCGCGGAACAGGGTACAATATACTGCGCGATGGCTGAGAACTCTCACAGTGAGATGCAGCGACTTTTAAATGTGTGTACTCCAGCGATCACCTGTAAGCCAATCCTATCGCCTGCCTGCGCGGCACCTGTAACTACGAATGAAAACGCACGGCGAATTTCGATCATAATTCTTGAACATGAACATCAGCAGATATAAGACGCTCTTTCGACCACGCTATTATTTTTTCGGTCGGCGCAAATTCACCACAGGGATCATCGGCCGCTCGTCAAAAGATACCGGCACGACAATAAAGATCGTACGTGAAATCCCCAACCGCAAAGATCCGTTCTGACAAGATCCCATCCCAACATCGTGCATTTCAAGATTTGACTCGCAGTGATGATTTCGTGAAGGTTACAATGAACACACCTGCATTAAGCTCTGACTGGGCTAGATTAAGAAGAGAGTGTTTTTCCACAATGCATCAGTACTGCCTGTTCTGTAGTTGTATCAAAACTAGCAGCCTTTCTACAAAATCGTCCTGGTCGAGTAATTCGATTTATCACCTCTTAGTTGCCTTGCTGGTGTAGTCTGTAGTTTGGTTAGTTATGGGCTCGGACTCCAGAAGAAAATGTGAGACCTCCTGTCAGACTGTCAGTGTCGCATCAATTCGGTCGCCAGTTGGCCCTGTTTTTCAGGCACATTTTGCTATTGGTATAGGTCTAATGTTCCCAAAAGTTTTTATTATCGCAACATGCACATGCCGCCCATCTAGATATTAGTGTACCTCTAACAGGCCTAAAAAAAAAAAAAATGAGGATCTTTTTAGTCTGTCCAAAAAACTGACCGAAAAAATATGCACCCCTGCTCAACATGCCTTCACATGGGGAACAACTGCCCCTATAGCAAGGCGTGCTTCTGCCATATTAGGATTCCTAAAAGACGACAAGGATCATGATTACTGTTGAGATGAACCACACTTCGGGTAGGCCTTTTACTGTTGGACATGCAAACAAAAACAACCAAAACCTTGCCAGTAACTAGAGCACGTTTACACACTCTGCTACTGCTTGCGCATATAAAGCGTTATTGCTCTTTGAACAAGACAAATATCTTCATTTGTGACTTCCTCATTGTTCTTGAGTGTGCGGGATATTCTGTAGGGTTCTGTCTAGTAGAGTGAATATATTTTGTTGGCAGAAATTATCTCCGATCATTCATACAGTGTAGATGCAGTTTGTGCAAACCATACCACTATCACAACATAAGTTCTGAAATGTCTCACTCATCTGATCCTTCCCCTCCGACCTGAGAAAGATGGCCGCCCAGGAAAGGTGATGACCAAACGAGGCAGCTGATAACAAACATCGATGAGCTTCTGAGAGCTCAGAGTAAATTCTTCTCCGTCAGAGATTTCCTTGTTGAGGTTCTACACCTATGTGAGCAAGCTGGTGGTCCAAAGCAACTAGACATTGGCAAGGCTGTATCCCGACCATAGGTACTCCCCCACCTCCTGATCATCCTTGGGTGGCAATTTTCAACCCGTTTCAGTTTGGCAGGTTTTCCATGACCAGAGAAGCTCATGCACCATTTTGGTCAATTGCTATAAAGTTTCAGCATACATATATTGTGCAATTTGATCCATGGATGACCTAGGACATGACCTCCACTTTTTCAGCGCACCCCTACCAAATTTTGGTGAAAATCAACAAACTTTTCGAAATCCGGGAATTAGCATATCCCAGCCATGTGGCTACACCCAATTCAATTTGGGTGAACTGTATGCCAAGTTTTGTTTCGGCTAGATTGGATAGTGTTCGACAGTTTGCTGCAATACAACGCGAAAGTCTTCCACGCAGACAACACGAGAGAGGGCCATAATTACTGCTGTCGTACCACATCTAGATTATCATAGAGAGACAAACTTGAAACATTTCCCATTTACATACCTTACTAGGTGTTGTCCCAGTGTTTGTCCTTAATAAATCTTATATCTCAACTTGTAGACTGCTTGCAACACTGAAACTACCTTTATTATCGTATGAATTATCCTATGCCTATTTTCCTATTTTCCACAGAAAGTTATGGATGCCCTGAGGGATCATGCTGCCGCAGCATGACCCCTACTGCAAACCTGTATCTGTGACTCCAACACATGACAGCCTTCAACAGTAACTTTATATGGCAGAAGATATACAGCAACCCTAGTCTCTTCCCGAGTACTGCACAGGGAGAGGGCATGGGGTCTAACTCAGTTACACTAGAGAATAGTTCAGAATAGATTGACGTTAGATCTCTCCTGACATCAGAGTCTGTTTTAATTGGGCATCCCCTGGAGTTTCGTGGACAGTTTGGAACTAGGCGAAATGAATTAGTGCGGATGATGGGGGGGGGGGGGGTGTGAGGGTTAGGGTGGGTGGGAAAAGTTCAGAGAATTGTTGCATCGTACTCACACCTTGTGTAAATGAAGAGGAGAGTCTTTGAGGCTTGTGTAGATATTGTAGTACTCTATGGTAGTAAGACTTGGACAGTTAAAGAGAAGATTTGATTAGACTCGATAGCAATGAATATGCGGATGGTCCGATGGATTTGTGGAAGTGACTTTGAAGGATAGAAATCTTCAGAGTTGAGCTAAAGATCGCTTTGGTCGGGTAGAATGTTTTGTGACTGGTCCCGAAGTCGCAACTTGAATGGTTCGGTCATGTTGAAAGATGGCGGATGCTAACTGGGTAAGAGGTCTAGAAGATCACGGTTACTGGTAGTCGTGGTAGTCGTAGGCCATTTAGTGATCTATGGTAACATCGGTCACGCAGCTGCCTTCTACTGTACTACTACAGAATAATTGGATGATCCTGATTGTGTGGTCAAAATGGAGTGTTTCAGGAATTTGAGGTCAGAAGCTCTAGGGGTCATTTCAGGCCTTTTTGTTCAAATGGTTAGGAACTTCTACGTTCCCTTGTGGTAAAACATTATGCGCTTCTCTTTCTACATAATGTTTGGAGAATGATGGGAATTGCACTTAAATAAGCCTGTTTCGACCTGATGATACATACTATGGTCAAAGATCATGTAAGGTATGTCTAGAACTTATGCATATTTCCTACACCAAACTGTACAAATTGATATGATAGCTTACTGTTCCATTGGCACTCTTGTTGAATTTGCTCAGAACCTCGCTGGCATCCTCTATCCAGAGAGCCAGTAACCATTATGACAAGTATCCCATCGCCGGCTAAAAGCTCCTGATTGAATTTTGCGAGGCCTACAACACTACTGTGACCCCATGTTTTTCTTTATTCACCTCTGTGTCGTGCAACAAAGCTGATTCCCGCTACGTATCAAATTCCGTTGTTGGTGCGTCATCTAGCTGGGGCAACTCTGACATGGATGAAGGACCACACACCTAAAGCCAGTAGCTTATAGAGCCTTGATGTAGTCCCCACATTAAACACTCTAGGTCAACTGAGGTCATCAGAGTCGTGGTGAATCTTTGCTACCCTGATTTGCTTGTCTTTCATATCACTGTGCAAGCTTATCTCACCCCAAACTATCTCTACAAGAAAACCCCTTCTGTTTTCCATCGGTATGAGTCCTTAAGGTTTTATTAGTCATTCAATAGTTTCCATTCATGCATCACATTTCGAGTTTGATACACTGAAATTAATTGAAAATATAATCCAAAATCCGTATAACTAATTTTTCTTCCAATCCTGAATCCACCACAGCTCAGAGGAGGATATGACAGTTGCAATTTGACGAGCAAGGGCTGACAATGTCAGTTTTGGTGGCCCCACCATTAGCTCCCAGGGCAGCTTCCGGCATCCATGGAGCAGAAAACCAGCCGGGGAGGAGAGCGGCTACGACTATATCAGCGCAATGCAGAGGTTAGGCTTGGAGGATTGAGGACAGCCATCATGCCGGACCCTACCATGGTCCAGGAGGACTGCTTAGCTTCCTACAGCTGAGACATCTTCAGGATCAGAGACCTATGAGGACGGTAAGGGGACCGGTAGCTCCTGATGGGTGTGGTAAGGAAAGGTGGCTGATCTCGTGTGATGATAGAAGACTGGGAAAGAATGGTAGTACTACCTGTTAACACTACGTACTTTTTCTTATGAGTGACTTCAGACTTGTGTCTCCCAAACTCATGGAAGATGGTGGAGCGGTTTATAAATGAGGATGCGGGTTGCCGCTGGAGCTCAGCTTGACCTACATGGTCATGGTTGCAAGGTGAGCACCTGATATGGTTTCCCCTGAACCCGTATTACTTGAATGATAGTGCTGTACCTGAAGGAGCATGAAACAACACATAAAAATGACATGAGATTGAACAGGCTGCCTTGAATGAATTTTGACAAGAGCGGTGGTCAGTGCTAGTAAGTAGGAGGACCTAAATATAGTTGAAGAGCAATCAAAAAATATTTGGAATAAGGCCTTCTACCAGTGAGCATGCCCACCACTGAACAGCTAGGGGGTGTTGACCGAGATTCTCCTCATAGCTTGTCTACCATTACCGCCTATTTTCAAACTGCCAACACTCTTTGGATTTACAACCAATTCATCACTTTTGGAGGTATTGTTGATAAGTATTGGAGGGGAATCTGTTCTGTGCTGGTAGGATTGTTGGTTGTTTTTGTCAGGGGAGTTGTGATAGGATTGTCTGCACAATGGATGCAACGTCGAGTGGCCAGTGTACCCCACATGACCTTTGACACAATAAATATAATTCATTAATGCGACACAGGATTACATGGAGTGGAGGTATAAAGCTCATGTTACTAGAGTTGAGACAAGAGTGAAAAGAGGGATGGTCCATTCAAGGATCTGAGTGCCATGACAAAAGCTAGAAGGCTATCAGGTGCAGGGAGGTATTCCTCTACCTTAGGCAGCTATGCATCTCATACTTGCGAGGAACATTGGTGTTACTCTGAGATGAGGTGTGGTGATAGGAAGAATGGAAGCATGATGAATAGTCACATAAATAGCACAGGTAAAGAGAGAAAGATATATAGAGCCTCACCACCTTGAATTTGGAGGTGTAGTGGATGACCGAACATGGCCAGTCTAAAATGCTTCATTGCCCTATGGCCTTCCACACAGTAAAATACTGCAAAGGTTTCAATATCTTGTTGATACGATTCTGTGAATTTGATTCAGATCCCAT
>JAODTK010005563.1:0-155553 GCA_026419785.1 Sclerodactyla briareus
AAAATACCCATTACATGCATACGCACACACATACAATAACGCCTTTCTGCACTATCGCTTGGATTCCTCCCCGGCTTGGCACGGAAATCGGTAAAAGTTAGTGAAAAGAATATTATAGTGTTCTTATCGGTTCATTCTGGTTCATGCTTTCATGTTTGCATTAAGCTTAGAAAGCAGAAGAATGGTAATGCATGAAATTGAAATGTTGCACATATGTAGCAGTTATGAATAGGGAAAAATCTCCGTGTTGTAAAGATAGCTTTTTTCCCTGCAGAAATTTCTCCAAGATTTGTAACCCTCCTTTGCACCCCAATGATCTGCTGAGTGTCATTGTGCATATGTAGAAGGAAACATAAGCCTTCTGCTCTCCAAGGTTCATCTATTGAACACAGAGTTCCATTTCGTATGGAGAATAGACTGTCTAGCATCTAGGAGTACGAACAATAAGTGAATGATATCATTTGATTGCAGTCCACCCCCTGTCTAGGTGGCAGAGCTGGTTTCATAATTCGCATGGGAACAGGAGGTTGCGCATGGTCTTGATATAGCAGCATGTGGGAGCGACAAACCAGTGTCGCTGAACAGGTGCATCGAGGTGCAGCATGGTGATCTCGCTGTACCGAATCAATGTGGCTTGAGAAATACATGTATTATAGACAGGGTGATACTATAGGAGCAGGTTAATACTTTTTGAACGAGTGGCTTATACATGTGATTAGTTTATTGTATAAAGTCATGAAAATGATGTGAAGGATGACCAAATCACAACATCGTCAGTCGTCCCGTAATCATTTGGTGTCATGATCTTAACTATTGATTGTTTCCCAAATAAAAAGAAACTGTCAAGCATTAGAAATGCTGGCAAATTGCGTTTAGGCAGTTTTTTTTCATGGGTGGTCAATATGCTAACCACATGTTTGTAAAATGAGACATGAAAAAATGCATTCCCCCTCTACCAGTCACCACACATACATTTATCTCATGGACATGACAGCCCATATGGGCAAAGGATCACAACGCATTGTTGTGACTTGTACCGTTCTGCTGTTTTCGGTTAGTCTGAGTAGAAACACAAAATTAAATACTCATGCTTCAAGGAAAATGTGCACATTAATAAATCTTTTCACCATGGGCGTCACGGTGGGGGTGTGGGGGGGGGGGGGGGTTGTTGTTGCTGTCCCCTCCACTTTCAAAAGTGGGGAGATAACCCCTCATATCGTTTTCCCCCCCCCCACTTTTCAGGACCGTAAATAAAGAAAAATAGGCACATGCCCGAGTTTTATCCGCTCTAACTATCAGTTTTGTGTGCTAACCAAAAACTAATTCGCGTTTGGAGAATTGTCTTCATCCACTAATTCCAGGTCCGGGGACCCCCAGTGAAGAATCTGGAACCCGACTAGGGCCGAAGAAGTTGGAGTAATTACCCATGTCCTCATACCGAGTTCTCGAATTATAACTCGAATAGCCAAAGTGCCTAATTTTTTTTCAATGTTCGCGCGCATGACGTTTTTCTCCCCAGCTTTGTAGCTAAATATTCGATGTATGCTTCGAATCATTGTATCCACTCCGATAATTTCAGAAGCCTTGGGCAAATCCCCTCCCCCCGCCCCCCCCCCTTTTATCTGAGTGCTAAATCTCGGGCGCGAATTCTGAAAATTTGGGAAGGAAAAACACAGTGAAAAAATGCTTAATTTTTTTGCGATTTTTCGATAAATGGCCGGAAAACTGCACCTAAACCCGCGCCAGTAGTTTTCCAATGACGAATGCGTGTCCAAATTTCTGCTCCCATTGGAGTGGTCCTGTACCCTATGGCTTTTCTTTTCCCTTCGATCCCCCAGAGACCGTTCGGTAGCTCCTGGATCACACGCAAAACAAAGCATTGTAGAACATTATGAAAAAATACCATGTGTGATATTCGGTATATCACTTAGTAGGCCACTGACCACTTTTCGTCTGTCGTTTACTCCAATAACACATTAGATGGTGCTATTGAGCTGGCAGTGCCGTTGCCGTTGATCTGGGGTATGAATCTGAAATTTTTCGTTATACGCTTCGCTGCGCCAACCAATGGTGGTGCTCCGCTAGATGGTCCCATTTGCATTCGATGTTTCCCCCACTTTTCAACACCGTCCGACGCCCCTTGATATTTCACCCAACAAGTTCTGCGAACACTGACAGAGTAGTTAACTGCACACTCGTCATCCTTTCTAGTGACCTGCAGCGCTAGCGTTGACAACCCGTGATTTTGTGTTGTGGTGAATTCTAGATTTCGCTGCAGGGAAACCGACTAGTATGAACAAAACCATTGGTAGTAAAATGAATATTGTCTGAAGCCAATTCCTAAGCTGACTACTTTTTCAAAGTGGGCAAAATATAGTGGCGATGTAACTACCTGTCAAGTATTTGGCACCAAGATTGAATGAAATATTTTTTATGAAATGAACAATATACCTATTAACCTTAATGTCGAGAAAGACGTCCAGATTGAAAAATCGTTTGGACTGCCACTTAATAGGTTTTCGTTCAGTTTTGAAAAAGATATCCTGATTTCGTTGTTGTCGTCCAAACGGTTTAATTCGACAACGTTACTCTCCAGTGATATCATACTTAGAAACATTCTGCGCACGTCGTTACAATTAAAAAATACATTATCCACATAACGTAGGAAAATGTTCCAGCATCGTTCCCCAATATTGCGAGGAAACGAATTCCCTAGCGAAGTAAACATAGATTTCTCGAGTTTTGCATTGCTGGCTAGCAATTATTACAGAAACAACGCAAACGAAAACAATACTGCCTCTTGCGCATATTGATTCATTTAAGAAGTTACATTCACCCAGGCAGAATGATAATGTCCGGTGTTCTCCTCAGTTCCTCGACGCGGCAGTTTTCTAATCAGAAACCAATTGGTTTGACAAAAGACTGCTACTCATATAACATCTCCGAATCAATCAACTGAGCACAGATTCTCCTCTAAGATTAATCCACTGACTGGTCTCTTAGATAATGCTGTTGTCACATGGCCCATTGTACAAGAGACTACTAGATTTGCCGAACGCTACAATGCAAACGATTTTTCACGCTCGTTAAAAAAAAAAAAAAAGGTAAGGTGGGCCGTCCAAAAACCTGCAAAATCCTATGGCCCTTTTTTTTTAAACATCACTAATTTACTTCAACGGCCTCTTCTGTTTTTCGGTTTGACAGATTTTTTATGAGCTTGATGACCCTCATGATCCCACACCGCAGCAAGTGTGGCACAGCCAGTGATCCTGACTCGCCTCGTGTGATCTTCGGTGCTTTGTGACTCTTCAGTTGCCCTCTGGTAGCTGTGTATGATGATCATTACCTCGCCAGGTTCATCAGTGACTTCAGGGACGGGATCTTCATTTCGGCTATAGGAGAAATGCGGGTGGGGGAACCGCGCTACCCACGATCGTGAGGTGTGCTCGGGAAAAGTTCGACAATTGGCGTTCGTGGGGTTTTAGGAATCGTGGTAATATCCGTCCGTTCATCCGCGTAATCCCGTTCTTAGCTGGGATTCCATAGCAAGCCTGCTGTATTCCGTATCCGGGCTGATGTGACAAATCACATATTTCCGAAACTAAGGTTTCAGTTCAGAGAGACGATACCATAAAAAGCAGCACCCTATATATCGTCGTTGTCTGTGTATTGTGAGGAAGATATGCCCATGGCAATAATAATGTGCTTTATTCGCCTCATTCAGTCGAGGTTTGCCTTCATTTATGATTTTCGGCTTCGTGGAACATATCTATCTTGATTGGAACTAAATCGAACATATCTAAACTAGCCCCCGCTCCATGCTCACCGTAAATTGGCGATGGTTTCACTACGATACCCATCTATGGAATCCTAGCCTTAGGCTGGATTCCATATATGGTATTCGGGTCCGGTACGAATTGTGCAACTCGCCCAATTTACGTGAACTGCGCGGGGGCCAGTGTGGTCTCCACAGCTTCAAACAAAATAAATCAATTGGCAAACTACACTCAATCGGCGTAATAAGCACCTTACAAGGCTACACGGAGCGTATCACCGCGATTCTTAGAATGTCGTCCTTAAAAGCCCAGCAACGACAATTGCATGGGCTTCTGCATTTTAGGTCTTTTCGCATAAACTTTACAGTGTTCGCTTTCTGAAACAAACGTTCGTTTTATAACATGCGATTTTCGTCATCCAGCCCGGACACGCCTATGGAACCCAGACTAGAAGTTGCGACGTTATTTCCACTCGATTCTGTGTGCTCGATCTCGTTCTTAGAATCTAAAACGGGCTTGACCTATACCGCAATGACCTATACGTGCGTGATGATCGCAAAATATCACATCCTTTCACGTTTTCCGTGCCCGAAATGTCATAATCATACAGTGATATATACCAGGCAGTATCATCGCAGAAAGGAGTATTCACGCATCTTCGTTTTTTATCTCGCCTGAACTCTGTTCAAGGAGAGACATAGGTTCACTTTGTGTGTGTCTGTCCTGTCCCTGTCTGTCTGTCTTCTGTCTGTCTGACTCCGTATGTGCAGGTTCGATATCTCATGAACCGTTGCAGCATCATTCTGGGACCTTTTTGTGGACGTGCGCCGTGAAGAGTTGCCGATGCTCATCCCTTTTCGTCCCGAAAGACCATACCATTTCATCATTTCATATTTAAATGAAAATTGGCCCAGCAGCTTGTGTACAGGCGTATCTCTTGATCGGTAAATGCATTGGTGCTGCCGTTCGGAGTATATAACACCTATGAAGAGTACACGAATTAATTAGATTCCTGGCATTAAGTATGCTAATAAAGTAGTCTAAGTTGCATAATTTTTCTTCGATATTTCTGAAGTTCGTTGCTTTTGACGAAACCCGGTGAGATGTATGTATCTATATCCCCCTGAATACAGTAGGGGACGGGGCAACCAAGGATCGATTTAATGTTACTAATTCAGCATTTACCTAGAGGTCGTGTGTATCTGATTCTAATGCTTTTGGGCAACTTGTTTTTGGTGCATACACACCGATGCAAAGCATTTTTTCAAAAACGCGTCATGTCACCAAGGTCATCTTCCGGTCACTCAGGACCGAATACTGCCAAATAATACTTCCTGCACAACCTCTAGTGCTGTCTGTGATATGGCTGCATTGGGACATGTATCTTTATCAGGGTAACATTTTTCATAAAAACTGTAATGTCATCAAATGTCCATCAAGGTCAACGTATGGACCGAAATTGCCAAATAATAACATTTCCTCCTGCAACAGCTCCCAGACTGTATGTGATATGGGCTGCAGGTGTCGAACAAGGTGCTCATTTTATGATGGAATTTCATAAACTGTTATGTCATCAAAGGCCCTTCATTATCCGAATCCTAATTGTGAGAAGAATTGAAATGAGTGACTAGCCCCTACACAACCCATACTTCCTTTTATTAATATTTCACCCTCTCAGCTACCCATTTAAGAACGGTATAGTCTAGCTCAGCCTCAGATTATATAGCAGAACTTATCTATTCGCATTTTTAAAATTTCAACTTTTCATTCCCCCCTCAGGTCTGGTATTTTCCTTCCTTCCATTAACTAGTATTCCTATCTGACAACAAAGATTTCATTTATTGTCTTATTTAATCAACTTCATGGGCATACCTGTTGACAAAAGTAGAGGAACATGGTTGCACACTCGTTGACCGCTGAGTTACGTAGGTAATTCCCATTCACTCATATAGTCATAGCTTCAGACCACACATTACGGCCTACAGGTCCCATGCCCAGCGCCGAGGTTCGTCAGGTTACCCCTGCAGGGGTAGCCTAATTAGATAGCTTATTCCCTCTAGACAAGGAGATGCTGCAAGTGCTGTGAGGGGTGGTGTGAACTCCCTAGAGAAGTTACTGAAATTATTAGATCCAGGGCAATATCCACTGTGCCTTACGGGGCATAGAGTCAGTAATCTGAAGAACTAATTAACTCAGTATATTGGTTTTATCATGGCGGGGACAGTAGGTATGATCATGCAGAGACCAACCGTTCTGTTGTTAGGTTTGCTATTTTTCAAGGGGTGTAGTAAGTGATGGCGATGAATGTTTAGATATTAAAGAGGTATTGGATAGTTCCATTACCTGTACACATTTACTCATCACTTTGCTATTTCTATTAATTCTTTTTTGTTTTTCATTCTATCACCACTTATTTCTTA
Source organism: Sclerodactyla briareus (assembly GCA_026419785.1). NCBI lineage: Eukaryota > Metazoa > Echinodermata > Holothuroidea > Dendrochirotida > Sclerodactylidae > Sclerodactyla > Sclerodactyla briareus. The sequence goes on from JAODTK010005563.1 coordinate 6,197, forward strand.
ATATTCGCTATTAAATTGTATTAATTTCGATATATTACATGAGTATTTCATGGACTGGGGTCTTCATTGTGTCTATTTTGCATGGCTCAGTCCAAATTTCAAAGGTTTCGTTTGTTTTTCATGAACCTTTCGACGAATATTTGAGATATTTGAATGGAAAATGGGTCAATGGAATTTCCGTTTGGCTATACTGTTCTAATTTACATAATTAGTCACTTTCCACAAAACTGTACTCATTAGCAGACATTGTCAATAGTCAGTCCTTACGAGTTTGAATGGGCACTGAGTAGTAGCTGTTCAAATGCTAATACCGAAACTTTAAGCGACATATGGAATGCCTTGTAATTGTTTTGCATGGTGACTAAAATAGAATCACTGATCGCGCACTTAAGGCGAGCCTTGGGGGCGGGAATTCCCGCCTTGTTTTCCCTTCTAAACGCTGCCATCGTGATCAGTTCACCAGATTTTTCAGTACAAATTTCACGATTGATAATAATTTATCAGTATATATAACACGACAATGGAAAAGAATCAGGTTTTTTTTGTTGTAAATCCAATTAAGTCTGTGCAAAGTTTTTGTTGTTTCACTGAGTAGAGTAAAATTTCGTATGCCGTCGTTAATTTTTTTTTCTCTAATAATTCGCACGTGTTAGATTACCGTGAATTCATTGAAATTTATTTCGTGTATTTCTAGCTCGCAAAAAGAAAAAAACCTCGACATCCACTACGAAAATATCCCTAATGTCCAATGGCTCGCCTACCGACTGCAACCCAAAAGCTTCGAGAAAAATCCTAATTTTCGGTCATACCGGTGGTAAGCCACGACGTCGTGGCTAAATCCCGGGAATCCTGGTCAGTTCAAACGGAGACTGCAAAATTGGTACCTCTGCCTTCTTGCGGGACCACACGACATTTGAATAACTGGAGCAGGTACGAGGAGTAGGTAACTTTTATGTTGTCGAGTGCCTCACCCCCGTGACTCCTGGTAGAAGATTTCGCAACTGACAGTCTTGCAGAAGAGGCAGAATCTGCAACAAACCCTTGCTGGTCCTTGTATAGGAGCGATGTCCTGTTCGGCGAAGATGCCCTGAAAAACAGACTGCCAATTCATATGTTTTTGTAGTAGTCTTCATTGAGTGATGTTACGCTGTAACTTATGTTACAATCAGACTTTAGTACTCTACTGCACTGTGTATTCAGTATGTGAAGTGTAGCGGGGTATTTTCAATCAGATTATTCTGATAGCGTGTACTCGACTTCGCTCTGATTCAATGACTAACTAGCAGGACTTGCTTACTGTCCATGACGGGGTGCCTGGTAGACGTATCTGCCGAAGACTCACTCTTTTAATCCCCTCATCGCAAATGTATTTCGGCTAGTGATTCATTAACTGTTTTGCACTTTTGAACCGAATAATTATCAGCGCAATTCCGACAGGAGTGGTCCGATGCTCACACGTTTGTTACGCATTCGAAGTGGGCTTCTCGATAGACGTCTTAAGTTTCATGTTATTTCGTTGACTCACGGGCACCCCCGATACGAACTCTGGCACTTTTTGTCTCGCCTTCAAGAAAGCCATAGTGATCATTTTTTGTTGGTGTGTTCATCTCCGTCCGTTCCGTCTGTCTTCCCTGTCTGTCTGTCCGTAGGTACGGTTCGATATCTCCTGCACCGGAAGCCGTCATGATGAAACCTTTTGGGAATGGTCTGGGTGGAAATTGTCGGTGCATCACCTTCGTCCAGAAAGAACTATACTAATTTGCATAAATCTGCATATTTAATGGAATTTGGCCCGGAAGCTTTTGTACAAGATACTCTTGATCGGTAGATGCTTGGTGATGCAGTTCAGAGAATACAACAACTGTGTAGTGTACACTACCTGATTTGATATTCCTGCATGATATATGGCTAAGCAAGTGTAATTTGCATAATTTCTGCGAATTTTTAAAAATTGTTTGGTTTTGACGAAACTCGTGGAGGATGTTTATCTATAGTCCCACTAACTTATTTTAAGTAGGGCGAGGTCCCAAACGGTCATCTAATGTTACTAATTCGCATTACCTAGTCCAATTGCATAATTCATGGCAGATTCTAAAGTTGGTTGAATCCTCAGAAACTTGGTGAGGGGTACACCTTCAATCCCGTATAAATTTAACACAGTTACAAGGTCACGAATGTCTTTAAAGGATAATTTCATAAATTAGGCAATTTTTCCGAGTTTTGTTGAAAGGCCATCAACAATCGAAGTGATGCAGTTGGGGTGCATCGTAGAAGATTTGTCCATGGTTTTGCGGTTTAGTGGTCGAGTTCCTTTAGACTGTACTCTATGCTAGGAGTTACGGGGCAATAAACCAAACCTTCAATTTTTATATTTGATAGAGCTCTGTTGTTCACAGAGGGGCGGGGGGGGTGAAAAAAAAAAGGGAAAAAAACAAAGCGAAATACTCTCGCTTCATCTGACACTGGTCTAAGTTACAAGTTCCAAAATCGATTTTGCTACCTTTTGGGCAATAGCTTAGGGCGTGTGTATCTGATTACACATGCTTCTGGCGCTTGGTGCATCACTGAGGCAGCAATTTTCATAAAAACCGTCAATGTCATCAAAGGTCCTTCAAGTTTGAAACTGGCCATAATAACTTTCCTGCAATAACTTCCAGTGACTGTATCCGATTGGCTGATTTTCGTAGCTAGCGCGAATTATCAAGTGTCATTTTTCATAAAAAAACGTTATGCCCTCAGAGGTCCTTCAAGGTCCTTACTTATGAACAAAAAACTAATTGGAATAACCATTAGGATTTAATTAATAACGATAATTGGCCTTAACTACGTTTCGATGACATATTCATTTTCATGAAAATTTTCCCATTGACATAAGACCCATGGTTCGCAAATATCATCCATAATCGCTACAGTCTTAGGAGTTGCAAAATTAATGGGGTTATATCAGCACTTTCATCTAGGATCATCAACCTAGACTTTCCCCTCAACTAGCCTTACCCTTTGACCCTCCAACACTCCATCTGAGAAACCCCCTAGGAGGAGATTTGTTCAACTTTGACCGTCAACCTTTCCCTCCAGCTACCATGAATCTGTCAACTGAGTGCTGACCTAGAAATACAATGATTGGTGCAGGGTTCATTATTTAAACTGGAGACAGGCCTTAAGCATGGTTCAGATCAGGCCTACATTTTTGATTTTGCGCAAGGGTCAGGGTTAGAGAGGGATAGGGGGGGTTGAAATAGACTGTGGTAGTTTTATGTATAGGGGAGCCATATTGTACTTGGTGTACATAGAGTCAAAGACTTCAACTGCTAACACGATACACAGACTACTATGCTTGCTTATATTGTTGCGATAATGCTTGATGTGGAGAGCGTATATTTCAGTTGTTTCATAAAATATGCTAATATGAATACCACAACTATCCAAATGGTGCAATTTACAAAAAAAGCTTGCCATCCCCCGTTCTTTCTCTTCCCCGTCCCAAAGACGGAATGCCTGTAGCCCAGTGCAGATGCAACACTAACCAGTAATGGCTTACTTTCATTCTCCGACATTTTAACATAGTTGGGGTCACCAGAGGGCATTCAGTGTTTCTGTTCTGCTAGTTTTCAAGTTCACAGTGTGTTTCGTCTTTCATGATCGCCTTGTTTTATGACATCTTGCCGGGCACAGGATCGATCCTATTCAAGGCCCATTATGATGCACACCTGGATACTGCATCTATTGTCAACAAACCCCCTGCGACTCCCTCACTAGGTATAGGTACACGAAATAAGGCAATGCCTCTTTGGCGGTATCTCAATGTGGGGTGATTGAATAATTTGAAACCTTCCCTAAGATGCAACAGTGGCGGCGGAACCGGGGGGGCTTGGTGGGCTCAGCCCCCCATTGAAAAAATGAGTGGGCCCACGCTTGTTTAGCCCCCCAATCTTGCAGCGTGTTCAGAAAACATTCATGTATGTAGTTACTTGCATCGCCTGTTGTTTGAAATTAATATTTCAACATTTCTAGGAATACTCCGTGACTAGTGACAATCAAATCATATTACCACTCTGGAGCTATATATAGCATATGAGTCATTTTCCAGTTCTCTTTGCGGTCCCGTAATGACCGTAATGTGATACTCGTGAGCAGAAGCCTGTACTGCGGCGTCGCCGTCGGTTTTGACATATTCACTGTTTCTGCATCCCTCACCCTGCACCATCACTGCGCCTATTGTACCCCCTATAGTCTAATATCCACATTATTTACCATACCCGTTGGTATCTTGCCCAGGCAACCCATCAATTCGAGGTTGAGATGCTTGTCAGGACGTAGAGCTATACTTACTACTAATCTGACCTAAGTCAGATGGCCATTATAATGAATTTAACAATTGTACACTTCGTGTATATAGGCTACGCATTATAACACAGTGGTACCATGGGCGGCGATCACGGTGGGGGGGGGGCATTTCCCCTCCAATAAGTTTGGTGGGGACCTAATATCAATGTCCTCCCCCCCCCTCCCAATATTTTGCGACTGGTGAAAATCCTATATCATTGTACATACTGCCTAAAATAAGGTCTCACATCATATTCTATCAACATGCTTACATTTTATTTTGAAGAAAGCCGAAATGCAAAAAATTTAGCGCTGTTCACTGTTTTTTTTTTTTTTTTTTTTTTTTTTTTTCCGTTCATAGTATATCAGTAGGGCAATGTATACAATAACTTTGTCAGATTCCTATCAATATGAACTTTCTCCACCATGCCAATCTCCAAATGTGTGTAACATAGGGTGGTAGCCCACAAGGAAATTTAGGCAAAACTTCGGACACAATGGTTCATGTTGCATCCCTCTCCCGAATACAAAACGTGCTGGAAACTAACTGCCATTTTCTAACACTCGCAGTCTGCACACCACCAATAGCTGAGTTTAGTCTACTTCTGATCCTTTATGTTTCAGACTGCTGCTGGCTCGATGCTGTTTCTTAAATAGAATATGAAAGCTATAGGCCTATGCAACGAAAAACAACGGGCAGGTAATATCGTGCCAATCACTATGAGGGTTACGTGATTGAACGTATGGCACTATAAGGCGCATATGCGGAGCGAAACGATTCTGTCAGACACGACAATTTTGGCAAAACTTTTGAAGCGGAACAATCTGAGAAAATGACCGATTACTGCTGGCCTGGCTCAATCCTTTTAATCAAATCCGAAAAATATGCATACATTTTTCATGAACAGGGAGTCAAGCACAATCTTTAAATGCGGGCAACTTCGAATCCAATTGGAAAAGGACCTCGATGGAAGATTTCTAAACTAGGGCTATGGTAGGAATGGATGCACGATGAAGAGATGTAAGACTTAACATCGCTCGTTTTCGGAAATTCATTGTCCTTCTTCATGTGCTGGCTTACTACTGGCCATAAGCCCCGGAAGTGTCGCTCCCGTCTCTGCAATCCTGAGTTCGTGGCAGGTGGGTCAATTAAGACCTTTGTGGCGGGAATTTTAATAAATAAACGAAAATAAGTTCCTTCAAGAGCGTTTCTTGAGATATAATTTTCGGGAGAATTCATTGTCAAGTTTCAGGATGTTGCTACCTTGTCATAAACAACCGGGAAATCCCTTTTTTCCCGGCAATCTCTGGGGGGGGGGTGGGTCGTCAGGCTCAAAATTTTCCTGTACCCTACACGCGTCCACTGATGTGGCGCGAATTGTGTGAATGAAATAGTCAGTTCCTCAAGAGCCTTTCTTAGAGATTAATTCCGGAATTTAAGTAAGACACCCGGCGGGAATTCCGTTTCCGGCAATCTGGGGGTTCGTAATTCTCAAAATTTCCTTGTACTCTACCTCCATGATGTCGCCCGAATTGTAAGGAATAAAACATCGATCAGTTCCTCACGAACATTTCTTGAAATATATTCTTTGCTATTCTTGCCAGTTTTGGACGTTGCATTGCCATACGCCAGAAGTACGTTTCTGCAATCCTGGGGTTATTAAAACGAGAATTTCATCGAACAGGTGCTTAACACGATTTCTTGATATTTCATTTCTGAAATTATATCTTTGAAAAAAAAATCGAGAATTTATTGCCAATTTTTGGGATGGTCTTACTGCCATATGGCCCGGATGTGCCGTTTCCTGCAAGCTGGGGCTCTGTAAAACGAAAAGTTCCCTTGTACGCTCCGCCCCCAACCAATGGTGGCACTCCGCTTAGACAGTGCCAGCCTCAGATTGTCCCCCCCCCCCAATATTTGACCAGATCGGGCCGCCCCTGGTGTGTGTATTTTTCCCGTGTCATTTATTTCGCTTACTTATGCCTTGTCACGTATTAACGCGCTTAAACTATTTCGAATTAAAGTCAAGACAAAACATGTTCCTACTCAGCATGTGCTTCATGCTTCATTCTTCAGATCAGTTAAGAATATGTAAAATTAAGTAACTCTTATGGAAAAGTATCCATTTGAAAAAAAAAGGTAAGTACAGTAAGTAGGTAGGCTATATTTCAGCAAAAGAGATACAAATTTAACGAATAAAAAATTCGTGGGGATTCACCCTCACCAGACAGTGCTACGGATTACTTGTCGGTCAACCTTCAAATTTTGCAATTTCAAATGGTTGTTCAAAGATGCTTAAATATATGCGCCATGGGCATGACATAACATTCACGGAGGAAACGGCAGCGCACTCTCAACCTGTCAACCTAGGCATACTTAGAAGGGTGTTTTAAATGTAAATAGGCGGGATCAAATGAATACCTTGTACGGAGTGACATTTCTCATTCAACGTATAAAACTTATAATTCAAATTGCATTTTTCTCTGATGGTTCTTGATATTCATGCAATTGTCACACATGAAGACCTGTATTTTGGCCTAGGTTTTGTAGCACAGGCCACCGGCACAGGCCGTTTCGGCCATTTAGAGGGCCTGGAAACCCCCAAAATTTCTTCCACGCTTCGTGCCAACCAAGGGTGGCGCTACGCTAAGATAGTAAAACCGTCACAGTAGACACCCAATACAAAAACATCCCGCCCCGCGCAGAGATGCAATCTGGTGCATTTTTTAAGTAAAATTGGGCGTTCGTAATTACTGGACCCCGGCCCACCACGTACGCGGAACCTTCCCATTGGACGTCGAAAATTGGTGCCCGATTCCTAAACACTGACCAATTTTACTGCCGCTCGTGAGTAATATGAAGGGGACCATCACTTCCCACTGCGCGCGACGCGCGCAAAAATTTGACACTTCAGTGGTGCAATTGATCGGAAAGTTTCGGCCATTTAGTAATTCTTCTTTCCACAAATGCATTATAGGATATCTCTAACCAATTTTAACTTATTCTGTGCCCAACGTTTGGTAGTTTCCTGCCTGAATTTTTTATTTAAAAAACGGGGGGTGCCCTCTATCTCTCGCCTTTACTCTAGCTTCTGCTGGCTACGCTTGATTCCCCGCCTAAAAACGACTGTTTCATTGTTTCAATCCTGGGAAATTCCTTTCTTAATTGTTTTTCATCAAAATGGCTTGATTTTCAGTATCTTTGGTATATAGGACCAGAACCAAAACTTTAAGAACTGTTAGTTTCATTGATATAAGATGTCAAACGCTAACGCCCTTATTCCCCCTAATTGCCGACAGACTTGGTCACTCTCCAATTACACACCGCGGGCCGTCACGATATATATTTGCCGGTGTGCCATTCCCTTGCCGACTAGAATGAAGACCAAAAGTCGAATAGCCGATAATAAGGCTGTCTCCCGTTTTTCTCTCTATTCCTCTCTTTCCATTCCCCTGACTTCCCCTTCACTTCCTTACTTTCTTTTTCGTTCCCTTCCCCTCTTTCTTCTTTCCTTCTCTCCTCTCTCCTCTTCTTCTTTCCTTTTTCTCCTTTTTTCCCGACAGCCCGCAATTTGCCGACGGCACGAAATGTTGGGGGGGGGTGTGACACCCCCCTCCCTCCCGCTCGCTACGGCCCTGGATCACACGCAGACGGCAACTTGCAAATTGCCTACCCCTCGTTTGTTCCTGCTCCAATCCCTTGTGCTGAGAGTCCCCCCCCCAAAGGCCGGAAGGGGGGGGGGAAAAAGGACAGCAGGTACAATTGTTTCAAAGTCTGTTGGGTGAGAGTACCGCCGAGAAGCGAGCCCCGGTCAACCGGGGGAAACAAAACAAGAAAAAAGCCGATGCTCTACCAAACTGTGCAGGACTGCATGGTTCCCTGATTCTCGGTGGCTGCGACACCAAGGTACCCAATTGAAATTTGCATTTTACTTTCGAGTAGCGATGTACCTGTTCTTCTGTAAATAATATATTTGTATACTGCCTATTTATTGATTTGATAAATGATTGTTCCTGAGCAGCTGAAAATTCCTGCATTTGGCTGGCATTGCCGATCCCTGCCGATTACGAATAAGTGTGGCCGTGCTTTACTGGAACCGTTGTACCCATATAGTTTGAAAACTCGCAGTATGTGGTGGTGTGTATATGTATATGTATTGTATTGTAGGACGAGATTATTTTACATATAGACGTATGATGTTGGTTGTAATTGCAGAATAAATACAGGAACAAAAATACCCTATTTTACTTTTGAATCTGTAACAAGGTTGTAATTTCGATTTTGGTCGGTGGAATGAGGCTAAAACCAGAATGCTACGCACTCATCATCGCCGATGAAAATAGTAACAATAAAGTATAGCGATTTTGGAAGCGTGTCACGTGATGAATGCCGTGTGCATTGAAGGGTTTCGACGTGAGGTGAGGTGACCTTTAATCAGAAGGACCCTGAAGTCATAACGATTGGTGATACGTATGACTTTTGCGCTATTCAAGTAAAAAGAAGTTCCATTTGTGTCCTCCAGCACACACTTTGAATCTCTGTTAAAGCTCTTTCCATTCTGAGAAAATGCGAATTTAATTTGTGATTTAAGAATAAAGATTTGAGACTTGGAACCAAGCAGCGAAATTTGGAGAGGCGTGCCTTAGGTCAAACGTTGACAGGTTGTGATGCAGACACGCAAACCGTGAGAGGGTCAAACAAACGTACCGCGCGCGTACTATGTACAAACATTTCCATTGAAATTTAAAGGATTTACAAAAAAATGTTCCGGTAATAATTAGACAGGAGCTCGACTGCATAAAAAATCCTAAAAAAGCTAATGAAGAAAATTCAAGTTCGGCGGGGATCGCGAGACCCGGGACGCGAACGTCAGCGCTCGCAAGAAGTGTACTACCGCACTAAGACTAACGGGAGATACCAACAGCGTAAGTGATAGTTCATGGGTTTAAGTAGGCCTCTGTTGGCTTAAAAACCGAATCGACTGCACTGTACATTTAGTATTTGCAATTGGTAACCATTAAGCAACAGTCGCTACTAACTCCCCCCATGGCACGATAAAATGACGGTTACATTCTACAAATGTAAATCGATTGGAACCTAGCTAACTGTCTAACCACGCCCAAATGTTGTTGAATGGCCAAGCATGCAGCGGCAGCTGACGGCCTTCGCCTTCGGTTGAACCGCACAGGAGGCGGTAATTTATTACGCATTTGTATATACGAGTGTATATAGACTGGCATACGTTAATACGACTACGAGCGCTTGTGGTTAACAGCGTTGCGAATCGTACTAAATAAAAAATTAGGTAGTAAAAGTTTAAATTTTGTAAAATTAAAAAGAAAATATAAAACTACAGAATAAAGTGACTTAAATTAACTAAATTCGAGAGAAGTGCATAATTTTTACAAGATTTTCTAGGAACTCGGTTAATAAAGCACTTTTGAAACTGAAAAACTAGACAAAATGGCAAAAACTAAAGGACCAGGTTGCAATGGTCGGAAGAAAAGATCAACGCCCCATAACTTCGTCGAATTAAACAACAAATTTTAGGAAACAAACACTAAAAAATTTTTCTGTTTTATTGCAATAAAAAGATATATAAATATGTTGGAAAACATATTGTAACGACAGACTATAGAATTTAATTGTACAGGACGACACAATTCACAGCCCGCGTAAACTAGCAATCGCTTTCATCGCTCGTAAACATCAAATCAGAGTGCAGAACGCCTGGTTTGCAGTTAAAAACGGTAATGGCCTCCGATTCCGACCTATTAATTTCCTTATGGGCAAATAAGCTTTGAAGGGTTATATAACGTCTACGTCGCTTTGCCCCAATGTTGTCATGTGTGCAAGAGAGGACCAAATATTCTTTGATCAAATTTCATTTTACATCTTAAGTGAAAATGGCATATTTCATCACGTCACGAATGTACTTAGATAAATATAAACACAAGAACAACTTTACACTTACAGAATGAATCGCCAAGCGGACTGCGTCACGATTACAAAATTTCAACCATCCACTCCAACTACTACATTAACAAAGCGTATTTCATCGCTCGTACAAAACACCACCACATTCCGATATGTCGTCAATATGGTGTAGTGGTTTCGTTAGTAGGTTGGAACACCAAATTGTGGCTCGGATCTCGGAAAGGTGTGTTATTGTTCCGTCTCCAGCAGGAAAGAATCGAATCGCACCAGGTAGCCCAAAATCGGAACCTTTGGTTGGTCGCAACCTCTAATTACATCATCGCGCCCGCTAGTTTGGCTACTGGTGCGTCCTCCACTCCATGCACTCAACCGTTGTGAGTATACTACCTATTAACTACATCACTGTTCTCGTCGGAAATATAAAGCGTTGGTGTCCGCATCGTAATGTCAAACATAATTAGCTCATTAAGCTTAACAATTATAGTGACTATAGCTCGCTGTCCATACACCGACATGGACAACACGCTCGTGGCGGCTAGATAATCTTCAAATGCTTCGCCGTGCGAATCTCAACCGCACGTCCGAATCGAAGTGTTTCGTGGGGTTCGCAGAGATCGAATTCCTGTGACATATGCTGGGTGACAGGGATGTTGAAACCAAAGTCGGGGGCAAGCTGGACGCTATTCAAATGGCGGATCGCTCCCCAAACCAAGAACAGGTTTTGTTCGCTTCTGTCGTTGGTGGGGTATTTACTGTCGGTTTATCCCAAGGAGTCTTGCTCCGTCGCTACAAAACCGCTCACGGATATCATGCAATAAGGGACCGGCCAAACTTGGAGTGAACATGATAAGGAAAAAATCGTTTCAAGAACTGAAATCTAGGATATCACAATCACCGCCCAATTCAAGACATCCGGATTGCGACAAGCATATTCATGTGGCTCCTTCCTGATGCTTCAGACGAGGGTGTGGGAGCCGTCCTGTTACAGAACTTTCACGGGTTCACAAGTTTTCTCAATGCAATCCCGCTTGTGGGATGACAATAGAGGGACTACGGGGATTAATAGGTGGGTGAGTTGCCATGGGTTTTAGCTGGTTGTAATTGTTTTTTATCGGGAGGTATTGGCGCGTTTGTTTAGATATTGTGGTTAGGTCACGCTTGGTCAGGGATTTATTGTTGGATTTAGGCGTTGGTTGTAGGTTCGAATCCCGTTAGGTAATCACTAACGGTTTTGACTAGGTGTAACGGTTGTCCAGGGAAGGTAGTCGCCGTACGCTGTTTTCAGACGATCGTCCCCATATCGCAAGGTTTATTGGCTTTTGTTACGTTTTTTTTTGGCGTCCTGCCTGTATCCTCTCCTCGGATGGTCTGAGGAAGTATTTTACAAGCGTTTTGCTACAGGGGCGTGCGGGGGAACGGTGTGTCCGTCTGCCGTCCCGGTTTGCTGGGGATTCTACCTTACTGGAGGATTTTCTACGTCATTTTACCACTTGAGTACTTTAACATAGTATTATCATGTAGGACAGTCGAGAAGGTGCTGTGCGTGTGTAGGTGTCACGGTGTAGGAATTTTTGGGTTTGTTTGGTTGTTTAGGGCATGGCAGTGACCATGTAAAATATCACAGCCGTATCCCCCCCAAGGATTTATGGTTGTGCTTTGGTGTGTAATTAGGTTGGTTGTCCTTCGTATTCGCAGTTGTAATGTCTTTCGTTTTCACGTATATGTTATTGGTTGAGGTTGTTTTGTCTTCTTGGTTTGTTCAGAATTTCGTGTGCGTCAGCGTAGAGCGTTGTATATTCTCTCTCCGCAGCACGACGGTGTCATGCGCTCTGCAGACATTAGCAAGCTAATTATTTAAGTTTTTCCTTCCAAAGCTAGCCGGGTTGGATGTACTGGGGAGCAGTTGGTCGTTCGTTCCGGTCTTGGAGGAACACCAAGCGTCGGGTCGAGTCGTGCGAGAGCTGCTGGGTGGTAAATTGGTCGCAGGGGCCGGAGTCGAGTCACGGTTTACAATGTTCGAGGTCGAGGTTTGAGGGAAAACTGAACAGAACGTTAGCTTGTGTGGGGATTAGAGAGCTGGGCTCTGTACCCGTAAAGAAAGGGAGAAAGAAAGGACTTAGGTATTTTTGAACTTGAGAGAGAGAGATTGGTGCTTTTTTGGAATTGTGAGAGAGTATTTTTTTTGTGTCAATTTGATTTTTGGACGTGGATCATTGGTTTCGGTGCTCGTGAAGTCGTTGGTGTATTTCGAAAACTTAAAAAAATGTATCGTTCAAGCTTAAGGGAAGAGAATCCATATTTTGTCGTTAATCGAAATCAGTAGATGCATTTTGGGTTGAGTGCAATTATACTGTAACTGGATCTTTCGTCTGGAAGGGCATAGGGTACAGCGGGGAGTGCATTAAGATTTTTGATCAGAATACTGCCAAGTAAATTAGAATTAAATTTTCCATTAAATGTTGTATATTAATTTAGAGAAGGATCCGTACTGTATTTGGTGCAAATAGAAAGTAGGGACTATATATTATTTTCCTTGTCCTGTGTATTTTGTGGGTTTTAGAGTATCTAATTCCCGCACTAGGCATACAAGGCCGATATTGGCGTATTTTTTTTCGTCCAACACCCATGTCTATGAGCCTCCAAACTGGCTATCCATAACAACCGCATATTGTAGCTGCCGCAGAATCTCCTTGGTAGTCTGTTTCCCCTCCGTTCGTTTCTCTCGTATGCATTCTTTTTCATGGCATCCAAATTGCAGGTATGCATGGAAGGCATGACATAGCATGAGATGTAAGGAACATCTACTATCAGCAGATACTCCCTCACCAAAAGTAATATGAGCACAGGTATAAGCTAACTATATAGGCTAGTTCTCAATAATTTCAGCTGCGGGGGAGCAGTTCTACAATGAATCATTGTCGTCCCCGTCCGTCTGTCCGTCAATTCGTTCCCGTCCTTCCGTCCGTTCGTTCGTCATTTGTTCGCTCGTTCGTTCGTTCTGTTCGTCACGGTTCATTCATAACTTCTAAAGTGTACAATGCGATCCGGTTGAAACTTGGTGGGTGGATGTAGCACGCCATTGACTAGGCCGAGTTACATTTTTGGTCAGCATTGGGTGTGGAGGAATAAATTTCATTCAATCTAATTAGTTTCCTCCCCTTAGCCTCCCACAGCCATGCCCATTGAGCTCTCTGTGAAAGGTTTTGTTTGCATTACTACATATTTCTGCAGAGCAGGCAGCAGCTAGAAGGGACTTAATTGGTATTTATCTGTCAGCACTGAGTTGGAATGAATAGGGGCAATGCGGGGGGGGGGGGGGGGGGGGGGGGGACTTATAGGCAGTTTGTGGGAAGATTGTCATCACATTATAGGTGTGCTAGCTGGGCTTTAGCCCTGTGTGAGCTACATCCATAGTGGGAATGAATTGAGGCAATGGGGGACTCCAGGCTGTTCCTGGCATAGAAATGAGTTGTGCTGGGTACACATAAAGTTGTGCTGGTTACATATAGCACTATAAGGGCCTAGAGAATGAGTTGGGCTGGGTACATATAAAGTTGTGCTGGGGCACTTATAGCAAAAATTTGGCCAATGTGGTAGACATTTTCAAAGTCTTCCAGGTGTTCCAGGGTGAGGTAAATAAGTGAACATGGCAATAAAGAGAATGAAAAATCAGGGTACACAGGGCGGCAAACATGTTACTGATACGCCACAGGAATTTTGCTGTTCGCAACTATCAAGACGTTTCGACTTGCGCTTGTTTCTTTTCGGTGCTATCACATGGAACGAAAACAGGCGCAATTTCGGGAAGCGAACTTTCTTGGAGAATTTCTGGGGTTGGCAGCGTAAACACCCACCCCCTAATCCCCACCTGTAACGAGGAATACTGGGACAATAAACAAAATTTCACTAAGACAAATACCTACTATGCCAAACCCCTTCGCAGGCGCTTGTATGCGCGATAGATTTGTGTAATGTTGCACAACCTAGTAATCATAGCTAGCCATATTTTTTTTTCAATTTGTGTGTTTGTGAGGGATCGCAAACCTTCTAAGGTATTGTAATGATGGAGAATTTCCTCTGGCGAGCCTTCACAAAAATCTACCCTGTCCGTCTTGTGCATGCGTATTGACTTGCGACAATCATGTGTTCCCTGTCGAGTAGGCCTACTGTATTGGCCTGTTAACGGTTGTGAGTGCGCATGCTCACCACTAACAGCTCGAGGTATAGGAAAAATCCTCACGACTATCATTACGATCTGTTTTTAAACTGTCACCCCTCTTCGGAAACTAATTCAATCAATTATTCCGATGAGTTTACTATGCTCTTTTTGATGTGTCCGGGGAACATTTGTAAGTGTTTGTTCTGGTAGGATATGTGTAGTTTCGTCAGGGAGTCGAATAATTGTTTTGCACACTGTTCGTGCAACATCGACCGGTCAGTGTACCCCTTTTACTTTTGGCGCGATAGTATTATCATCAACTTAACAGTGAACAGGACATATTATAGCGTATGATAATCATACGGTCATACGGTGTCAAAAGGGCAGTGGATCGGGCAGACACGCATCTCCAACAGCGTTCAGAATGACCTTCGGAAACTCCCATCATGAAACAAGTCACTCACGCCATGCGAATAACCCCGCAAATCCAAGTACAATACAAGATATATAGCACAGTCGTAAATGGTTTGTAGGGCTAGACGATTTTGAGTAACAATGCGCTATAGCAGTGTGAGGGAAAATTTGTTGATCGGCATTATTCTGGTTTATCTCTGCGTTGAGTATGCGCACTCTGCGCGCCGCGCCGTGAATGACATTGGCATCAAATAACAATTCGATAGCATTACATCAGTGGCGTACCTGCGGGGCGGGGGGGGGGAGTTTTTTTTTGCGTAAGCATGTGCCAGCTTGAGGCGTTTGAATGGCATGGCATTATTTAAATTTCGAACTACACAATAGCGTAATGCTCGAGAGAGGGGATCAGAGGCATTTCCCGGCCAGCTTGGAAAGAACAGTATGCAACATATCGAGAGGTTGTGCGAGACGGCGAACTGAGATGAGAAAGGAACCAGGAAGCCAAAAGCACCTTCAGTGATTCCTTGACTGGTCCTGTCTGAGCCGACTCATGTCCCAAATTAGGGTGACCAACATTCCGAGCGGGAGCTTGATCCGTCCAGTGGAGGTCGACTTAAAAGCCACAATTAGTTGAGAAAAGATCTCTAACAGGAAATATCCCAATTTACATAGAAAACATAGAGGTGTTCTCCATAAGAAGCTATTTTTTTATATACTGGTTTCTATCTCGATCGAGAGCATGCGGGACTCATCGTGTTTCAGACTTTTCGAACTTCGACCTATATTCATCCCAAATGATCCGTGGTGAACCGCCCCGAAAACGATAGGTTTCATGTACTTCATATGGGAACCATCATACCAAGTAGGAGCTGGATCGAGCTATGTTTCACAAGTCATGTGACAAGAATATCACTTTAGCCATTTCTCCAAAAGTTCATCGGAATTGTCCACAGTTCCACACAAGGCAGCATTGGTTGTGCTTTTTTTTGACTCCTAAGAAAGCTGCAAAGTGAAATGTCAGCTCACCTGAAGCAATCATCTGGACCTATTGTGTTACAACGTTTCCGGCATGACCTTGGTGAGCCCATATGAGTCAGAACCTGTCCCCCCTCAGGAAAAAAAGCGTCGTGAATGTACTTATTGGGAACCCACATTACCAAGTTGATGAGCTCGATCCATCCCAGTGGGGTGAAGTTGTAGTGTTCAACGGCCAAGATTAATGGTATACCAATTTTCCGTATACCGTATGTCTTCTGTGTGTTGGTTTGTTTTTTTACCCAAAAAAGGCCCCACATCCACCTGTTTATATCATTGTGCAGCCCCCACCACAAACCAAATTTCAGCCAATCCAAGTGCGCGTAAGCACAACCAGTATTGCAAATCGTGGGGAACATTGGCGAGGAGGTAGGGGTTTCATCACCGCCCTCCCCGTGATGTCATGGAGTCCTCAAAAAGTAAATTAAAATAACTCGAAACAGCAACATAGAAGAACCTCAAAATTTGGGTTGTTGAGGTTTGATATGTCCTTTTTCAATCTGTGCTGATTTGAGGAAATCGGTTACATGACTGTTGACGTATTTAGACACGCAAAAACCATTGTCGAAAACGCGTGTCTTTCCAATCTCTGCTCGATTGATTTGAATCCTTCGCTGGGGTATCCGCCTACCTTGGTACTTGAGCAATGTGGACTTGCTTCCAGGACACTGCTTATGGGACGTGCGAACACACACCTCACACATACGCACAAGGCACACTCGTTTCTTGCACACCCATAACACGTAACACACACACACACACGCATACAGCAACCGCACACCCACGCACGCACGCATGTACAACACAAACACGACACCACACATCTGGCTGCATAGCAAGCCTTCTCTGGCATTCCCCTCATGCCAGCTGCGTAGCCTTCAATGTCGGTTAAATCAGTTGAACCTATTTTTGCCCAGTTACTATATGGTGGGCACCGACGGTACCAGTTCCTTAGGCTCTACAGGCAACATAAATGATTGTAAGCGAACGAAATTACACCCTGATAGCATGTTACTGCTGTACTTGTCATATTCATGATGGCTTCACACAGGCCTGTGTCAGTCAACAATTTGGCGGCCTTCAGGGCATTTATTCTGTGGATAGTTGCTTCAGCTCTGTGCTAAATTTGGACTCCCCGATGACGACACGAGTATATGAAAATAGGTTCAACGATGATGTGTCATGATCCTGGAATAACACGACTGTCTGTCCATTCTCTCAAGGTCTTCATTCAGGCTTGTGTTGGGCAAAACAAATTCCGGTGGAACCTTAGTGTGACACCCGGACGCAATAGCAGGAACCTATCAACACTGTACAACCAACCCGTGATGTGCGATAGACTTGGACCCGGACCTGGTGAATCTCAGCGAACAGCGGATAGAACATTATATAATATTGTATCGCTGCGATATATTTTACACTTCTTGTTTGACTCGTTGTGACCTAACACACTTGGCAAGATATATTTCGCTATTGTATGACTAACCCCTGTCAGTAGGTGTTTTTTGTTTTTCTTCTTTCATTTGCATTCCAGGATCGAATATCTTCGCGAGATATTCAACACTCTACGATACTAGTTAACTGTCAAAATGGATCGAAAGGAATGTCAGAAGATATTACTTTTTTGGTGCTATCTCGTGTGTCATTCCGTGAGGTGAGTACCTCTGTCAGGAGCGAATATACTGATTCAGCCGTGCGTCCCCCGCCTGATTGTGTGACTATATTATCATCCTCCATCATAGCGAGAGTACAGGTATCTTACGTCGCTACTGAAAATCAGGAAGAGCTGAACGAGGACTTACAACAACGAACTAACACGACAGAAGAACGATCGTCGGACAATCCGACGAAGTAAACTTCCTTCTTGTTTTGAGGGACAATGATTTCATCTTGTGTAGGAACGATTCTTACGGACCTTGACGACCGCGATTCTACAACCGTTGACCTCGGGAGGGTTGTTGAGAGCAGAGGTGGCCTAGTACCTCCGGGAGGGAACGCCCCATTCGGATGGATCGATCAGGGCTCCAGAGAAGCGAGACGCTCTTAATATAGCGTGACGCAGCGAAGAGACATATGAATGGAACTATACCTCTGTTCGCCCGCGTAGAATGCCTGACAGTCCTTTCGAACTGCAGGGATTCTTTGTAATATCTAAGACTATTATTCTGTCCCCTCGTCCTATTTCAAATCGGGCCCCTGTCTCGACGTGAACATCGAGACGTCTATGGCCTTTGCTGCGGGGACTATAGGTATCTCCTCAAAAAACATACCGCGACGCAAAAAAAAGTGAGCGTCTGCCGGGATTCAGAATCGCCGCAGGGCAGGATGTTTAAGGCTTCGGACTTACCGGTCCTACGTCGAATTGCCCATACGAATGTGGCAACAATGACGTGAACTGGCGCAGCAGTGATTCAGAGGACCTGGTGTCGTCTGTCGCCAATTTCCTAAATGACTCCCTCTATATCTCTATATCGAGGAGTACCAGTATGAAAGGCATCGAGACAAACGTCTGTAAATATAGTCTAAAGTGGATAAACGAACCATTTCGAGAGAGACGGAGAGAGTGTCGGGGGCCAGGACAGAGACGGACAGAGCTCAGCTGGCTCAGCTACAACAGATGCTCTCGACGACGCCCCTACCACTGTCCAAGGTAAGTTGGCAGGGGCGGCGCCAGGGATTTACGATAGGGGGGCAGATTGGCATGGGTGTCTGACATGGGAGAGGGGTCTTAGGGGAGGGGTTTCCCCCGATTTTTTTAATCATTAATACTGCTTAGATGCAAAATGGTGCCACATTGATACACTTCGTAAGTGTATCTACGTCAACGAGTTTTGACAAAAAATCCATAAATTTCTGGAAAAAATTAAAGTGCATGACAACTTTTCCAGGCAAGTCATATTTCATTCGATACACCTGACAAAAATAAACTCGATGAGACTGTACCTACGTTCTGTACAGGAGGCAGGCTTACTTTCGCAAAAAATTGTTACTAATGCAAATTCGGAGATATCTAATGGCGTAAATCGGCATGGGTCGGAGTGATCACGCATGCCACGTGGTCACACATAAGGCCGGAAGGCGCTGCGACGTTTGCAAGTTAACTCTGAGTCCTTTCACCTATATTAACAAACGGTGGCTCATGATGACCACAGTGTTCTCAAGACAGTAAACATCGGGGGCGTAGCGAAGGGTTGGTTAGGGGGTTGTAGAGATGATGTTTTTGCGACGCATCCGACAATGGTGGCTGATATGGGGGAGGGGTCTAAGGGGAGGGGTCGCCCCTCCTCCATTGGAACATTTTGAATATTGAAACGTCCTCAGATGCAATCTGGTGCAATATTTTAGTAAAATTGGGCGTTCGTAATTACTCCCCACCCACAACCACGTACGCGGGACCCTTTCAATTTGGAACGCGGGGAAAGTCTGCCCGAATCCTAAACAAAGCCCGATTTTTTTGGAGCTCATGGGTATAAAGCAACCATCATACACACTGCGTTCGGAGCGCGCAAAAATTTGACACTCAATGGGCATGTATCAAATTTTCAGCCATTTACTACAAGCTTTCACTTTTGCCACTCGATGATGTCCCGCCCAACCGACTGTTTCATTGTTAAGTTCTGGGAAATTCTTTCTTAATTGTTTTCAGCAAAATGGCTCCGAAATAATGTATCTCTGGAAATATAGGACCAAATAGGAACAAAACTGTCAAAGAACTGACAAACTTATGGAAAATAGAATGTCAAACGCTAACGGACGCCTTCATTTCCCCTTTGCCGAAATATCGACAGATTCGGTCACTCGTCCAATACACCGACGGCGACGGGCCGTCAATTATCTTATTTTTTTGCCGACGTGCCCATTCTCTTGCCGACGCTGAATGGGTCAATTAGATGAAGAGATAAAAGTCGAAATATCGATAATAAAGTCAGGCTTCCGTTGTTCTTCTTTTGTCCTACTTTCCATTCCTTGCCTTCCCCCTTCACTCCCTTACTTCCCTTTCCTTCCCTTCCCTCTTCCTACTTTCCCTCCTCTCCTCTTTTCCTCTTCTTTTCTTCCTCTTTCTCCTTCTTGCCGACAGACCAAAAAATTGCGGACGGTATGAAATTATGGGAGTGTGTGACACCCACCCTCCCGCTCGCTACGACCCTGGTAAACATACGCTACATTTGCGAACGCTATATTACAGCAACAGTTTGCGTCTCGATGATAACACTAGAAGATAGGTTTGTTAACGTTTGGATAACATATTTTGACCCTGCACCCCCCCCCGACGAAAACGTGTGCATTAAAAAAGTATTCTGTCGATTTTATTTTTGCGGCCCCAAACCCAATCCATCCAAAATATTCCAAAGAGGAGGAGACACCCCTCCCCTTATGAAAAAAAAATGAATATTTTGAATATTGAACTGCCTCAGATGCAATCTGGTGCAATATTTTCAGTAAAATTGGGTGTTCAGTAATCGACCCGCTTACCACGTTACGCGGAACCTTTTAAATTTGACAACGCGAAATTTTTGCCGTTTCACAAACAATGCCCGATTTTTACTGCAGCTCGTGAGTGTGAAGCAGACCTCCAATACACACTGGACGCAAAGCGGAAAAATTGACACTTCAATGGTTGCAATTGATCTAAGTTTCGGCCATTTGGTACAGCTTCTTTGCACTTAGGCATTAGGATATCTCTAACCAGATTTTGATTAAAAAAAATTGGGGGTGCCCTCTATATCTCGCCTTTTACTCTAGCTATGCCGCTCGCATGGTTCCCCGCCTGAAACGACTGTTTCATTGTTAAGTTCTGGGAAATACTTTCTTACTTACTTTGTTTTCAGCAAAATAGCTCGCATTTTTTTCCCCTTCACTCCCTTACTTCCCTTTTCCTTTCCCTTCTCCTCTTTTCCTCCCTTCTGTTTCTCCTCTCCTCTCTCCTCTCCCTCTCCTTTCCTTTCCTCTATCTCCTTTTTGCCGAAAGACCCAAAATTTGCCGGACGGCACAAAATTATTGGGGTGTGACACCCCCCCCCCCCCCGCTCGCTACGGCCCTGCTCAGACAACGTGGAAACACCCTGTAAATAAAACTGGAAAAAAAAATGTTGTACCAAAACGGATTGGGTATTTGGTGTGGTATATTTCACGAAATAGCATCAACAGCCGAATGCCGAATTTTTATCAAGATACTAAGACAAAATGAAAACGGGCGAAAAACGCTACAAAATTCTGACTAGGAAACCCCCAAGAAGGGCCTTGCCAGTGGCGTGACTGGACTCCCCATTTTGGGTGACACACGAGATAGATAGATAGATTAGATAGATAGATAGATAATAGATAGATAGATAATAGATAGATAGATAGATGATAGATAGATAGATAATAGATAGATAGATAGATGATAGATAGATAGATAATTTAGTCAGCATTGAATAAAATATATACAATGGAAATAGGTTGAAAACAGGAGCTCAAACGTAAACAATAGAACGAGTAAGACATAAACACATACAGAAAAATGTAAACAGTTCATATGACCAGGTAAAGAATGTAAAAGTGTATAACAGGGTAGAAGTTGAAAAAGGTAGCAGCAAAGTACCAATATACACAATGAGAAGCAGTAGCTAAAACTGACGGCAAGACTAGCACAAATCAGTGGGCATTGTATGTATTGTATATCTTCACGAGATCAGGATGATGACTATTTATGAGCCTCTTTGATCCCTTGAATGTCCGCATGCTTTTTACCAGAGGGCAAGAACTGGAAGTACTGAAGAGCAGGATGTTGTAGTTATTATGTCAGTACATGTCGACTTTTCTTGAGGGCCCGCATCTGGTACAGAGATGGAGAGATGGAAGGCTTGTACCAATAATACGCTCAGCATTCTTAATAACTGCTTGCAATTTCCGGAGGTTCACAATGACGTACGCCGAACAAGCCAGAATAAAATGTTAGATGTCAGTTACTTTCAATAATTTGCACGATAGAAATGCGTCAAAACACAGATATTTAGGGTCATCGCTGAGATATGGTCAAGGTCAATGGTCACTAATGAGACACAACAGGCCATTATGTGAAACAGCCTTTTTGGCCCCCAATTAATCATAAATTTGATGGATTTGGACCACATTATAAACTGTTCATTGAATGGTGGGACAGTTTTGGCCATATGAAGATCACTGTCAAAGGTCATTAGAGGGGCACGATAGGCTTTGCATGAAATGCATGTTGGCCACCAATTGGTCATTCTTAGATGGATGTTAACCACACTTAGATTCATTGTCTATTGATTATCGGGACATCGTTGGCCACAAGCCAATGTCAAAGGTCATCGAAGGGCACAAAGGCCATTGTGGAAATTATCTTTTCGGCTCATAATTAAACTTGCCATGGATAAAGTGTTCATTGACAACTGGCATATTTGGCCATTTAATGGTCGAGATAAAAAGTCAGTTAGAGAAAGGGCTAACTCAAGGAGGAGGGGTATGCGGTGTGGCCAAAAACTTTTGAAAATGTGAAATTCCGCGGAAATTTGTCGTTGGCAGAACAAAAAATAAAACATATATCGCAGGTCGAAGTTCCATTTGGCAGGGCAGAAGAACAAGTCAGAGCAATCACATTGAGTTATGCCTGTACCCCCTATTTGTTAGGGCAGAAATACCTGCGAACCAGTAGAGAGAGAGCCGGTTTAAATACGTCCCTACACCCTTCCCCTTGTCACGGCGCCACTGAGGCAAGCCGAAAAGGCCGGCACTTTTGAGAACACTGCTAGGAAATATGTTTTTCTTTGCAGAACAAAACCTCCTCCATCAAACACACCGAGTTACGTCCATTAAGTTAAATATTTCCCCCCCCCCCCACCCCCGCCCATTTCCCAAAGAACATCTCTCCTTATAAAGACCAAATGGATATTCTTGAATTGGTGTCATCGTGTTTTTGTTTGGGTCAAATGATGTATTAAGAGGTAGCAGGTTTTTGTGTCCCCCACAGGCTCATTCACCACATAACTCCCCATTGGTCTCTCCGGAATATGTGGTTTGAGCTTCAACACCATTGTTGCTCTTGTCTTCAGTTGTGATTGGCGAGGTCCTGGGTTTCACTCCATGGTTTCGCTGTAGTGCGGTGGGCTTGTGGGTTTTTGGGATTCGTTTCGAGATATATATTATGCGCCTCGCTGGTCGGCGGTGAGCAGTTGGACGAGCAGTTGAGCAATCACGTCTGACATGAATCTCTCACTCCTCCAGGTTTCGAGAAAGTAGTTCGGATTTCACTGATCGTTCTTTCGGAAGAGACGCGAGCAGGTTGGGATGGGTTACAGTCACATACAACCCTTCCCCAATATCATCGGAAAGGGGAGGCGAGTTATCGCTAGCGCTCATCCACGACCAATAACAATGTAAAGAGCGCCTACTCACATTCTATCACCACAGTGTCTTGTTGTGAGATGTCTTAGAAAATAAATAAACCCTAGGGTTACGTTCGTACCCTCAAACTTCCATAACTAGATCCCTGAACATCCCAGATGCCTCTTCTTAAAGTGCAATGGTCATGCAACAGAACATCTCTAGACTGGCACATATGAAAAGAGGACATGTTAAAAACTCCACACCAAAATTGGCGATTCTGGCATGTTCCTTCGTTATCTATCCCTTGTTATTATTCATTTTACTCAAATAAATTTCACCCTAACTGATGGCGTGACCAGAGTAACGATGTAAAGGTCGCTCATTGACTTTACACAGTAAATGTTGATATGTTGCACCATTATAGCAGAAAAGTATTGGTTAATATTCATGAATGTAATCATTGAATTCTTTCTTTCACATCGTGTAAACAAATTTGTAAGTTTTCAGTCAGATCTCAGATCTAATCGTTAGTTCGTTTGTCCACTAGGTTAGTAAAAACATTTGTGTTCGGATTGACTTTGTATTACACAGGGTCACCGCATCGGTTACTCTCGTGACGTCACGGACACTTTGCAATATAGCAGAATTGCCTCCATTCACACTCGAATCAGCTGAAAAATGTTGAGGTTCGGGCTACCTAAACTAAAAACAACGGAAGTTATGTTTAAATGGCCATTGTACCTCAAAGTGACTGGAAAGGAAACATTATGTAAGGCTAACCATTGGTCCATGATAACAAGTTTGTGTATTTCATAAAATGGCTGTATTCGACCCCAAGCTGATCATTGACCTCAAATTCCTGCATACCTCGTTCGACGTATGCACAATATTGGGAGAATTATTACGATCGACCACACATCACTATCGGAGCGTAACTTGAAGTCAGCATTTCAAAATTAATTAATTAATTATCCGAATTAGAGCATTGTAGTTAAATAACAAAAAAGAGTGTGCATCTTCGGCGTATGAGAACGGGAACAGAATATTGTGTCCGCAAACAAGCTTGTTTGGGCCCAACAGCAGGCTAGCGCCCCTTTCTATTGATCTGCTAATGTTCCGCTACAGTTCAACTACTCGAGACTGGCAGAGGATGACTTATGCTACGACTTGGATGTCGCTCAACCCTTGGTGGAACCAAGCCGATCCAGCAGGCACCAATAACATCCTAACACGACCCGAGGTCATCACATCAATGCTGGTTGTAAAGTCTGGAGAAACCACCACTTACATCCTCGGAGACAATGGCGGTTATATACATAAGGTAAGCTGACTGACACGATTGCATCAAATGAACAAGAGCACCAATAGTGCTGTAGTTCACACTATCTGAAGGGAAACCAACAGTAACAACAAAAAGCCCCGGTGACAGCATGGTACTAGACATATGTAAGCTTGTGGTATTAGTGTTGTGATTCCCGGCCAATACTTCTTGCCGACTGACTGCAATTGTCGAGTGGATAAAGTATCTGACTTGTAGCCGAGGATCCGAATCATTATTTGAAATTGCCGTCCTGCGTGCTCGGTATTCCTCATAGACAATGCAAATAAATCAAAACAGAAGTGGTCTGACTACGACAAGTTTACTGAATGCAATAATATCTTGTGATAAAGTCGATATGGTACTTCTCCCAGTATTTGTTACTTACTCATTTGAGTATATTCTTGCGTTCTGCAGATATCGCACTTCCAAGTTTTTCAAAGGTTCGTTTACTGCTGACTTCGACTCAACGGGAAAAGTAGCTTAAGCTTCTTACTCTCCATATCTGCAACTCATTTGAATTCGATCTATGCTATCTACTCGTTCTTCAGATATCGTGCTGAGTAGATTTGCGAGGTTTGTCTTTTAATAACCTCTGATGCACTTGACCCTTTCCGGGGAATTTTCTCACCGTAACTGCTACCCAGATCATATACTATATGTAAACTTGACCCATTATCTGTGGTCCTCAGATATCGATGCATGAGGGAGATTTTTTATGTTCGTCCTCTTATGCCTCGATTTGAATTTATCGTAAGCCAGGAAAAACTATCGTTCTTTATCTACATCGGTTAACCACACACCAATATAAACAAAACACCTGCTTCCGTCAGATATCGTGCAGACATGCTCATTAGGGTTTGTCCTCTCATGGGATGACGCCCGCTGTATTTCTTTGCCTTCGACAAGGGATTAGAAAACACTGATTACAAATAAATCCTTTGAAAGTGCACACTTTTATAACAACCATTATACTGAAAGGTGGTTTGGTTACTTCTGTGTGGAGAAGTACAACAATGTATATATACCAATCCGTTTTTCTCAACAGATTGATTACAGCGGCACCGTAACTGAGCCAATAGACGTGGGTCATGAAATCCTCCAGTAGGAGGACTCTTGCTTCACCCGGAGAGAGATCGGATCTACGCTGCGAGTCAGAGAAAGGTAGCCTAAGAGTTAGATATGTGGAGAGGGTGTTATGTGTGGTCGTGGCTGTTCAGGCGATCTCTTCAGTTAAAAATAGGCCTACTCATGATTGCAAGTGTGCTTGTACGCTATTAATCATTCTTTGGTATAGACGAGGGTTTTCCCGATGACACTATCATTACGTCTAATTTCTAACTCATCATTTATTGAAAACGAAATCAATTGATCTATCTTGATTAGCAAGTGGAAAGAAGTTTTGTGCTCGTAGAATATGTCTTTTCGTTAGAGGAGCTTCCAGAAATCTGGTGTCTGCATAAGGCTTCCAGTGTACCCGAATTATCTTCTACACAATGTCATTGTCATTATATCCCCGCGACACTGGAAGTGTCCGGGATATTATGGTTTTGGGTGTGTAGCCGCCACCGCCGCCGCCGCCGTCCCAGGCTCCGCCGCCGGAAACTTTCGGCGTTAGCGCAATAACTCTTTAACGCTTTATCCGTTTGATCTGAAACTTGATACACATGTCCGACCTAGTGAAATCTCGAATGTGTTCGGAAGTGGCCATCACTGCATGTCCGCTGCCGTTCCATTTGATAGTACGATTCACACGAAACTTGGTCCCGACAAACATTGACGGCGATCTCAAGGTCACCGGAGGTCAAATTTGTGGTTTTTCTTGCGAAAATATTTAGTCCGATTCACTCGAAACTTGGTGGGTGGGGACAAAAGTTGGTCCCGATAACATGATGTTGATTTCGAGGTCACCATAGGTCAGATTTGCATAAATCATGCGATTTTTCTAACTTTGTCGTATTTCAACAAAACTTGTGACGGTGGACTACAGCTGGACCTGAACAACGGGCAGGGCATTTCAAAGTCACTGGAGGACTAACATGGAACATCCATAATTCAATGTGCTCCCCCTATTGAAACGAGGTCCACAAAGGTTGTTTCTGCGGGGATATACACGTCGGCGGTTTACCCGCCGGCTCATGTCTAGTTATATCATGATACTGTGACTGGGGTACCAGGGTGAAACCACTTCGGTTTGGGATGCGGGTCGAGGTGAACCAAAGCAGGTTGGGTGACTCCACAACCGCAAAGAGCACCTTTTGTAGTGTTGAGTGGGGAAGGAGGAGAGGTAACGACCCCCAGTAGTTTCTCGTCGAACATTCTACATTTGAAAGGTGCCATCTAGCCAATACACATTCTCCCCAGACTGAGTAATCTGTAGGTGTGTAGATGGTGAGGCGTCAAATGCGTCGTTGTCACTATTGTTACATTATTCATTGCTGCTCATGCAGGACCTATCCACTCAGTCTTAGATAATGTTGTGCCAGAAAAAAGACGAAACAATCGTCCTCTGTTGGATTCGAGTCAGCATTACAGACTACTCTCCTACAGAAAAGCCTATGTTTAATTTATTCTGTTTTATGTTTTTGTAAAGCGCATTGAAGTTTTTAGATTTTGCGCTATATAAGCATCGGTTTTGTTTGTAGTGTGTAATAATAATAATAATAACAACAACAACAATTCCAATTCGTTTATTGGCATACCGTTTGCATATTTATTGTTGCCAATCCATTCGATATGGAATGCATTTATTTGAAGGCATTTTTTTTAAGGCTGGAGCGAAGCTTTCTATAAAGATTAGTATCATTCTCGATCCATACAATCATGTTGTATAAACAGAGGAGATGCATGTAAATTATGGAGCACATCAGCAGATCCATCTGATATGGCTCTTTAAAAGGTATGGAACCGACAATCTTTAAATAGTGATAACAGGTGAATGCACACCATTACGTTTTAGAGCCGAATTAGGTGAGTATCATCTTGTCAGCATGCATCCTCTCGTGACTCCAAACCCCAAAACCTTGTGTGAAACTGGTTACCAAGCAGGTGGGAATGACTTGACGGAACATGATTCCATTACGAGTGAATGAATTCAGTTTGTACCTGCCGCAGCCATCGTCTCCGCTGCCGTGACTGGAAAATAAATTAGAGCTTTAGCGTAATACATCATGGAGTTCCAAAGTGGGGGTCGCCACATAACTGGCCAAATTGCCCAGAAGTCCTCTGATTGGGAGATACATTGTTCGCGCAGCAGTTGATTTCTGGGTATTACTGACTCACATGTTGCGCATTCAACAATAGTTGTGTCCGAAAACGGAACAATTCTTGATAGATACACATTTCTGTGATTACATATGAATAGTTTCTTCCACACTTTTGCATATACATTGTTGCCACGGCATATTATTGGCCTATTAGTTTCAGCTTCATTGCAAACAATGAAAAACATTAGGCCTACCTGAGTATAAGACATATATACGGATAACGCGGGTTCGCTGTGTACAGGTGTAGTTTTGAAGCACATTACGCCTATCAGCTACAACAGTGTTACCCAATGTGGGATTAACGGACCCTGGGAATCTCTTATTAAATTCTCTGAGTTCTGCAAGGGGCCTGTGAAAATTAATGAAGAAAGATTCAAGTGAATAGTACATCATCCTGTATCCAGGCATCATCGAATACTGAAACAAATAAATGTTGTGCGCCCCCCCCCCCCCCTGTCAATGACGTGGATGTGAATGAACACGTAAACACGTATGGGTTCGAGTTAACATGCAAGCATTTGCACCCAATTGCAGACCCATCGGTGTTCTATTGAGGAGATGAAGAATTTGGTACGACGAGTTGAAACCACGGCACTTATTTCGGCTGCGCACATGATCAACTAGTCGCGCAAATAATGACGAACAACCTAGCAAGTTCTTTTTTCTTCAAAAGTATTCTTTCAACCAGAATGCTCGTGACTCGCGTGACAGAACTTAGCAAAAAATCAGAATGTACACAAAATGTTCGATTTCTTGTTAAAATGTTTCCGATAACTTTTTACATTCATACCGGAGTTGAAAAACACCAATTACTATACAACTTAAAAAAAAAAAGTTGTAACGCATTAAATAACAATATATTGTGACTCGCGTGACGAGAAAACGTGACTCGGATAGTTGTAGACCAAGTGCCGTGGTAAATTGGAGGCAAATGCAAAGATATCATTGCAAAGTGGAATATAACATTCATTGGTGACTAAGAGGAACCTCCTTGTTTCAAAATAACCTCAAATGGGACACCCAAGTTGACAACATGATCAGGAATAGTCGACAACGCCTGCACATGCTTGGTAAACTCAAGAAAAATGGGATGTCCCACAGTGACTTGGTGAAAGTATGCATGTATGTCTCATTATTGAATATGCAGCTCCTGTGTGGCATCCCCGTCTGACATGCGTTGAATGCGCTGCCGTCGAAAATACCCAAATACGCGCAACCCGCATCATTCTTAGTCCTAATTATACAGATTATCCCATGGAATCCACTGCTCTACAATTCCTTAATATTGAAAGCGCCTACGAACGCAGAAACCATTTATGCAACCAGTTCGCTATCAAGTGCCTGAAATCTGAAAGATACCCTGTGTGCTTCGAGAAGAACAGTATGCAACATAGCATGCGCTTGCGTAGACAACGTAATTTTATGGAGCCAAGGTGCAATACAAACAGACGTTATCAGTCCTAACCCTTTTTAATGCGCTGCCTCAACAATTTGTAATTGCCAATCTCCAGTCTCTACTCAATTTTACCGTTATAGATAGATAAGATCATCCATCCATCCATCCATCCACCGACCGACCGACCGATCGATCCAGTCTGTAAACTTTTTCCGTTTGGGCCACAAAATGTTCATGCTCGATGGAATCTCGACCAGACTGGTCACATTGTTATTGTATTGACTGATGGAGAAAAGTGGAAAACTGCAAAACGCGACTTCTCCTACAATTTGGTGCACAGCCGTGCTGATGTGCTGACGCTCAGATCGTGGTCTAACAGCCGTTCGTTCGGGGGTGTCAGGAATTTTTGGTCCAAGGTCACACTTGGGCCCGACGTTTTCACACAATGGTACTTGAAATGCATCTCCTCCCACAAGCTTCAATTGATTTTCTTCAAAGTCAACCCACTGCTTTGTCCTTGGGATAGAGTCATTGTAGGGTGTTCGGGATTGTGGGCCTAGGCCCCAGTTTGGGCCCCAGCGCCCTTTTTTATTACGTAAGACGTTCGTGGTAAGTGCACTTATGACCCATTTTTAGCTCAAACCACTATGCTGCTATGTTCCTTTGGAGGTGCTCTTTTAAGCTTGTTTGCATACTTTGGATGTGCCGTTGATAGTGCCGTTAGAATTAAAAACAGTAACATTTGATGAAAAGAAGCGAACAGTCATTCTTTGATGGATGTTGACCAAACTTGGACTCAATGCTCATCAACTATTGGACATCTTGACTATGTGAGGTGTCAAGGTCAAAGGTCATAAATGTGGCATAATAGGCCACTGTGTGAAATTGTTTTTTCTTTCTCTCGAGATGTTGACTAAAAAAAAAAAGCGGAGTAGCGATGTTTATTGACTGCTAAGACATATTTGGCCGTATGATGATCAAGGTCAAAGGTTTGTTACAGGGGCACAATAGGCTATTGTTTGAAACTGCTTTCTTGGCCTCATGATCTACTACATTTAACTCATAATTTCACATTCGTCTCGGGTCATTTGTGCCGTTTGAGCTACAACACCATTGGTGGTCTAGTTACTCCAAGATTATTCCAATTTTAGCTCAAACCTGCTATGCTGGTCGAGCTATTGTGATCTACATGTCATCCTATCAGTCAACTTTTACCTCTTTTGGCCCGTGTTCGCTCGGTCTTGAATGGATGTCGACCAAACTTGGACACAGTGTTCATCGGCCACTGGGACACCTTTAACCTCAAGAAGGTCAAGGTCAGAGGTCTTCAAAGGGGTACAATAGGCCAATGTGTGCAAGTGGACCTCCTCCTACAAAGTGCATTAGATTTCCTTGAGAAGCATGTCGTAATGTTTCTTGGGTGGTGCTACTCTCAGGTTGTACACAGATTTTCGATTCAATTTCGTTTGAGTTTATGAGTGTTCAATTAGTGTACTCCATACACTTTTGCCTATGGAACTACTGAACCTGTATGTATTGTTTATGGAAAAGTGGGACATCCATAGCCACGTGGCGGTCCAGGTCGAAGGTCACTAAAGGGGTTTAATGGACTATTATGTGTAAATCTAAAAGTTTGCCCTTCTTCTTCAGAATGCATTGGACTGATGGCAAATTGCATCTGATGTTTTTTTTAGCAGTGCTTCTTATAGCTATGTTAGCAACATTTACGTGCAATGTCATTTCAGGTAATTTAAGGTAAGTTTAGCGGAGTGGCAACACTGTTATGACCAGACTTTTGAAAGACTTCAGGGTGTTCAGGATCATTGTTCAAAGTCCCTCTTGTGCCCGAGGGCTCATTTATGAAATTTTCACACAACGGTACTTGAAATGCATCTCCTCCCACAAGCGTCAAATGATTTTCTTCATAGTTAATGTATCGTCCTTTGGTAGGGTTGCCATTGGGGGTGTTGAGAATGTTGGGCCCAGTGTCCATTTAGGCCACAGGACCCATTATATGAAATGCCACAAAATTTTGTATATCATACCAATTTCGGTGCACGGTGCTGATATTCGGTCATAATGATGGTATAACAGCCGTACCGTCGAGTGTGCAGGATTTTTTTGTCCACAGTCCCACTTGGGCCAGGGCCCATTCCGTGAAATTTCACACATGGTACTTCAAATGCTTTTCCTCCCACAAGCTTCAATTGAAATACCGAAAAATCTTGTATCTCCTACAAATTCTGTTGCACAGTGCTGATGTTCGGTCGTGGTGATGGTCTAATAGCCGTACCTTCGAGTGTTCAGGATTTTATTTTGTCCAAGGTCCCACTTGGGCTCGAGGTCCCATTTCATGAAATTTTCACACAACGGTACTTGAAATGCATCTCTTCCTTCCCACAAGCTTCAATTGAAATATCACAAAATCTTGTATCTCCTACAAATTCTGTTGCACAGTGATGTTCGGTCGTAACTGATAGTCGATAGTCTAATAGCCGTACCATCAGGGTGCCCAGGGATTTAGGACCCAAGCTCAGGCTCGTAACTTTTGCACCACAATGATCAGAGAAGACTGCTGAATGGTGCAACATAATCATATATACGGAGTGCATCGAACATAAGTTTTCTGCTCCAAGGTTCTATATTGACAACAGACTGACAGAGGTCATTTTGTATGGAAAAGTGGATTGCCATAACATCAGAAGTCCGAACAACAGTGAATGATATCATTTGATTGCAGAACACACAGTCCAGGTGGCAGAGCATGGTTTCACAATTGGGAGGGTCCTGGGTTCACAACACCGTGAGTCATACCGAACACTTGCATCTGCAGTTGTACTGGGTACATAGAGGTTGCGCATTGTACTTGATATCGCAGCCTGTGAGGCTACATTCAGTGTCCCTGAACAGGAAACAAAGGCAGCAATGTTTGGTCTTAGTTACCGCATCAATGTAGCCGCGTCGAACTACCATGCGCAACCTCTATGTACCCAGTACAACTGCAGCACCGGGCGTTTTTTCCGAATTGGCTGTACTTGCAGTTCGACGGGCGTGTTCCTGGTCTTAGGTTCCTGGTCCTGCTGTTGAGCAGTGGGCTTGGTAATTTCGAGGGGTTGTTTCGGGGGCACGTGCAATAGAATTCCTCGTCGGTCGGCTTGAGCAGTTCGCGGCGAACATCTTCCGCTCCTCCCAGTTCTGAGAAAGTGGTCAGGTCCTGGAGTTCACTGATCGTCGATATCATCTGAGCACTAGTCGAGAAGAGAAGGCGAGTCGTCGCCGGTGCTCATCCACGATCAAAAATTCGGTTAGGGTTCCTTGATGAGTCAAATTTCTGAACCCGTAGCAATCAAATCAAAATCAATCAAGCCTGAAAATAATTCTATAGACCAACATACCGGTAGGTGCCGGTTAATACTTTTTTAACAAGTGGCATAGGCCTATGTATGTGATGATTTTGCTATAATATAGTCATGAAAATGATATGAAGGATGACAAAAGCACAACGTTGCATATTCATTCGTTACCGTGAGCAATTGGTGTCATTGAACAGAACCAGTGATTATTTCTCAAAAAAGAATTTTTTTGCCAAGCATTAGGAAATGCTGCAATTGCAATTAGCAGTTATTTATGGGTGTCAATATTCGAACCACGTGTTTGAAATGAGACATGAAAATACACCCCCCTCTGCCAGCCAAACACACATTTATCTAATGGACATCCATGAATTGTTTGGGTTCTCATGAAGTTCTGCTGTTTCTGTTTATTCTATTCTGAGTAGAACACAAGAATAAATACACATGCACCCGGAAAATGTGCACATTAATAATATTTTTCCACCTAACAATATGAGTGAAAGCCAAAATGTGACTACGATGAGTTGATGTCTCGTCGTCGTCTGGCACGCTATTCCGCCGTTTGTCGGCACTGCGCATTACCACTTGTGATTGCTCTCCACATATTTCTGCCACTTGTAATTGCTGCTGGAGCGTCTGATCCGAGATACAGATCTTGTCTAATGTCTTTGAGGTCTTGGGTAACTCTGCTGCACCAGGTTGTTATGGTCTTCCTCTTGGTCTCCTGGTAGGACGAAAGCGCCTCTTCTGAAGCTTGTCTGGCCGATTTTTCGACTGGTAGCCTCATCAGATGACCCACCCATCGTAGTCTTCTATTTGTGATGCTCTCACTCCATGGTTTCACTTGTGTATGATGAGTTGATGGCATGGTCATATTCAGGTCGGCTAAAAGTGTGAGGTACCAGTTCTTGCGAAACTTTGACCTGCGCACCTCGTCATTCCTACTAGTGACCTAACAGCGCTAGCGCTGACACCCGTGATTTTCCTTGTGGTAAAATTCTATATTACGCAGCAGGGAAACAGAATAGTAATAAACCAAAACTAAGTGAGTAAATGAAATATTGTCCGAAGATATTTGAGATTTCTCATTATTTTCATATCTATATAAATATCGAAGCCACTTCACTGAGCTAACAGCTTTTCAAAGTGGCAAAAAATAAAGTGGCGATGCAACTGCCCGTCAAGTATTTGGCATCAAGATTGAATGAAAATATTATTTTATGAAAGGAACACATATACCTATTAAACGTTATATTGGAGGAAAGAAGTCACAAGAAAAAAATAGTTGAAGAGTACCAGTTTGATAGCATTTCGTTCAGTCCTAAACGAAATATAGGCCTGATTTCGTTGTAGTCGTCAACAATATTCGACACTGTCACTCCAGTGATATCACAACTGTAAACAAATCTCTGCGCCAACGTTGTTACGATTAAAAATACATTATCCACGAAACTATCGGGAAACATGGTCCAAAATCGTTTCCTTATATTGCGAGAAAACAAATCCACTAGCTAGTAAACTTACTTACCGAGGAAACACAAAGTTTTCATGAAGAAGAAAGAAAACAATACTGCCTCCTTTGCCGATATAAATTCATAATGAAGTTCATTCAACCAGGACTAACTGATAATGTCCTGGTTTTCCCCTTAGTTCTCAACTCGGCTTTTCTAACAAAAACCCATTCTAATTTGAATGAAAAACTGCTCCTCATAATAAAATTACCCGAAGAAATCAATATACAATCAACTGAGCACCGATTTTTCTCGATTGAATACCAACTGACTGGTGTCTTAGATATGCTGATTGCCACATGGCCTTTGCAACTCCAGACTGCACAAGAGACTACTAGTTAGCCGAGACGGCTGCAATGCAAGCGATTTCATCGCTCGTAAAAGAAAGTGGCCTCCAAAACGTGCAAAATCTTACGGCCTCGTTGTTGTCATCACTTATATACTTCACTTAAACGACCTCTTATGTTTCGTCGATTTGACAGATTATTTTGATGAGCTTGGGTGAACCATGGACGACACTGTCACCAAGTGCGGCACAGCCAGTGTTCATCATAACTCGCCTCGCGTGGATATCAGCGGTGGTTGTGGCCTTCGTACTCCTCTTCAACTGTGGATATGGATTAGTCGAATACTTCCAGATTAATCAGTGATTTCATCCTGAGTAGAGGAAAATAAAAGTGGGGGAACGAGCGCTCGGATGATTTGTGGGGGTGCATGTGAGCGTGAAAAAAGTTCGACAATTGTCTCGCAGGCAGGGGCCTAAATATGGTGGGGAGGGGGTGTTGGGGGTAAATACCCCCTGAGATATTGAAAAGTCGGTCCCGTAGCGGCGAAAAGTAGGTCTCTTAGCGGCCAAAGTCGATTTTTAAGGAGCCTTGAATAAACCCCCGAAGATGGATGTTCGTGAACGAAGAATTCCATAAAAAAAAAAAAAAAATTAACAAATGGACCGTTGTACAGAGGCCACCTACGGAAAGATTGGCCACATTGGCGGGAAAGCGTTTGAACTTGCTATGTGATTGTGTTTGTAAACAGGAAGAATTCACAACTCGAAAAATCCTGCAAAATGATTACCTTTGTTAACATTTTTTTTTCTCTTCTGAAATCTTGAAATTTCCCCCCTGGCGGAAATTTCTCCCTGGTTGGGAACCACTGACCTATACGCACAACCTGTACTTGTGACGTGCGTGATATCCGCAAAATCTCACATCCTTCACGTTTCCGTGCCCTGTAAATGTCATAAATCAGACAGTGGAGTATATACCAGGCAGTATTAACGCAGAAAGTAGTCTCACGGTAGGTGACTTGCCTGTTGTCGTGTGCCTCCACACGGGAGTAACTCTTCCGTGAATCTGGTGAAGTCACAGCTGACAGGCGGTAAAGTATATAGCCCGATCTGCAACCCTTGCTGCTCCTTGTATAGGATCAATCCCTGTTCGGCAAATATGCCCTGAAATACAAAGGGCAAATTTATGTATTTGTAGAGCTCAATTTGAACAATGTTTCACTGTAACTTAACGTTGCAAACATACTTTAGTAACTCTAATCGTACTTGTGTATTCAGTGATTGATGTGTCGCGTGGGTATGCAATCAGATCATTCTGATAGCGTGTGCTTGACTTCGCTCTGATCAATGGACTAACTACAGGACTTGTTTAACTGTCCCAATGACGGGGTGCCTGGGAGAGCGGATCTGCAGAGAGAAACTCCTTTGATCCCTCATTTGCAAATGCACCTCTTCTAGCCATATAACACTTCCTCTGCTCTGACTGCTCAAGTATCGTTTACGTGCAGCAGTGTTTCTTTATCGCGATCTCGCTTGCTATATAGGAGGTACGTTCATGAGGGGCAGTTCGACACAGCAATCACTGTCCTGTTATGTGTGGCAATGTGTCCCACGAGCGAGTGGGAGGGAAAGGATAGGGGTGAGAAAAAATTATGAAGATTAATATTTCGGTAGTCATTATATAGCTGGTGTTGCATTTTTACAACGATTCATTATCATCGCCAGGATTCACCCAGACAGGCGTGGACAGATGCCTCACACCGTTGTTAAGTTTTTATGTCATTTTCGTTGACTCACGGGCACCCTCAATAAGGCTATAGCTCCTTTCTTTTATGATATCCTTGCCGAGTAGAGGATCGATCCTATTCTAGGCCCAGCAAGGATGCAGACCTGGATACTGCGAATCTCTCACCATGTACACGGAATAAGGCGATGTCTCTTTGGCAGTACCTTAATATGGGGGTGATCACACGCAGACGGCAACTTGAAAATTGCCTACCCTCGATTGTTCCTGCTCCAATCCCTTGTGCTGAGCGTCCAGCGAGAAGGCAACAAGTACAATTCTTAAAGTCCTTGGTATGACCCGACCGAGAATCAAACCCCGGTCTACAGGGTGGAAGACCGACGCTCTACCAACTGTGCCAGCCTACATGGTTCCTTATCCTCGGTGGTTAGCGACACCCAAGGTACCTAATTGAAATGTGTATTTTACTTTCGAGCAGCGATCTACCTGTTCATCTGTAAATATTATATTTGTATTACTGCCTATTTATTGATTTGAAAAATAATTGTTTCTGAGCAGCTGAAAATTCTTCATTCTGGCTGATATTGCCCGATCCCTGCCGATTACGAACAAGTGTGACCGTCGCTTTACTGGGACCGTTGTGTCCATATAGTTTGAAAACTCGCAGTGTGGTGTGTTCAATGTATATGAATTGTATATATACCAGATTGATATTACATATAGACTATGATGTTGGTTGTAATTGCAGAATAAATGCAGAAACAAAAATACTCTATTTCACTTTTTTTAATCTGAAACAAGGTTGTTATTTCGATTTCGGTCGGTGGAATGAGGCTAAGAAAAAAAAAAAAAAAAAACATTCCCGATAGAGCTTGTAGAACATACATGGGACCAGATTAGAATTTTTTTATTCACTTTGCACTGATTGCACCAGATACTATATCTAGTGCAATATTAGTGGTGAATTTCCGGAATACCACAAAAATGAATATAATGCTCTGCATAATTAGGGGTGGGGGACGCCACCCGGATCCCGCTCCGCACATATGGGAGTGCTACAATATAAGGCATTTTATTCTGTCTCGCTTGGGTGAAATTAAGAAGAAAACTTCGCGATCACTTTGACGTGTGTGTGGTGTGCCGGCGTGTGGGTAGGTGTGCGTGTGCCACGTTTTCTCGTTTTAGCAGGATTTCTCCTTAACCGTGTACGACACATGCGAGCTTGGGTGTAGATTTTACGTTACATTTTAGTCACAAAGACCTCAATTAAGATTGAATAATTGGCATATTTATGGATTTCAATTGTTCAGCTCGTCAGAAGGAGTTCAGGGGGGAAACGTATATTAGTATGTGATTGTGGTTTTGTTTTTAGAAGCAGCAGTATGCAGGTTAGATGAACTGATCCGCATAATTTTTTTTATCATTTTTATTTAGACTTTTAAAAGGGTTGAAAAATCGGTTAGCGTAAACGCTAATCTTACCGAAGGCCCACTATAACAACGAAACGGTATTTTATTTGAGGAAACTGATGGCCACACATATGAGAGTGCACAAATATAAGGGCATTTGATTCTGTCTCGCTGGTGAAAATTAAGAAGGAAACTTCGCGATCACTTAGGTAATGTGTGGGTGCGTGTGCGTGGGTGGGTGTAGGTGTGCGTGTGCCACGTTTTCTCCTTCGGCAGGATTTCTCCTTAACCGTTGTATGACGACACATCGAGTTGGTTTGTAGTTTTTTTACGTAATTTTAGTCACCAAAGACCTCATTAAGATGCTAATGGATATTTATGTTATTTCAATTGTTCAGCTAGTCAGCAGATTTCCAGGGAAACCATGATATAGATGATGTGATGTGTTTTTGTGTATAGAAGCAGTATGACAGGTAGGTGAACTGTCAGAATAATTGTTTCTCTCGATACAGAGTTTTAAAGGGGTAAAACTCGGTTAGCCAGCACGCTTATCTTACCCGAGGCCCTTACTAGAACAACGAAACGGTAGAGACACACATATGAGAGTGCTAGCTTGTGCATAAAAGATAAGCATTTTATTCTGTCCGCTGACGTGAAATAAGAAGGAAAACTTGCGACATGTAGCGTGTGTGTGTACGTGTTGGGTATGTAGGTGTGCGTGTGCCACGTTTTCTCCTTAGCAGGATTTCTCCTTAACCGGTCGACACATTGCGAGTTGGGTGTAGATATTTACGTAATTTTTAGTCACCAAAGACCTCAATTAAGATGAACATTGCATATTTATGTATTTCAATTGTTCAAGCTCGTCAGCAGGATTTCAGGGAAACCGTATTAGATGATGATTGTGGTTTTGTTTATAGACGCAGTATGAAGGGTAGAGGAAATGATCAGCATAATTTTTTTTTCTCTATACAGACGTTTTAAAAGGGTAAAAACTCGGGTAGCCAGAACGCTAATCTTACCCGAGGCCCTTACTATAACAAGCAAAACGGTATGAGACCACGGATTGCCAGGAAGTACCTGAGGACAGTGACAGCATGGGGGAGAGGTGGAGATGTATGTGTGAGATACCGATGGAAGAAGAGACCGGGTCTGCAGTATAGACGGGTCACTTCTAAAGACTGTGCCCCTAGGGATATCTCTGATGTTGCCCAACAGACGGCCTGTCACAACTGACAGGACTTAGTTTTCCCTTGGCATTGCTTAAATGAATTGGCTCAAGCTGACAGGGAAAGGTATATATGCATGAATAGTGCAAACATGCAGTCCGATCTCATGAACATACAAATACAACCTACACTCATAGGGCGCTCTGGCGCACCACCCTCATAGGAGTTTGAAATCCTTCGAGGGGCACGCTGTCGCAACCCTCATAGCAGATTGAATCCTTCGAGGGGCGCACCCCTGGCGCAACCCTCATAGCAATTTATTTATTCCTTTGAGGGACTCGCTGGCGCAACCCTCATAGAGATGAGTCCCTTTAGTGCGACCGTAGAATTTCTATGCCTATGTAACACAAATGCTTTGTTGTAAAAAATTACATTGTGAATAATTTCTCCATTGGATCATTATTAATTTGTTTCCAAATTGCCTGATATATTTCCCTGGTGTATGTTGTTCATCCCGTTGTTTTGATTTTTACTAAGATTGCCAGCATGTCGACCTGATATTTTATCAATCTGTAGATTGTCCTTTTTTGTTGTTACATGATTGAATAAACCGAGCAGAACTATCTGAAATTTCCTCTTTCGAGTTTTGTCTGGTTAAATTCTGAGTTTTCAATTTTAGTTATTCAAATACTCTCTACTGTTGTGGAAAATCTGAGTTCCCTTTGTTAGTCTCAAAGTCCTTTCTACCTGTGAATACTGAGAATCGCAAGGAATTGAAATTGATACAATTCTGTTATATTGCTGAAGAAAATACGGATTTGTTATTTTGCAATTTGTTGGTTGTGTTTGCAATGCTGTTAGTTACTTAAAAGTGGTCAGAGAGGTTGTACTTTTGCATTTTGCTGGAAGATCATTCCATTCCCTAGCAGCAAGATACGCAAATCTCCTTTTATGGTGGTTTGTTTTCACCAGTACATATATATTGCTAATGGAGGTCGATCTGAGGGAGTGAATGTGTATTTCAGCAGTGTACTTGAACATACTAGTTAAATACTTTGGTGTTTGGCCGCTCAATGCCTTGTATACCATAACAGTCGGTTATTCTGTAATAGCATATGTATCGAAGTCCATTTTAACGTTTGAAATAAATCGGTTGAAATTTCTTCAAAAGAAGCATTAAATATTATTCTTGCCGCTGTTTTTTGCGGCAAGGATGATCTAATCTACAACGGGATTGTCCAATCTTTATAGCGACCCCTTGTGCTAAATATGAGCTTTCTACAGCGCTTCGTTTGCACATCTATTGTACTTACAAGCTTGCCAGCTTGCAGACTTCGTCAACCTTGGTGACATTGGACCATACGCTACACCAGTAGGGACTATCTACTCCGAATGGCAACTGTCGAGCAAAGTGTGCGCCAGTGGCATACCCACGAGTGACAGTGAGGGGGGGGGTGGGGATCAGAAGAAATACATTTTTAACACAAAAATGATTTTTTGCAGTTCAGTAGAGGTTTTGCAGCTGTTATTTAGCAAATATTGCAACAGCATGTGTCTAGGCCCCATAAATTGTACTTATTCGCCAATAGGGAGGAATATGCCATTTATGCCGGCGTATTCCCTTGGATTCCGACCTCACCACCCCCCCCCCCCCCGACAAATCTCTCAGTACGCGCTTGGTGTGCGCTCTCTGTATCATTCTGTTTTCATTATAATTGTTGTGCCCACAAGATTCTTAGACTTTGACCTCTACTGATCATGGGTGACCTTGGACCTGGCTCAAATCAATAGAGATCATCTACTCTACATATCAACCCTACATGCCAAGTATGAGCTTCCTGCATCGTTTCGTAACAGAGTTATCGCGCTCACGAGCTTTTCCAGGTTGTGAAATATGTGGACTTTAGGTGACTTCAGATCTGACCTCAAAACAATAAGTTTCGTCCTCTTCAGAACTGTAACTTACATGTCTAATTTTGATTCAATGGATGCTTGGCTTCACTAGATATCGAGCTCACATTACGCCCCTGCATAGAACAAAGAAAACAATGGCTGGACATCTGGAATCGTATGCATGCAGTGAACCCGCAACGAAGGTCTTAAACGTATCATCGCAGACCGCCATCGAATGTCAGGCTGTCAAGACAAACGAATCGAAGCTCAACAAACACTGGTTCCGTGTCAAATAAATTTGGGCATATCAACGCTATCTGCTCTTCAAACAAATCGATGTAGCCTTGAATGGACAACACATAATTTTGACTCGGTATTTGAGGTTACTCTGAGGACTACACTCAAATAAGGGGACGAGGCGGGGATGGGCACTTGAATTCGTCCTCTCGCGTTGAATATCTGCTCTGAGTCCTACTGGAACCGCGATCGTTTCTCCGTACCCCCCCCCCCCCCTTCCCTCCCAGTCAAGTCAACCCCCACCTATTGTTCGTTCTTATCACCAGGTCTACCTCCTCCTCGTCATCCGAGGTGACTTAGGTGGCGTACTCAGTAACCTTCGTTTCCGAGTTGACAATGTTGTTCGAGTTTTCGATACAAAATGACCGGCTCCCCCAAACTCATGTTTCATATCATCTCATCACCCGTGACATTCCACTCAAACGGATTTATGTTCAACAATTGTTGCACCATACTATACTATACTACTGTTGCTATGGGAATATCAAGTGACGAGAATACCTGTCGCTGATTTATCAACGGCAAAAGTGCCCCTCACACAGACACTCCGTAATATCACCTAATGTGAATAAAACAGAACTCAGACCCATTCACACATTGGTAGAAATGAAGAATTCCGAAATGGTTGGTTATCAGGTAATGATTCATTCAGTATTCGGAACGAAATCGCGGAACTGGCTGTCTGCATCGACAACAACCCCAATTTCTCACTCGTACTGGAACATCCACAGTAGCGACCATTCCCCACCTGATTCTTAGTGTTCGCAAGAAAATGGGGAAGACCCAAAAGAAGTAACGACCCACCGAGTAGATCCTTATGCCAATTGTGAGGTTATCTTCGTCACTGTTAAAATTCAAGGTACCAAACTCACCATTGAATAATTTCATAAATCGCAGAAGCCTGGAAATCCCCCCGATTTTTCCCCAATAATCTTCATGAGTCTTTGGATAAAGTTCGAAGAACTACCGGTGGTCAAATTTTTTTGGTGACAGCCGGAGAGCAATCACCAGGCCAGAACCATAAAATCCGAATCGTTGCAGAGGTACCAGT
Source organism: Sclerodactyla briareus (assembly GCA_026419785.1). Lineage (NCBI taxonomy): Eukaryota > Metazoa > Echinodermata > Holothuroidea > Dendrochirotida > Sclerodactylidae > Sclerodactyla > Sclerodactyla briareus. The sequence continues at coordinate 48,094 of JAODTK010005563.1, forward strand.
AAGGTCCGTTTTGTAACATAGTTACGCTTTATGTGAACAACCTTCATCAGGTAGGTAAGAGCACTGTTTAATGAGAGGTAATACAGGTAATTCATTGGGTTGTTACACCGCCGATATATTAATTACATGCCGTTCAGAATTCTTGGACGTTTTTCACTAGGTGGCAGTACCATTGCGATGTACGTGTTCTGGGGCTTTGCTTCAGGGTTCCTGTTATTCGTTTTGGAATATTTGCAATAAGTTTCGTCGGACGCTTGTGAGCAGTCATTTTGTACAATAATCCTACGCTCCTTGAAGTTCCGAGAAAGTGGTCCGATCCCGGAAATTCACTGGTCGTCCTTCCGGAGGAGGGACCGCGTAAATGACGGTCCCCGGGTCAGGTTGGAATTGGTTACACCCCTGTCTAGATATCAGCTGAGCTCTAGTCGTAATGGGCCCAGCCTGTTGAAACAGGCGTTCGACTTTGTTCACCTCGTATCAGCCCCATTCAATCTTATGCGCAGGACGACGTTTAAACCAATCAGTGATTTGCCTAAACAAACGCTTTTGCGACTTCGTTCTCCTCGCTGTCGAACTGAATCAAGGGCAGGACTAGTGGGCGATGCGCAATCAACGTTGATTGGGCAATCGACAATTTTCCTTTTCCCTGAATTACGGGAAACAGCCATACCTGTAGAAAAAAATCACTCGTTGATCTGATCTGGAATTTTTCTGACAACCTCCAACCTAAATTTTACATACGATGAATGGATTTCTGTTCTATATTCCATTCGAAAGATTTTTTTCTGAACTCGAGCGCGATATCAAACAAGCCGGATACGCCTGCGCAGAGCTACAACAGCGGCTTCGAATCATTTTAGGCTTCAGATGCATCATTCTTGAATAAATTCGCATTTTCGGTATTTTAAAAAAAAAAAAACGGTCGAAAGTTTTCTATAAATAAGTATGACCAAAATGTGGGCGATTTTTCGCGGAATTTATACAGGGTTGCGTTCATCCATATCAACGCCCGAGTGCTACCGATGATTGACATTCGTCACCTGAACTGTAATGAGCAGAATTCCAATTTGGGGGATTTGTCAAACGAAGTCTTGCAGACGATATATTGGTAATATTCCACCATGGTATGTACTAAACAGTGATAGCCCCCTCTATTTCAGGAACGGCTTCCTCATATCGATCTGCTTCAGCAGGCTATAATGAGCCTCGATTGGTTTCCTAAACCCGTAGATATCTATTAAAACAAGTACATGGGTGCCCGAACCGCTAATGTCGCCTATTTCGCGATCGGTGTTTTTTTTTTTTTTTCGTTGCAGTATTTCTTTTTTCTTTTTTCAATTTTCGTGGTCAGCTAACAATATCATCAGTATCTAAAATGAATTGAGGTTAGGGGTGCCAATCATTTAACTTTAACTAAAAAGCTGGGGTGGGCCTTCGAAACTTCTAACCCAATTAACACGAATAATAAAAAACAGAAACATCAAGGAGGCTATTTTACCATAAGCATGAGCTTTGCAAAACAAATTTGACAAATTTGAAATTCGCATGAACTATACGAATTAGACACATTAAATGACTTCTAGTGACCCGGCTGTATATTTACAATTCTTCAGATCAAGAGTAGATAACATCTGCAAACTTTTATAACAATCTAACAAACCTGAAAATTTCGCCTGAAATATGCCAATTAGACACCTGAATGACCTCCAGTGACCTCGACTTTTCTCTGCACCGAAAGCAGACCATATCCATCAAGTTCGGCAAGGTCCGACGGAAAACAGCGTGAAATATGCAAATTAGACTATTTAATTAGCATACGATTCCAGATATCCAGCCATGTTTTCTTTGTTCCTATGCCGGGGCGTCATGTGAGCTCGATATCTAGTGAAGCCAAGCATCCATTGAATACAAGCCAGTTCGGATTTACAGCACAGCACGGGCATTGCGCAATTTGTTCCATTTGTGACAACTTTCTCAACGTGCCGTCCCCGTCAATAGGTTTTACTGTGTGGCTCCTGAACTCGCCGAATTATTCAGTACGAAGAAATGCAATAACTTTGTTAGAACCAGCTGATTACAGCAAATAAATACAGGAAATCTGTCAATTTATCCCATGACACTATCAGGTCACTAACAACTATGAAGAACCTGAAGAATACCGTGAATATATCACCACCCCAGATGCCAAATCCGAAGATGCCAGCCAATCAACACCGCTCTTGCGCGCCGTACGTTACCAGTTAAAGAGGATTATTCCATCTACGCCAGGTTACCAAAATATTAGTATATCTCGAACGTGTGCGTATGACACATGACACGTGGATCAGTCATCACAGTTTGCGGAATTTCTCTTGTTTTCTTATATATTTAGCATACAGTGAAAATGCTTAGAACTAGTATACTACTTGTTTTCTTTATGAAGAGCCCGATTTGAAATTATATTGTGAACAACAAGGGGTATAATGTCAAGTTCTCAAAGATCTGCGGTAACTCAATGGAATACTGTGGCGGATGTCCGAGCACAGTACCGGAAATTTGTCGCGAATACCAGCACCGGGGACATGCGCATGCGCAAGAGTTATCTCCGAACTAGCTTATTCAAATTAGACAGTTCTGAAGAGAGCGAAAAGCGAAAGAGAAAAGAACCTTATTGCTTGAGGTCAGATCTGAGGTCACCTGAAGTCCACAGATTTCACAACCTGGAAAAGCTCGTGAGCTCTGTTACGAAACGATACAGGAAGCTCATAATTGCCATGTGTAGGGTTGATATGATAAGTAGATGATCTCTATTGATTTTAGTCAGGACAAAGGTCACCCATGATCATTAGAGGTAAAAGTCTAAGAATCTTATGAGCACAACAATATAATGAAAACAAAATGATGCAGAAAGCGCACCCCAGTCGCGTACCGAGAGATTTGTCTGGGGGGGGGGGGGGTGGTTGAGGTCGGAATCCAAGAGAATACGCCCGCATAAATGGCTTCATTCTCCCTATTGGCGAATAAGTACAATTTATGGGGCCTAGACACGTGCTGCTGCAATATTTATTATATATTGCCAGATTGCCCAACAGGTACATTTCTCACTAATGGAGCTGTGGGAGCACCAATCATATGTCACGTAAAACTGCCATTCATTCGATAATATGTGTATAGATTACGTTACCTTGTACTCATCAAACGTTCTTCCTATATATGCTATCATGGATTTACAAAGTCCTATACATAGCTACGACCCGGATGTGCAAATTATACGGAAGCTGCCGATGTCCTCTAAGCGTCTGTAAGAAAAACCACACATCAGCCTGCCATTTGCAAGTCTGCAGTCTGCACAAATCAGTGAATTTGCCCTATTATGAGGTATCTGATATGTGCAGATGTGCCGCTAGTTGAAGGGCAACTGCAGGCTTGGATACAGCAAAGGTTATATTGTGGAGAATGGAAAACTTTACCTATAGGTCCAAACCCCATTCCAATACGATGTTCGATGTGGAAGTTATTGGCCTTCAAAGTTTTGGCCATTGAGCAGAGAAATTGGGGAGAATCCCAATTGCGCAATATTGCATGACGTCACACATGGACAACACAGGAAATTATGATATGTATTTGATTGTTTCATTTTGTTGAATAAGTCAACATTAGCAGGAGTTCTGTTGCCAAAGTAACTTCATGCCAACCCTACACCACTACAGCAATTCTCTCCCATGACTAATTCTTAGTGAAATTGATGTTTTGAATTCAATAGAAAACAAAGAATGTTTGCCAGGTTGTGCAAGTATGACATCATGATTATTCCAGGATGGGATGCATTTCGATCTTGCGCAATACACATGCTTCACAATAAACAAACTTCAAATGACTATAACTCAATAACGGAAAGTCTTATGGACCTCCGGTTTAGACTGACGCATTCAGTTTTTCATCCAGCTATTAAATTAGCCCTTGTATGAATCATCCTGTAATTGTCCTTTAAGAACAACACTTTCCCCCCCCTGCCAATTCCCCCTTGTATACGTTCTACAGCCAGGTTCCGCATAGCCTCTAAGTCTAAACTAAATTATGTGGCAATCCAATCCTTTCACTTGTGTGTAGCCCTACCGATTTATATTGGGGAATTTTTCTGTTGCCCAATATATAGCAATAGGCCTACTTCCTTCCTTGTACCCTTGTTCCATGCCATGCAGTGTACATGGCTACATGCAGCCAGCACATAGAGTCTACTTTTAATTGCCACGTAAGGCTGCAGAATTTTAGCCCGTTGTTTTGCGTTCCGTTTGTGATTAAGCTCCAGGTTCACACACTCCACACTTGATAGCACTACTTGTTTTTGACAGAGGTTCCCTCTGTCTACAGCCAGTGTCGAGCTGCTCGTTTATAGGCAATCGGCGTCTTTCGCTTTCGGTCGACTACTGTATTGAAGTTGGATTTAATTTAGCAAGACCAGTATCTGTTAGTTGGGTCATTCAATTTAGGACCCTTCAGGACATTTTCAGTTTGGTCGATAGACAGTTGGTGGTACAGTTACCGATAAAGAACCAAAATGGGCTGGAAGGACGATTGGTTAGTTTTCATCTTCGTTCTCATGTGGATGTCATTTAGCCGGGTATACCTCCGTTCTGGGAGAGTACACAATCTATTCACTCCCGTGTGTACCACCTGACTGTGACTATATTATCAGTCTTGTCACACGTACAAACCGGGTATCTGTACGTCGCCACTCAAAAAATGGTAGAGGTATTGAGCGAGGACTTGAACGTCCTCCGCGCCAGAAACACGTCTGTTGGACAATCTGGTGGAATGAACGTTCTCCTGGTCGAGAGAAACTCGGACTTTATTTTATGCAGGAACGATCCCAGCGGACCTGTGAGCTTCGTGATGTCGAAAATCTCGACCTCGTTAAGGGTGCGGGGGTCCTAAATTGGTAGTTCCTCCAGGAGGGCGAAACCCAATTGGATGGATCGACCAGGGCCCACAGGGTGATGTCCTCAATATAGCGGTGACTAGCAGAGAGACCCGGGGTGGTACGTTACCACTCCTAGCTACACGGAGACTTTCACATGAGAGCCAGTCACCGATGCAGGGATTCCTTGACTATCTGGAAGATAGTTACTCTGTTCCGGCTTCATACTTCAAATCGGGTCCCTGTTTAGAGGAGGAGATCGAACCGATCTATGGCTTTTCTGCGGGAAAGTATAGGTATCTTCTCAAAAAACACAGCACGATGCAAAATGAGGCGTCCTCCGGAATCAAAATCGCGCGGCTATGTCGAGGCGCCGAGTCGTACCGGTCTTACGCTGAGCTGCCCATAGAATGTGGCGACCCGGCAGTAGAGGGAGCGGAAGCAGCGGTCTCACTGACGGCTGTCGCCCACTTCGTGGATGATTACCTTTATGTTTCCATGACGAGGAATACTGGTATGGATACCTCCGAGACAAACGTCTGTAAATATAACATAACGTGGATAAACGAGCGATTTCGGGAAAGACGGAGAGAGTGTCTGGAAGCGAGGTCCGAGACAACAGAGCTCGGGTGGTCAGGCTACAACAGATGCCCGTCAACTCCCCTACCACTGTCGAAGGTAGGTGACTACGATGTTTATTGAGCAGTGATAATGCTATATTAAGTAAAAATTATTGCGCGCCCCTTGTCTGGTAGGCCTATATAACATTATGTAGGCCGTGATTAGCCAATTGATTCGGCAGCAGCCAAGAGACACCGACACATCTGTGCTCAATCACTATATATTGAATAACATTCCCTTCGTGAAAGTATGAGGGTTCTCCCAATTTCCAAATATTTCATTCACTCATTCATCGAAGAGTAGACCATCACAAATACCATCAGTTCGTATCGCCAACGTATTCGCGGACTATTGACTGTCTGGATAGGTATGTCTCATCGAACTAGTGTACATATGGTACTTGAGCCAGTCGTGAGGAGGGAACTGGAGTGTTTGCACTATACTCCGAACATAAATACGCTCACAACGGCAGTATACAGCATTTTTGTATGACCTAGTCGTTGACCCTAAGGCAGTTTTATTTCGTTCCCCTATTCAGTCAAAACTTGTAGAGTCCCAGTATAACCGGGTGTAGCAATAGAATGGGGTAACAAACATAGCGTGCGACACAGTTGGGACCTGTCACAACCAGAACGTTAATCGGGCTGTACAGAGCCTTCTCAACCGAATTGCATTCATTGGTTGAATATTTTACTTTTACCTGTGTAGTGTGTACCCTAAATAAGAAGGCTCCTTTTCAGATCTATGAAACACGTTTTATTTCTTAGTCATGAATAATTACCTTCGACCTTGAGGACAACTGCAGGATGATTATTAGGAGGCTAATATATTAACAGGAGAAAAACTGAATGCGTCAGTCCAAAACCGAAATTCGTACGACTTCGTTACGGAGTTACAGTCCTTTGAAGTTTTTGCATGTGTATTGCGCAAGATCGAAAAGCATCCCATCATGCAATAATAAATTATGTTATATTTGCACAACCCTGCTAACATTCTTTGTTTCCTATTGAAAGTCACATATTATTTTCACGGCGAAAAGCATTTAGTCTATGGGAGCCGATTGCTGTAGTGGGTTGGTAGGTGCTGAAGGTCACTTTGGTGAGAGAAAGACAACATAACTTCTGCTAAATGATGACTTATTCAACAAAATGAAATTATGAAATACATAACATAATTTCCTGTGTTGTCCACGTGTGACGTCATGAGTTATTGCGCAATTGGGATTCTCCTCGTTTTCTCTGCATAATGAACCAAACTTGAAGGCCGATAACTCCACAAAGGAACATCGTATTGAAATGGGGTTTGGACCTATAGATACAGTTTTCCATTCTCCACAATATAACCTCTGTTGTTTTCGAGCCTGCAGTTGTCCTTCAAGACATCGCAGAAAACGCCAGACGACCATCGAACCACACAGTATTGGGGTGTTGATCATAATGGGCTACATATAATGGCCGCACACTAGCCTTCATGTCATATACCCAAGTGAAGTGAAAATCGGAGTGGGAATATCAATGAGCATCAGAGTCCACAACCCTAACGGGAAGAAAGCACGACATAGACGCGTATATAAATCAGTTCTTAACGAACAACAACACTTTTGTTTGCTACAGTTCAACTACACGTGGTTGGACGAGGATGACTTCTGCTACGACTTGGAGGTCGCCCAACCCCTTGGTGGAACCAAGCCGATCCAGCAAGCACCAATAAACATCCTAAACAGACCCGAGGTCATCACATCAATGTTGGTTGTAAAGTCTGGAGAGAACAACCAACCACTACATCCTCGGAGACGATGAGGGTTATATACATAAGGTAAGCTGACTGAGACTTGAACGAACCCCAAACACACAAATACAACAAACAAACAAATGAACAAACGAGCAAACAAACAAACAAGCGAACAAACAAACAAGCAAGACACTAATACTGCTGTAGCTCACACTATCTGAGCAGAAAAGCAAACAACAGTATAAACAACAGCAGCAAAAACATGAAAACGGATAATGGCATTGTAGCTAATATCACTATCCAAATAGTCTGGGTAATATTTCACACATTTCAAGTAACATGTTTATCCAGGCTGGTTAAACAAATTGCACAGGTGATATTTGTACCCATTTTTCAGAGGTGGTATGCTAGGACGCGACTGAGGCTAGGGTTCCATAATTAGTGCGGATGCGGGGGTGCATGACACCATGAATGGAAGATTCACGCGAATACAACATGGATTTTTTTTTTTTTAAAGAAGGCTGCAATTGGTTCGCAGGCATTGAGACAACTTCCGTAGTGGCCAAGGTCATCCAAATAAAATGAAACGAGCATTGAATAGGCAGAATTACTATATGTACCAATGCGGTATTCATTGCCGCATCACGGCAAATTAATCTCATGAAATGTTTCCTCTAATGTTTTTTTGGTTAATTATAATGTTCTTATTCATGTGTTGCTAGATATTTATTACCATATGTATAACCATGCAAATCGCATCCGCATTCAAGAATCGTTAGCCTAGCCTAATAGTGTTGCTCACAATACTCTACTCGGGACCGATGAGATAATCACCAAACAAGTGACGGCCAGACCCGCTCATTAACCAGTAACCACAGATAGACATATTGATTCTACATAATCTTGCAATTGGGTAGATTGTGACAATACCTGTTCCCAGGAAGGTAATGTAAACCCGCCTCAATATTAACTTGACACTAGTCCGAAACAAGAGAAAAAACAAACGGTTTCAGTGGATGCACCCACAAATTATTTGGCTGAAAAGTTTCTTCCATCCTAGAATTCACATATCTAATTGTAGAGTGAAAGTAGTATTTCGTGACTTCTTCCTCAGGAGAAAACCAGTTGAAATTTCCCAAATGGGTTCACAGTTTCCCAACTGGGTTTTCTTATTCACCAGTTTGGAATTGCCAACTGAAATTTGAGTCCAGTTGAAGCCATTCCCAGCTGTGTTTGTGATTTCCACTGGGTTTGATAAATTCCAGCTGGGTTTCGAATTGTCAGCATGGGAACAGGTCCAGTTCAACTGGACATTCGAACTGGACCTCTTTAAAGAAACCGTCTGCATTTAAATGGTAGCCTGATCCACATCTGCATATAGAAATGGTTTGTCTCATATACGAGATGCTTCTAAGAAGATACAAAGCTGTGTGCTCCGAATTTGGGATTCATGGCACCCAAGTAAAACGTGATTTCCCCCAGTGTCCGCCCGGTTGCGGGCGAATCAGTGGTTTCGCTATCAGTCCACCAATGCAAACATTCACAGACACAAGGCATTCCATGTGTCGCTTAAAGAATTTGGTATTAGCATTTAAACGAAACAGCCTACTAGTGACACATTTCAAATTCATTAGGACTGTTGTTTGACCATGTTCACCAAATGAGTACTAATTTTTGTGGGAATATTACTTAATTTGCCTTAAGTATGCCAAATTAGACACAATATTCGACTTTTCAGTGACCCATTTTCTCATGATTTCAAATTCTCAGAACCAATGGGGGACACCCTTCAATCACATTCATGGTGAAATCAACCAACTTGGAATTAAGCAGGAATGAAGGCAATTTAGACACATTGAATAACCCCATTGAATCGCACTATTTTGAATTTTTGGAAAATAGAGGTAGACCATACCATCATGCTTCATGACCAATCCGTCAAACTTGAAAATTATGCATGCTTATGCATTAGTGGACTTCCCTGGACCGTTCAATTGTGGAATAATTCCCACTGTGTTTTCAAATACCCAACTGTGTTTTGACTGGGAAATGGGTGGGACTAGAATTAGTTCCTGTTTCAGGGTCCCAACTGGTTTCAACTTGGCTGTCGAACAGTTTTACTGGTATTTTTTGTATCTCAACTCGGTTTTCGAAAACACACACTGTGAAACCAGTGTCAGTCCCGTTAGGATCTTCAACTGGGTCAAAAACTTTTTTTCTCATGGATTTATCTATACCAATACAACGCTAAAATACTCCTATATATGTTATACTTGATAGGGCGGGAGTCCTGCGGCTTATGAATCCGAGCCAGTATACGAGGGCCATAAAATCCTTCCAGTGGGAGGACCTCTGCTTCACCCGGAGAGAGACCGGATCTACGCTCTCGAGAGAATGTAGCATTTTATCTAACGAAGAAATACACTTTCTTTGCGTTGCTGTAAACCAAGTTGTGGAAAAGGAATAGAATACTCCACCGCTTTCATGCCTAGCTGATCAAATAATGTTTTGGGTGCATATCCTCAATGAAACCTAATCCATTTTGCCAAGCTTATCGACTTAACTGACCCGGGTGATATTATGAGGTATTAGGCTACACTAGCAATGTAAACTCTCACAAAATGTTCGAATGTGCTTACCTGCTTACCGAAGTCAATTCTTCATTTAATCACCTGCCAGTTTGCAATCATTTTACATCGAAATAGATGCATACGTATTGCAAAAAATGATACACACTTCCCACGCTGGCAAATGTGATTGGGTGTACCAGGGCTTTATTATATCAAAGCGGAAATAGACATCGGCTGGCGGTAAACAGCCATCGTATGTATCCCCACATTTGCACAATTAATGTGGGTGACGATGTTTCATTAGAAACGCCAAAATTTGCAATGAATTCAGCTTTGCAAAAACATAAGAGGTGAATGTCGGATGGGGTCCCACGGGGGCTGTACTGGAAGTTGTTCCTCCCAAACGCTCTCCATGTTCCTAAACGCGCGAATGCGCAGCAAATAGGTTCGTTGAACCCCAAATAGCCGCTGTCAGATCTCTATTAGGCGAACATACATATGTGCAAGGTTCCAAATCGATCAGAGAAGCACTGGAGAGTTATTGCGTTACGACCATAAAACAAGATTTGTCGACAATTCAAGAGGGCCTCCGTCTGAGAGGTTGTGAAATAGGTATGTATGTATAGTATGTACTATCGTTATTAGTCAGACTCCAAACTTCCATGCAATAATGTCAAAACAGTTAAATAGTTACCTTGTGTAATAGTACATAAGCGCCCTATTGTGTGTAACACGTAAACACATTCAGTTTGTTTACTCTCTATCTGCGAATTTCTTCGACCATACTTCCCTCAAAAATACCTTTGTTGCTCCATAGTGAAAGTGGTATATCATAGTGCAAGATTCTGCAACATCTCCATTGAGTGTTACCTGTTCCAGACAACGCGGGAAAGTCAGACGATCTACTGCGGAAGCACAGAAACAACATAACATGGCGGTCGGGATATACCAATTGATCGCGTCTGGCAGAAACGAGCAAACCATCCTATGCGTAACGTAGAACATCACGGAGTGAACTAGAGCCTTAATAATGTGAGCCCTCGATTGAGGAGGCTTCAAACGGAACATATTCTAATCTTCTGACGAAATGCGAACCATGTCGCCCGAATCACATGTCACTCTAACACTACTATATACGTGAGGGCGCTGTCGCGGCCTAGCGACACGGTTTCACACTGACTTCTTTCCTGTATAGGAGCTTCAGTACAGCATGTCCGGGGCTCGAATTTGAGCCACGCATAATTGGGACCTCCACAAGCCCCGGCTGCAATGTGTGCTGTACTGCAGTGCCTGATCACGTTGGTTGTCAGTTGAAAACCATGGTGTGAACCCGACAGTGCCCTTTTCTACGGAACTTGAGAGTTGTGATAAAAAACAACGAACTTTTGCTCTCGTTATTTTTTTCTCCCTCGGTAATGTTGGATTTCATCGATTATGTTATCTTCAAATGGAATCGACTTGTATTTGACCTAATTATATTATTCTGCCCACAATACCTCTGAGCCTTCGTAACTGTTCCGCTTGCTGGTTTGTTCAGGAAAACGCTGATTGCTGTTGTTTCGTACAGCCTATGCTGTTAAGCGATGTGCGTGTGCACCACGCGAAGTCGTGTGCACTTAATGAAATGAAACTGTTGGTCATACGATACTTGTTTCTATTGGGACGCAACACATCCTGGCCGTGCATTCGGTGTGTAACATGATATGGAGCAGCACCAACTCCCGTTTGGTCATAACAGTTTTCAATTGAAACATGAAACAATCACACACAACCTCTCAAAGTTAATATAATAATTCCATGGATCAAGTACCTTCATAGCCCGCGTTCTCTGTCGCCGGTGCACAAATACGCGGGGGTGAATGCTCAGTTTGGGCCAAGCCTCGGACAAATGCTGTTAACTAGAGCTCCTAATGGTGCAGCAAGTCATTATGGAACCGTTTTGCTAAACCCCGACAGCGCTCTCACTTATAGTAGTGTTATAGTTAAATGTGATTTGGGCGACATGATTCGCATTTCGTCAGAAGATTAGAATATGTTCCGTTGACAGCTAACTTCCCCGCGCATTCTGAAACAGGGTAACACTCACTGAAGATGTTCCAAAATCTTGCACTATGAGTACCATCTTTCATGAAGCAACAAAGGTATGCGTGGGGCATATGGTAGAAAAAATTCGCAGATAGAGAAATAAACGAACTGATGTGTTCCACGATGTTATACACAATAGGGCGTCTCCTCAATTTGTGGTCTCTGACGGGACTTTGAACAGGGCGCACAATACGTCGTATATGTCCTCTACAATATGTCCTCTCCAGTTAATATGATAGCTCCATGGTTTGGACGTACGTGTACTTGTTAATTTCTGAGGCGCATTTGCGTTTGATAGTCTGACAATCAAATGACTCACAATTGATTCACTTCCCTATAGCAGCAGCCAATCATGCGTGTTTTGATTGTTGGCTCAGGTATGATATCGGTAACAGGTCGTATATCGGTGTCTGATCCTAGCCCTGGCAATCCAACGATAAACCTCCTTTTACTGGATTGACGCTGTTGTCATAATATGGAGATGAACAATACGTAATCTTATTGTAACTTCTGTTATGTTCACGTGCAAAGCATGAACAACCGACGCCCTGCAGTATCCGCACCTACTTATAGCATAGGAGAACAAATGACCCCAACCCCACTGGAAGGCGATTGCATTCCTTGCGTTGATATCACACATCATCCATGTTGCTCTATCTAGTATTTGTCTCTAAAGCTTCTTGCAACTTGAAATTAGAGCAGATACAATGTCACATATATACAGATGCAATTGATTGGTCCTCATCAGTCCGGGAGATTCTCCTGTTTCGGAGAATTATGAAATTCCCCTGTTCGGGAGAATCGTATGTTGTTACAGCTATGAATAAAAATTGTCTGCAGACCATTTGATATAAAACAGTCGTTCTCAGTTAATGACACCCAGACACCCAACGCTGTTTGAGTAATTTAACATAGGTCGATTATTACAGTTACGTGTGTTTCCATAGCATGTGTTACCTGTATTGACGTTATTGCAAGTTCAGGTAGCTACCTTAATTAAACTATTTACACACAGCGAACTGCTGCTCGGAACGACTGTGACAAATCTAATCCCAAAAGCTACCACCGGAAGTAGTCTATTTCTATCCAAATATCTCGAAATCTATATGCAATAAGGCAGTCTCATGAATAATTCAAATTCTCCTAAACAGGAGACAATTTTATCCTCCAGAATATATGAGGAATCTCCCGGACTGTTTATTGCAGCTCGCACGGGGACATTTTGCGACATCAAACATTTACAGGCATTTGCAATTAGTGCAATAGCGCCACCACTCCCAAAACTAGCAGGGAATACCGTCATACACAAAATTAGGTTATTGAAGTTATGTTGCTGACGCCAAAATTGCGACTCGCGCCACTAGTATGAACTGCACCAGTAGGTTGCACAAGAGATGTGGGAGAACGTTTAGGTTGTAGGTGTCATTTCTGACCCCACCCTCTCCTAGCGGGGACATAGGCTTACAGTAGGTACTGTCATGCTTCGGAAGAAGACGAGGTAGGGGAGGGGGTGAGCCAGCGGAAGGAAGGAAGGAATGTTTACTATTACGAGTGCACGACTCAATAGAAAGAAATTGAGTGAGCCACTTTTCAAGGTAGTAACAGGCACTTGAAGACACCTAGCCGCAGCCACCCGCTGCGAGCAGGCGCGACTCACCTGGCCGAGTCCCTTAGATAGCAGCAAATCTGCCCCCCCCCCGCAACTCCCCCTTCCCCTCCCCGTGAATACCATACTGACAGTGTATGTACAATCCGGGTGAAGCTAATTCGATCGACAGTTCTACGACAGTTCCTATATCAGCTGTCTTCAACGAAGGCTAGTGTTTCAGAAACAATGGAACGTATGTAGGCCAATATATGAATGTATGTGTGTGTGGTGTGTGTGTGTGTGTGTGTGTGTGTGTGTGTGTGTGTGATGCTTATATCAGGAGATCACAAACACCAATTCGGTTCGAATCAGGCATTTATAGGTGAATATGAAAAGCAAGAAAAACTTGTGAGCACGGTAGCAGGGCAAGCAAACATAAATCAAGTTCAAATTGAGCATGTAGGCTGCGAATATAACCTGAAGTCATTCAAGGTGGGAACCCCCCCAGACAAATTTCTCGGCACGCGCTGATAGGCCGACATGCTGATACACTCAGACAGTATTCCTATCTCCAAAATGGCAGCCTCTTTGTGTTGTGAAAATGTTGAAATTGACGGTGTTGATTCGGGAACAGACGTTACTCGATCGATAACCGAATACAGCAAATGCACCATAACTAGCATGTGCATAGAAAATGAAGTGTCTTCTAGAACCATGAACTGTCGGATCCCCATTCCCTCTAAACACAATCACTAACTGATAAATTAGTACGTGCTTTGTGCAATTACAGCTGATACTGCCCAATCCTCCGAACAATTCCTCCTCTGCCCCCTAGGAAATGCTGGCTACGTCATCGGCAGGATGCTTCCCAAACAGATAATGGGGTATTAAGTCGATTGGGACGTAGTTAGCTAGTGGACTTGATTGCGTGGACTGGCTTCCATTAAGGTGTACAGTGGCTCAACACCCCCACCTCCCTCTCGCCCCCTCGCACTAGGCCCCAGTGAGAGTATTCAGCCCAAGGGCGCAACCACCCATTGGAAGTTGAGGAGGGGGTACAAAGCAAGTTCAGCATCTATCGGTGTGTGCAAATAACGTCATGTATCACAACACTTATGATTGTTGGGGGAACGTTCTCTAGGCCTATGTATAAATTTACAATTTTATTCTTTTGATATGAAAGGCCTCCACAACTATATGACAAATTCTCGCCTTCTTCACTAAAGCGGCATTTTGATTGTTTATTTTGACAGATAGTATCATTGAGCTTGGATGATCCATGGCCTTCAACTACACCGATGTCAACGACACCGACACCAACGACACCGACACCAACACGGTACCTACGAGTGAGGCACAGCCAGTGATTATGACTCGCCTGATCATGCCGGTGTGGATCTCGATCACAGTTATGAGTTTCATACTCTCCTGGTAAATGTGGATGGATTTGACGAATACCTAGGTAGAGTTTCAAGGGTGATTTGAGGGAGAATGAGGAGGCTGGAGCGGGGGTGAGAGACTGTAGTGGGAGGGGGGGGGGGGGGTTGAGGTTTGTGAACATTCGTATTTCGTCAATCTCGTTCGCGGAAGGCACGGATAGTTTTGCCTGGGAACGTTTTCTGCATCTCGAGTCGTGGTGTGTTCGTGTTTTGTTCTCGAAATAGTCTGAAAGCTTCGTCAACTGCGGACAAGCTAAACTTGTGAGTGACATGCGTAACGTTTGCAAAATCTCGCATCCTTCACGAATAGTTCTGGTGCCTCATTAAAATCGCACTTCAGACGAAAAGATGCTATCGTATGATGTATTACACTTAATTTTTATTTTTTTCTTCATCACACTTTTTAGTATTTGCTCAAGGTAGTCAACATACAGAAACAATGCATCAGTTCAGAAGTATAGCTTGAAACCAATAGGCTAACTAACGTTTCGGAAAAAGTTACCAACTTTTAATTAGTGTTAACCATTGAGTGATTGGTGTTGATTGTGTTTTTCCCGGTGCAAATTGGACATATTTGGTATTTAGTTCAATATGATACGACAATAGCCAGAATATATTCAGTTCCAATCTCTCTCTCCCATGCATGGTTTCCTGTCAAAGGTCTACGGTAGGTGTCGCAGTGGTCGACGGCAGTTAGGCAGAAAGGTGGGGTAGTGACCCTATAGTGTCGTTTGATTGCGGCAAGAGATCTGAAAATTCAATCGCGCTCCCTGCCTGGTGCTTCATGAGAGCTATGTGTCGCGAATGCCTGATGTGGCTTGGGTTCTTTGGACATTCGGTATACTGCTTATAACACCTGGGAGGTAACGCCTGTTCCATTCCTTCTGTAAAAAAGTGAAAATGGTGACTACCAATTAGGAGTTTTTCTAGCGTAGGCCACATCAGTATGTGCCTTAGTGTATCGTACTCCAACACATGAACCTTGGACCTTGCCGGAGGGCGAAACTATACAAATATATTTTATTTTTTTAATTATTATTATTATTATTATAATAATAATAATAATAATAATAATAATAATAATAATAATAATAATAATATATAATAATAATAATATATAAAATAATAATAATCATAAAATAGTACATAATCATTAATAAATAATGATTAATAGTAATAATAAAATGATCATAGTAAGTAATAATTTATTATATTCTTATTATTATTAGTATTATTATATATTAAATTATTATTATTTTATTATTATTCACGTGTTACACATTTTGGGTATCATCGGAGTTCGCAGGCGTTGTGTAGGAATGAGAGGTTGTATTTTTACATAAACGTTAACTTCCAGACGAATTGGTGACCAGTTTTGCTATGGACGTGTTGCAATTTTCACACCAAATCAGATTGTTGAGAAAAGTGAGTTTTGAGGCGTGTGTTTGTGAGGGGGGGGGGGGTCTATGGCAAACGAGCAGCACGGTCCAAGAGTTAAAATTAGGAAAGCAATCCTCGTTTCTATTCCGTCAGACTTCACTTTTTTAATATTATCCATTTTTTTTAAAATGTTTCCCAACTCTCTCGGCTGCAGGCATTCTACGACAGGTCACCATGTACCCCCCCCCCCCCCCTCCTCCTCTCCACCACTCACGCATTTTCATTCTTAATATTCCCGTTCCTAGAGTAGTGAACCTCTTCTGTAATATTCATAAACTATTACTGGGCGCCTATTTGGTGCCTTATTTAATGTGTTTCCTTCTGTGGGGGGGTCTTCTGTCTAATCTGTCTTTACTAATTGCAATCAATTACTCTATAAAATCGCGTAGGTCCATTCGATTTTGATTAGTCACCTTATTTTTGATGTTGGAGAATGATTGGGTCGATGGAGACCATTCACACAATTGTAGTGTCCACCAAAACTAAGTGAAGCTAAGTATTAACTTGGAGAGGTTTACGATTCCTTGTTGCTTTGAGCAATTCAAAGAGCCATTCAAAATTATGAAAACAAAAACGAAATGGGTGACGCCCTGTAACATCGGTGCCCAGGGCATGATGGTAATCATTATAAGGTTGTCAAAGAAGCGGGTTGTTTTATTTGGCTCTACCTTTGACCCAGCTAATTACATTACTCATCATCGGACACAGAGTATATGTCTGCTGCGTTTCAAGTTGTCTTTATTTTCAAGAAGAACATCAGATAGAAAGATATTACAAACAGTCATCTCATTGTTCCAATATTCCCGAAACATCACATTTGAGAGATTATTCACATACGTGTTCCTTTCGCGCCAGAATTGCGCAGCCTGGCCTTTGATTCCTGCCGAAGCAAAAGAAGCTATGCAGTCACGCCATCCGTGCGTAATGTGTGTGTTGTGTGTGTGTGTGTGTGTGACACCCCTTGGTCAGGCACGATATCTAAAGAATGCAGCATTATGAAGTTCAAATTAGGTATGTGGGTTTGGACATATATAAAGGATGACCCCTATAAACATGGGTTTTGGTGCCAGTTCAAGGCATCAAGGTCAACGAGAAGGGCAAACTTCAAGAAGCTTGTCAGCACGATATAAAAAGAACGCAAGCAGTTAGCAGGTTCAAATTAGGTATGTGGGTTGCCGAATGGTGAGGATGAAACCTATAGTTTTTGGTGTTAGGTCAAGGTAAGTCATTAAAGGTCACCATGGGACAATCCTTATATATCTTGGCAACGAAACATTTTAGGGGGATATCGTAATGGAAAGTTTTGTTCGTCTAGGCGAACTTCATCAGGGTAACCTGCTTTGACCTCATTTGACCGTTGACCTCGTTTGACCTTTCGACTTGTGACATTGAGTGCTAATTTTTTGTGATGACCAGATTCGTCTTGTGAGACAAACCATAAAGTGAATTGGACTAATGAAATACAACACTCCTATCACGAGGCTATCTCGAGGAACGCATATGTGTGGAAGGTCAAGACAGCCTAAACACTGGAATGTTGTTAAACCTGACGAATGAATATTTGTGTAGCCACCCCCCACAACCCCATGCAACCGCACGCAAAATAGTTAGGAGGCTGTGTCAGGTAAAAAATATTTGACATATATGTGACCATGCCCGATATATATCCCTCAGGCAGAGGTATGTGATACCAAATTTGGAAAACCTGCACTTTTAGATGCCATCCAAGTCTAAGTGTGTAGTATTACTGTGTAAATACACCTGTATGACTCCCCATTGTCCACCTTTTCATTATACACACAATTCACCTGGACAGACTGATATCGTCTTGTGGCTTAAGCTCTCAGTGTAGCCATGATACACTAACACAAAATCGAACCCAGCAAAACCGGGAACAGTACCCTACCTACACCAGCCCCCCCCCCCCAACACGACAGAGACCCCACCTCACCAAACGAAGGTCTCTGCCCACAATTGCAGAATGAGTTGAGCTGAGTTGGGCTTACAACAGTAGATGAAAACCTTTCTGAAGGCCTCAGTGAAATTTAGCATTTTAGATGTCTCCAAAAACCTATTTCTGTTAAAGAAAGAATCAAAATTAATTAGACAAAGAACAGATATGTTTTAACATCTGGGGTAATGACAGAATGACCCATATTTCCTAGCCCTGTACCTAGCAAAAGAATACGGTTGTCATCGTGGAAACCTCCAAATCAGATCAATACTGGCATAACTGGCTATACTTGAAACTGCCAACTCCTCTACTTGTTGCTTCCACCCTCCCCCTCCCCCCCCCCCCCCCCCCCCCCCTCTGTTGTTGTGACGGTCAGGTTAAAGCTAAACATTCTGAGGTCAACAGAGTGAGATCGAGTCTGAAATAGCCTATCAACCAATACCTACCCAACAAGCAGAGGTCATTAGATTCTACGGTGCAATTTGGCACTTGTTTGACCCCATATGACTTTTGTATGTACTGGTACGTCCCACTAATTTGTAAAATTTACGCGAAAATTTAAAGTTTTTCCTATGTGAACAAAAGTTGCCGGATGGGGACTTCATTTGTCCCTGACAACAGTCAGGGTCATTTTGAAGTCACCGGAGGTCAAATTGCTTACTTTTTTGTGATTTCCAAACTTTGTTAAAATTGAATAACACTTCAGATGTGAATGGGGAAGTAATTTGTTCTTTCTCCACAAAAGTAGTAGAAGGAAGTGATAGGGCAGTGAAAGGAAAGGATAATATTGGAATTCCAAGTGTGCGACTATATAAAATTTTAAGTGAACAAACAATATCTAATTAGGGTGTGATACAAGTTTTCTGGGTTGGCCTTATTAGCCATATCCTGTCAGCTATGGCAAGGAATCACGAAACAGTTTTGTGTCTTGTTCGTAAGGTAGACCTACGCAACGTAGGATCATGCATTACATTCACTGTGAAACCCAACGCATTGGGATACCTCGATACATCTGAGGTAACTTGCTGCATGGACATTTTCGGGTTTACTCAGCTAGCTTTTCGTTTATAGAGAACATTATTCAAGTCCGGTGAACTTAAAAGGTTCCAGACAGCAAGTTACCTCAGATGTATAAAGTTTTCCTAATGCGATGGGCTTTACAGTGTTGAGAAGATCACAGCTCCGTTTAAGGGAAAACAAGCATGGGACAATCTTATAGACGTTTGATACCCTCAATCACAATTTACTTCTTCATGTATAGATCATCACGACGAAAGAGGTTTCTCTCTAGCTTGGTTTATTAATTTAATCATCTGTGTAACAGGAAACAATGTCTACAGATAAATGATATCACCTCTGTTGTAAATTCCATCACTATAGGTGTTCCAGGCGTTCTTGAATCTTTGTTATTGATATAAAGGATGTTCATTTGGTCAGTGCATGGCATTTTAAAATCAACCTTCATGCGGACGGTAACTGTACGGCAGTCGGCAGTTTCTTAGTAATGTCGCTGATATAGAACTTGTCTCTGTAACAAGCGGGTTCAGGGCAAATCATTGCACAAAGACGCCTCAAAGTCCACTTTAATTTTGTTCCATCCAGCTTAGAGAAATGTTGCCCTTGTCCCCTCCACATGGTATAATTGTTATTCCCTTCCCGAGTCTACACATTTTCTTGGACCAGTATAGATTGCAATGGTCCCTTCATATAAAACACTATATGTAGTAGAATCCAGTTTTCCATTATTATTTATAGACTGAGAGTTGTTTTCCCAGGCATATTCCTATTAAAATATATTATTGTGTTGTCTTGCATGTAATTATTATGCACCTTCAAAGACCCGATTTTCAGAGAAGTCCATGTCGTGAACTTTTGAACCTGAGCATTTTGAAATATTGTACTACAATTCTCATGTTCAATGTAAATCATGATTCTGTTGCTTTGCCGAATGCCAAATTGTTTAGCAGAGACATTTCTCGTTTTGACACAGAACTAACTCTGATATCAGATATCTAATGTAGATTGGAATTATCTCAACATATTATCATTATACAGGTCTTGCGCTCTGGAATTCTCTCCCGAATTACCTAAAAACTAACCTTTTCTATCACGCTTCGAAATTGGAAAAAAACATTGAATCCTTGGCTTATTATTATTCTATTTCACATATTGCTTTTGGTAGCTACATTGCAAACTCCTCAACCATGTTACATATTTTATGTGTTACCAGTATTAGGTGCTTTCATACTTAGACGTTTCCATGTTTCGCAATATGTTTCGCATTATATTATGTCACATACTGTTCCACACTCTGGCAAACATAGTTGAAATAAAGTTGAATCAAACTAAAATGGAAGACCAGAAAAAAAGTGTTGCCTATTTATTACTACCCTCACCTATTCCTTCCACCTCATGCCGACACAGCACACAGGTCGAAAAGGATTACGTATTCGATTCCATGCAAACCTGTTTCAATAAGTCGATCATAAACAAACATTACCCAGAAACTATTATTAATTCTATTTGTGCTAGTTCGTCATTTCTGAAGCAATATTTACCCAGCGCACAGATGTGGAAGCCTATCTCGGAATCAACTTGAGGAGAATAAATATAAAATAACATATCTCAGTTCTCAGATCTCAGTGAGCCCTCTGCGGAACAACCTAACTAACTTAACTTCAACCTAATTGTGCATAAGCTTAGTAGCCTTATCTATAATATGTTGAATAGGGCGATCTGAAAAAAGCTGTAGGGGGGATCGTAATATAAAAACTCTCAGCAGTTCACATAATACGTAATGAACACCTAAAGGTAGATGGATCACAAAGAAACTACTTGTTTAAGTCGAACACGGCCACACGTCTCCAAACCAAGGCCGCACAAAAACTGCGTAGAGATTCCTTACCCGAATGACAGTGACTAAAGCATAACTAACATATTATCCTTGTGTGAAACTCCCTCACAACCCCAGAGCTCAGTAATACGCCTGTCATTAATTCTTTGTTGTTTTGAGGAGGGACTCGATTGTGGTATATATCATATATATCATGGCCACTATGAAAAGAATGTATTGATAATCCTGGTCTCATGTTCACAATGAAAAGAGGGTGAATTTTTTTTTTCTGAACATATCATATCGTATTCTGAGAAAACTTTAGGTCATAAATACGCCAAAGATGAAAGTGTCCAAAATTTCGATATATTCATAAAATCAACGACGCACAGATTCCAACTTTGTAACAGAGCTGTATATGTTTGCAGAATGCAGTGCACTGAGTGCAGTGGCGGGGTGTTCCAATGACTGCGGTACCGCCACTCCCACCATTTATCGCGAACATCGAGAAGTTGAGGTTAGTTATGTAGGCAGACGGAGGGCAAACAAGAAGAGTATCTGTTCCGAGGAAATGGGAGACTGAAGATTCGAGTCAAATATCGACCAACGGATGGGAGGAAAACTGGACCAGTTGCAGGGGCGAATCCAGGAGGACACAACAGGCGCGCCCTCCAATTAGCTTCTGAAGAATGATTAAAAAAAAAAGAACGTTCATGTACTTGACTGAAAATATCACAAATAGGCTTGAAAATTGGTCACACATAGCACCATTTTGCATCTCTGCCTTCTTCGGAAACAAACAGTTTCAAAAGGGGGAGGGGGACTTCCCCCCCCCCCCCCTATTGAAAAATCCTGGATACGTCCCTGTAGTTGAATAGGGGAAAAGGCTTGAATCGTCGGAATTTGTGCCCAAATGCATGATATAAGCATACAACATGAACATGGCTCCAGCGGAGCTAATTTTAACAGTTGTAGAGTAAGGACAAGGAACACTGTTCTTCCGTACTGCTATTAAATATATTAGCGGTAGCCAATATGGTGAGACCCAGGAACATGCCTCTTCGGCGGGCGAGAGAATTTAGGGGAAATCATGAGATTTCCTCGGGATGGAAATTTCCGGATCATGATAACCGATACTGAACAGCCTCGAATGGCTCAGGAAGTGCCATTTCCTGGTATCTAGGGTATTTCAAGACTCATTTTGGGGGGTACGCTCCGCGCTAACTGATGGTGGCGCTCCGCTCCGTTTGTCGATCCCAGCGTCTCACACGAATTTCCCCTCCCCCCCCCCCCCATCCAATAAATTTGCGCCCACCTTGTAGACCTTCAGTGCTGGTCAGATCCGCCCTTGGTCGATGCCAACACCTAACAATAACCCAAGCTTCCAGTGGCGCACCCATGCTTTTTTTTGAGTGGGGCTGATGACTGAAGTTGTTGGGAAGACTATCTGAGAGGAGCCATGGTTGGCGCGGAACTCTTTTTTCAAAAAGAAGGACTCCAAGATGGGCTGGGAATCGCCCATGGCGGGGTCCGCAAGAGAGCTCTTGGAAGTGGTATCTTCAGTATTTTTTCAGATCGAAAGCTCCCCCCCCCCCCTTAACAATAATACCAGATTTCCGATAATAATTGAAACCTCTTTGGAGTTTTCTTCCAAGTTTTCTCGCTTTTGGGGAGTAGAGGAAATCGAGCCCCCCCCCCCCTCTTTTTCTATCAAAGGGTAAAAGCAAAGGCTTCGCTAATTACATCAAAAAAACAAAATGACAGACTGATTTAGACTAAAGTGAGAATATCAGAGTAGACGGAACAGCGAGAAAGAGGAGTGCTGATGAATGGAAAATAAAGATGGTGGAAGAATCGATAGCCCTCATGCACATCACTATGGCACGTGTATGTGTTTGCTGAGTCATATTGCACGTGTGTCCATGCCAATGATCACCGGGAATACGGAACGGATATCGGGTGGCTGATTCGTTCAATGCGACAATTCCGAGGAATCAACATTTTAATGAATAATAGAAAAGTCGACTGTTCTGGGTATTATTAATTTCACCACTGCAACGGATTGCAACACTGCATTCCTTATCACGAAATCAAACGGAACAACGCCATACAGGTTGTCTAGGTCATAGTCTCTAGTGGGTATAAGGGCCAGTCTGCGCAATCTCACGGTATGGAAAGAGAATAAAGAAGTATTTCGAGGAGGCAGAGTGTTCAATCTTTGCTGAAATTCGTGAGCAGTAACAACTATTGGACGGGCAACATCAAGCTGACCGTTATGAGCCTCCGTGGTGTATTCGCGATCTCTTGGGTCGTTTTGGCTATTGGCCCTGTGAAGATATTGGTAAGTCAGTATTGGCGTAAGAAAGGGGGGGGGGGGTGTCTTTAAGGACAAGAGAATGATGGATGTGGCGTGGAGTGCGGTATTTATCCTAAGAGGATGCTCTTCCTCTTTGGTTTATATATTAGGAAAACCAATAAGCTCACGAGATGTGGTTCACTTCAAAACAACTAAATGACACTCCACTGCAGTCAGACTGGTCGAGAACATGTTTTACTCGAAGTCCATGTTATGTGCACGCCCGGAACGAATACTATACCCCAAGGTTTATATTCATTTTTATAATCGTTGAAATGTAGTACGGCAGCTGCCGTATAGGGGTTTCTTCGCCTTTGTCTGTTTTGTGGCAGATTTCAGAATTAGGGTAATCATCAATGTTTCTTGGATTGGAACTCCATAGGATTGCATCCATTAACGGACAGAGTACATTCTCCGACCTCGCAGCCCAGGGAGTAGATAGGGCCTACCTACCGGCCGACACAATTCTGAGTTTATAATTGGATCGATCCAGTCACTTGCCGAGGCTATTTTGAAATGTCGCTGATTGATGAGTTTAGACTTTATTTAGGTCTGGGTTTTAAATCGGATTTCTCACCCTCTGGCTTTGGGAACATTGCTCATGAGCCTGGTTGCAGTTCGGATTGTGTCATCATCCAATCTGTGCCCAACATTGTGACCACGAAAAAAAGGAATATTGGTTTCTCCTTGTTTTCTCAGTTTTTTTACAATTCCCATTGTCTTTTGGTTCTTCTAATGTCATCTTGAGGTAACCAATCGGACAAAGTATTGAACCTTCTATACGAAATATTTCTTCAATCCGTCATATATTTTGGCTTTGTGCTTTTGAATGAGGTCATATTGTCACGATAAGCTAAGGTCATTGAGGAGCAAATATTTTAAATTCTGTGTTTTTTTGAGGGCTACTAACTCGGTTCTTAGGTTGTTTATAGCAGTATAGTGACTGATTATCATGATTTGGGGGCCTGGGCATTTAGTCGCTTGAGGTAACAAAAAAAAGGGAATATTGGTTTATTCTTGTTTTTATCAGTTTTTTTTTTGTTATCAATTCGAGCAGTTACTCACCGGATTGCGTTCAATTGTTAGTCTATGGTTACGTCCTGTCTGTGCCAGAGACCATTCAGAGTTACCTTAAAGCACCCCCCATCAAAGGCGTTCGAACATTTTGGGGAACTTCCTACCAGTACCATATGAAAAAGGTCCTCGGCGCCTGGAAAATTAAGCTCAAAACTCGCCTAGCACTCCTACCCATTTTACAGAATGATTGGAATGTTGGATGAAACACGCCAAAGTGTTAATCAGTTTCTTGGTGCTGTGTTACCTCACTGCGGGGGAAGGGGGGGGGGTTGGCTGTTCCGTTTTTTGTTATGGGTAAATCATAGATGAAACCACATAAATTTATGTACTTTTGGAAAAAAAAAAGTCTGGAAATGATGCTGACTGGTAGATATTACCGAACCATCAGTCAAAATTCCTTGGGAATGGATGCTCGACAAACGAAAACGAAAAAGATGTAGTTTATGTCCCCCATAAGCTTCTTAACTGATGGTTTATGTCTTAAGCGAGACGTAATTGCTTTCATCAAACACTTGCTACTTATCAGACTTTTAAACCCGTGTAGGCCTAGATAAAATGTTTTACCAACAGCAATAACGGAGAGGGGTGGGGGTCGAGTATTCCGCCACTGATACCAAGAAGATTAAAATGTGCATTCAGGCAAAATCTGGCTGATTGAGGGCAATGTGAAAGATTGCATGATACTCGAGCACCCGATTGAAGTACAGTCGTGAACCTAGTTATGCTTCTATAATACTTCCTATTATGGTAAACGATTTCCATTGCCCGGTCAGTAAAATCTGCAGTGAATGCAATCATTCCTCGACACACCTTGAAGAATGGCAAAAGTTAACCAAAACCAGTTTTGTAAAGCATTCCACTCTAACAGAGCTCATTGAGGGATGTGATGCGTCTAAAATTGATAGCCCAGAAAGTGGTAAGAAATGTGTTCAATTCATAACAACGGTTCTTGGATTATACAACTTACTTCCAAACCCTGACCAGTGAACGGGTACGAAACATCTTTGTTGAATTTATATCGAGGAAATATTGCAATTATCAGTTGTTGTTGTTTCACAAATCTGTGTCCTTGACAATTGAGTACTATAAACAGTCAAGTTATAAGCGTGCAAAACTCATCCTTCCCCTTATTCACCCTCCCCTGTGTCATTGGCGTTACTGAGAGAGCTGTCTAGCGGGGCTCAAGTGCGCCCTCATTTATAGCCTCATCCTCTCTATTGATAAATAAATGCAATGTCCCCTAGACAGTATGATTTTTTCAATTCATTGGTCACAATTGTTAAGCGAGGTTTGTCGCCACTCCCCCCCCCCCCCCCATTGCAAAGCGTCACCGATACCACTCTGTCACTCTCCTGGCGATACCGGATGATGCTGTGCACGTGTACATGCTGGTATATACCACTCAATACCGAAGTAATGATTACATGTGTACGCAAATGAAACTGGTTGCGAAGTGGTATAGGTAAACTTATTCAAGCTGTTTGTACATTGTTATTCTGAACCTTCTATGTGTTAATGTAGGTTAACATGACTCACATGCGCTTATGCATATTAAACGCTATTGTAATAGGAACATGCAGTTTGCACTGCAATCTGAGAAATCTTTAAAAGATTCCAGACGTCATCAGCAATTGGTTCACAAGAACATAGAAATATCTATGGAGGCACTACTATCGTTTAAAACGAGACTTCAAATATATACCTCTCAGATTACTGAAATAGCCTGGCGGATACTTGTTTGTAGTCACGCAAATGTGTGATTCAATGTGTGAATCACGTTTAAATTATTCCAGAGCTTTTACAGGCTACTCCCCCGATCTCTATCCGCGGCAATATTGGGATGATTCCAACTTCCGAACTGAAACATGATCTTAACACTATGCGTTCGTATGATAATTAACGGAGTGACATTGACTCGGCTTCCAGATAGATCCGTTCATTATTCCTCCATGAATGGTGCGGAGAATACTGTGAAGTTGGAACTATTTTGTATGACACGCACCCCCCGGATTTTCTAAACCAATTTTTGGATTGTTTGGTGGAAAGAAGTAATATTTTTCTGTTCCCTTGCCCTTACTGAAAAGTCTTGCTATCACTGTAAAGCAATTTACTATAGAATCGTAGCGGAGTTACCAGGAATTTACTGTAAATTGAGTTGTCAGTAATATTCTATACATTCTTCACAGTTCACAGTGAACTACTGTTAAATTTAGAGTAAACTTTTCACTGTAACTTCCACTGCAGTTTGCTGTAGAATTTACAGTGAATTACTGGCAACTCAATTTACAGTAAATTTTCTGGCAACTCTGCTGAAATTCTACAGCAATTTGTTTCACAGTGTAACCTATTCTCATAATCATATCCCCGCGACACGATTAGTGTTCGGAGGTATTTATGGTTTTGGATTTGTAGCCGCCGCCGGAAACTTTAGGCGTTAACACAATAACTTTCCAACGCTTTGCCGATTGATCTGAACTTGGTACATATGTCCACCCTAGTGAAATCTTGGATGAGTTCGAAAGTGGAGTCACTGCATGTCTGCTGCCCTCTATTCTGCAGGTTTTACACGAAAATACTGAGTTTACCCGATTCAAACGAAACTTGGTGGGTGGGGTCGAAAGTTGGTCCTGATAACATGACATTGATTTCAAGGTCACCGGAGGTCAAATTTGTGTTTTTCCGCAATTTTCCAACTTTTCGTCAATTTTGAACAAAACTCGGTGGATGTGGACTAAAACAACATGAAGGTCATTTCAAGGTCACTGGAGGTCAGATGGACATAATTTAATGTGTTTCCTCTAATTGAGGTCCACAAAGACCGTTCCTTCTGGGATATCACACTCCGCTGTTTACCCGCCTGCATATGTCTTGTTTTCTGTGTTATGTCACCAAATAAATCATTCGTTTCTATCACACAGGGCGAGGATATCATTATAGAAGGGGATTGCACACTAAGATGCTCCCGTCACGGCGATCTTTTGATCTGTGACGCTAATATACCAGTTCGAAGTGGGATCCGTCTGCGGAACCGGAAACACAAACTAATACTACGATACCAGCGTTAGTAGCGCCACACCCTCTCCAATCAGTGTATGTATGTCAGTATACTGATAAGTTCAGACAAAACGTCTCTCGTTTTGTCTCTCGTTCTCTGATGTAATAGGCTAAATAGCAAGACGAGTGTTATTCTATATGTTCTGTATTCAAATCCGATTAAATGGTTTCTATAAGTGCATATTGGATCAGAATGGCACCCGAGTTAAACGTTCCAGAAAATGTTATTTTTTTTCAAACTCGGGGTTAGGTATGGAGGTTTGGTTCCCAGAATATGTCCTTAAAAATAGGGGAAAAATCTTTTGTTGATTTTCGAGCAACGCTGAACAAAACCATATGCTGCAGTTTGATTGACTGATGCCAGGAAGGCCCCATACCTACACTGTGGCAATGCCGCCAGTGTACTGCGAACAACTGCATGAAAATAATAATCGCAATCCAGTATTCCAAAAACAAAGTAATCTTCCTGTAACCTATTGTACATAATTTTGCTATTTTGCTATTTTGCTACCCGATTGGTAATGTTGGAAATTATACGTTGTACATTGAGTTTGTACTTATTTTTTCCATCGTGTATTGCTTCATATACTTTAGTTACATGGCAATGATATGGTAACTGAAGGAATTGGATTGTTTGTTTTTTCCCTGTTGTACTGTAAATTGGATGTTTTCGTTTTCGCTCGGATAGGTTTATCAGGTTATGTGTATATTAATATGTATGATTATTCTGTATCTAATCATCTTGACTTCCATCATAGCCTTTAACCTTTACTCGTGAATATTAGTAATCAATTGCCTCGCTTGTAACATCGAGTTTGTACTTACCAGGTTCTGCAGTACCTGTCATCGGGTCGTAACATTCCAAAGCACCTTGCTTCGGTATGAATGTGTGTTAGCCTGGTTGATTACTCAATGTTTTCTGAACCCACTGATGTGTGTACTTGAATTTACTTATCCGTATGATTTTAGCCTTCTTTAGGCTCCAATGACCCACCTTTTTCCATACAGTCAGGAGCGCAGCAAGTCTTCCTCAAAATGTCATTGTGTCGATAAAAAAATTCCAATTTCGTATGAATACTTCCGGAAGATACATATAGTGGCCTACTATGAGTTGAATTGATTGTGTATTTCAACCTTCCTGGCCATTATCTTTTTATTCAAAGTAATACCGTCATGATTTTTCTATGTGATCCTGTGTTTGACTCGTGCAGGACGACGAAGTCATCGTCGAAGGTGTTTGCACACTCCACTGCGTTAGCGACGACGGCTTCGTGTCTTGTACTGCTAGCTACACGTACGACGTGGAACCCATCTGCGGAGGCGGAGGGTCTACCACCCCAAAAGTAACTGAGACACCACCGCCGTCATCACAACCACCAACAACCACCACACCATCTCCGACGACAACAACAAAGACTCCCCCAATGACCCCCTCGAGTGAACCACCCGAACTAATCACTGAATAGTACTGAGATCGTCTCGGAGGAGACGTCGGCATCCTCGACCACGAAGCTTCCGGGTGTAACTGACTTACATCCTCCATCCCCAGAGAGCGAGGAACCCAAGGAAATCAGCACGACGCAGGAACCCTCGACAAACGCCACTGGGCTGCCCGACCATGCCACCACACCATTGAATCTTACCCCGTCTCCAACCGCTGAGGGCCCGACAGTGAATGCCACAACTGCTAGCGGGGAATCGACCGAAGGACCCGAGACAACAGTACCACCCCCACCTCCCACAAACGAAACGACACCGAAAACCAACGAAACCACCTCGGCACCACCAGGAACGAATGGGACCACAGCAATACCACCGGTATCAAACTGGACCACAGTAACCCCACCGGGAACTACTCGACAAACCAGCAGACATCTACACAACGAAACGTCGTCCCACGCCGACCACACCATCGACGACTACACACCTTAGTCGGGTCAGTATCGACCTGCCCGCAGTTCCCCGTGACTGCTATGACGTATATCACGGGGAATCGGAGTGTGATGGAGTCTACAGTCTACAACACGATCTACCCTGAGGGTTGGCCTAGTCACCCTTTTGAAGTCAGTTGTAAATGTCTCACGGCGGCGGGTGGACGGTGAGTTCATTCTCTCAGGTCAGAATTACCAAGAAGTCCACATTAGTTCTTAGTTCCTATGGGTGTTCAATTGGCACACTTCACATGAAGTATCGGAGACTCTTATTGGGAACTACATAATGGGGATCACGGGATTATGAGCAAGTGATAGATAGTGTGGGGGTAATCAGATAAACCAGGTAATTATTTTTCAACTTAACCCAAATTATGCATCGAAAGTTACCCACAAGGCCTGACGTGGCTACTGCTTTTGGCTTGCGTTGAAAGCTCTAGCATTAGCTTACATAGTTACACTACTTGCGTAACAACTAGTAGCCTACTGAAGCTACCGTAGGAAAAGCTTCAACTAAAGTTCGTCGAGTCACGAAATTATAGTTATTATAATAATAAATTATATCATGTCTCTGAAGTATACCTGCAGTTACTGAAATAGCTTCATGAGTTCATCATATGTAGGGGTAAGTAATGTCCATGCCGTGAAAACGCGACTTCGCCTGGTTGGACATTGCTTGTGAAAGCGCCATTTACGCAACACACTCCTGAAAAAAATGCATGTAGAATTCACACACATGTGTAAACTTAGCACACATATCCCGGTGTTGTAGAAGCGAATTACACAACATTGTGTGAAGGTTGTGTGAAAATACACACTTGTGCAGATATCCAAATGATTGAGTAATTTCCTACACATTACTGGGAAAGGAATTTGTAATAATAGTGCATGACGCAGCGAAACAAGTAACAATTTGATTGTTGACTTGTTCTGACAAGCTGCCAGTTATTGCAAAAATGTCGACTTTTATTGAGGGGATTAATACGAGGGTGCAGAGTCTTTCGATGGTCGGTTTGATGACGTCATCATAGAGGTCTAGAACCCCGAGCCGGAGGCGAGCAGTTTTGCCTTTTACGATGACGTCCTCAGAGGAACCCAGACGTGCAGCTAGATTAGTACAACCTAGAGAATGCTGATCAATTTTTACTCCATATCCAAGACAGGAATGAAGGTGGTGTTTCGTTTAATAATATTCAAAGGTAACTCATTCTGAAACTGACGAGTTATATAACCCAATTGTTGTAATCTTACGATCAACTCTAGCACCAACACAAGCCAACTGATGCGCACTACGTGGGTATTTTCTTATTAGCTAGTTATTTCCCAATCACAGAAAGTCGTCAAGACGGTACACATCCACCCACACGAGTCGATAGCCCGCTAAACATTAACCGTATTTCGAAGGCTACTTGATACAGTTTGAGAGATGTTCGCCATGTCACGACTTTTCCCCAATAGCCGGAATAATAATTCAGAAAGAAAAACTAACGGGATTTTTTTTTTTTAAAGAGTTAAATTTATAGCTGGAGTGAAACTAAATGCGCCAGTTCAATTCCGAAGTTCATACAACATTGAACAGAGTTCGGGGCCCTTGGAATTTGTCCATGTGTATTGTGTGTAAGATCGAAAAGCATCCCATCATTCCAATAATCAATTATGTAATACTCACTCGCACAACCATGCCAAATATTCTCGGTCTTCCATTAAATGTACACAGTAATTTTACTTGGAAATTATTAGTCCCGGGAAGAGTTGCTGTATGTGTTTGGTAGTGTTGATGATTACTTCGAGGGAAAGACAACAGAACGCGTCGCGGAATGTTGTTATTTAACACTTTGAAACCTGGTAATCCGTATGGCCTCGAATGCGCGGATGCAGAAAGCAGTATAAATGTAACAACCGCATTTTCACGTTGACATAGAGGTCCAATAAACTGTACGAAGATGCGGAGAAACCATAGGTTATATATACCCAGTTCATTCCATACATACGTTGATTCGCTTTTATGAGAAGATTTTCCATAGAATCCATCTGCGGTGATGCGGCCTAATCCGCAAGTCATTTTTGGCCTTTGGAAGGCCCGTTCAGTATATTTGCGGAATGTATTCTGAATTCTGTCTCATAGAACCTATCCCATCTCTGCAGATCCGAATTCAGTATATAAGACACGTCGCCGTTCATGTATACTTTAATTTGAAATTCATGATGATGTCAGTTAACCATACGTATCTAGCAACTCATGCTCTGGAGTTGACTTGCTTAAATGAGTGAGGCCTTGGGATTCCCTTGTTGCGTATGCGGGTCCGGTACTCATGTAAGAAATCGCGATGGGGTTAGTGTCTGAATATGTTCTAATCAATTTTGCAAAAATAAAGAAAAGGGAACCCAAACCGGAAATGCTAAATACGCGCATGTACCAATGCGTATACGATGCGATTGCCGCGAAATGAATCCATGGAATATCTCCCTCAAAAAGGCAATCAACGACAATATGCACTGGCTGTTGCCTTTTTATGATTTTCCGTATAAACGTATAGGTGTGCTCTCTTCTTAATGAAACGTTCGTTTTCGTAAATATGTTGATTTTTCACATCCATCCTGGACACGCATACAACATACTAACAAGAGTTCCATGGAATCAATATTTCGTGATTCTTTGCCTCCATACTTCCTGATAATTAAAAAAAAATACCACTTATCTAGTGCCCAATCCAAATGAAACCCCAATAATGCTCGGTATACTGTGCTCAAGATTAAGCCTAGGAAAATGAATATGTATTCAGCTGGACTTGTAACGGGAGCTCGTTCCACAAGATCGGAGCGGCAACCGAGAAAGACCGGCAACCAAAGGATCTGAGATTCCATCGCGGGAGGTGTAAAGAAGCCTGCGAGGAGGATCGTATGCCGTCCAGTCACTCTGGCGTTTGATCATACTACCAGACTACGGAGATATGAGGTGTCGAACCACACATGTTGTTTCACCTCGTTACCATTTCATTTGGATCATTTTTGTCATTGCTGCATTGGTTCCTATCTCTGCAAAATATCAAGCCTTTGATGCGTTTTTACCTATCAACAAATCCTCACCACAATTACTTGGAACTACACTGCACCATATTGCAAGATCCCGGCGCGCCCGATTCACTGGTAATTTTATCAGTGTCATTCCGGCTAAAAAATTTTGCCAACATTGGAATGGGAGGAGGAGTGGGGGGGTGGCTTTGCTGCATAAGCCACCAAACTGAATTGACGCGACCAGCTCCAAAACGGCAATACGTGAGGGTTTTTGGTACCCACATTTTGGCGGGCATTGGTAGGTGTGATGGGTGAGGTTTGGTCTCCACTTCATAGTTTCCGCTGTAATGTTGGGGTTACTGGGTCTGGGGTTTGATACGGGATCTCTGCAATAGGTCCCTCGGTCGGCCTGTGAGCAGTCACGTTGAAATTGAATCTCCATTTCTCCCAAGTTTCGAGAAGCCGGTCAGACCTGGATTTCGCTGACCTGTAACGATAGATGACCAATAACGGTAATAATTATCGCTCCCACACAAACCCAATAGCGCCAACGATAACGATAAAATCGTCATCGTTCCGTGGGCGATAAACTATCCTCCTAAACTTGAAGCAATGAAACTGTTTGACATCAGGACAATGTTTACCATGCGACGCTCATAACCTATTCAGCTCCCCGCTGCTCTCTCCGGCTGTAGTGAGACTGCTCCAATTACATCGTTTTCGATATGGTGTGACCAGCTACTCCACGACTGACCTGAAGTAATTTTTTACTGACGCGACATGCACGCTTCTAGAGCAACCACTGAGATACTTCGGTATCCTCTTTATATCCCTAATATATAGGTCATCCAGCGGCGTCGGATGGGTCCGCGATTTCTAACCGACAGTGGAACCCCAGTAACACATCACGGATTCGGGAGACTTTACGAAGCACTGGCTCGGGAACGAACAGATCCACTACTTGACCAATCAGCGGGAATACTATATGCGCACATTGACCTGCTGAGATGGAGGGCCACTCCTACACATCCTCCGCTAGACAGGGTCCGCGTGGGGTACGAGGACTCCAACTACAACTGGAGATACCCAGTCGTGAAAACTCACTGTAAAGCACCTCCAGGTGAGGCGCGGCTAATATATTGACGATTCAGGCGAGAAGGATAAACAGGTGAGTAGGCCGATTTATGCTGTGTTAACGGGACGAATAGTGAAATAACTGCCATAACAACCTTTTTTTTTCTTTCCGGTAATATGCTATGCATGAGTCCTGGTCGGGATATCGTGTTCCCGACCTTCCCTATTTTCCCAGAATGCCCGCTGTCTTTCATGAAGCAACAATCGGATTTTCCTCTGAAGAAAGCTAACTATCCACTTTCAACTTATTCAGATTCAGGTATCTAGCTTTTATAGTATTCACAAGTTCTCATAGTTCCGACCTCTGATGACACGGAGGAATTTTGACATTCCCCTAAAACATGGGAGTTATGTATCTCATGGAAAAACTCATCTCGAGTATTTCGTCATCCATCTGAGACCTGGTCGAGTTTATACGAGAAAAAAAATACCCAAATTACCAATTCGTCACAATTTTCTCCACAACATTATTTCAATGAGGGGACTCACAGACAACAACATGCTCCTTGTCGTCCCTAATGAAGCTGCAACACAGAATCTCGACCTGATCAGAACAACCATTCTTAACTTAAAAGGTTTTCAACTTGATAAACATTTTGACATTCTGTTTACGAATCTTATTCGGATTTGTAACTTCAGGTGACCTCGGAACCTTTTACTGCTCCAACCCAAAGGTTCGTGACTATCATTATTTTACGTTCACGGACACATATCAAGTATGAGCTCCATCCATTCAGGCCTGATTCAGGTCATCGAAATAGCCCCTGGGGGGTTCACCACCAGAACCATAGATTATTGCGCTCCCATAGTGAAGGCTACACATCAATTCCCCCTGATTTAGACCAAGTGTACTTCTTTCACGTGGATTTCGGAACTCTGGTGACCTCAGAAACCTCATAGTGGGGGCAAGGGACCTCCGACCTGACCCCGGAACAATGGTAACTGGACTCATCATGGGAAACCACATACGGAGTATGTACTCGATCCTCCAGGTGGGGTCTATTTATCGTGATCGTCACAGGCACACATACACAACAACAACGCACACACGAACACACACCTATACAATATACCCTCGACCCTTACCTAACCTCACCCCCTCCCTTCTTTCAGGAATAAAATTTTGCTAAACTGTCGTTCATTTTACATACCGGTACCAGTGCATATATTTCAAGTCACGTATGGATGCTGCTTACGTTGATGTCGAGCAGATGTATTTAACAATTATTCATTCACGATGATTCTACCCTACTGCGAATTCAATCTCCAGGCTATGACTACATGGCCTATCACAGCGGCATACGATTCTCCACTTATGACGACACTCAGAACCTGCCCCGAGACTCCGAGTGGGGGTGTTAATGACAGCTTGCTACGACGCGAATCTCAAACGAAATTACAACACCCCGACATACTCCCGGTATCTGTCTTTAGACCGGGACGCCACCAGACCTACGAGTGCGGGCTGCTCTATACCGAGATGAACGTGCGCCCAGTATAAAATGCCTGATCATCAACTGACCAGATAGATCTTTGATCACCTCATTTCCAATCATTAAGTTGTTTCAGTAATTAGTAATTTGAAGAAGCAAAAAAACGTCATCCCGACAAGAGCCCCATACAAAGTATGTACTTGATCCTTCCACGTGGAGTCGAGTTATCATGATTACAACTTCAAGCGAAACATGCACACATACACAAACCGCCCATAACCTCTCTTTGCCTAATATTGCTTAACAGAGACCATCAAAATATTTATTTAAGACTGTCTGCCTGTACGACACTAGGCCTATGCCAATACCTACAAGTGCATGTGGATTGATATTGGCCTATAGCGAAGTGAATGTGTCTAGCGACCACCAAAAAATCAGACCTACTATAGGCAGATATGCTTTGTTTAGTTTTTGTTTGGGCACTGCATCGTTTCCCATGAATGTTTGAGTCATTGTAATTTTTATTAACATAACGCACTGAAAGCGTGCCTTTAATCGCTCACTAGTCGGAATCTTAGAGTGGATATCCCGGCTATCTATCCTGCAATACTATATCACCCATGCCAGCGCTTGCCTGTTCGACAAGATTCTCTACAAAAAACAGCATTTTGAATACATCACTCTCAGCCGTCTTCTTATGTTTCATTGAAAAACATAGATAGAAATGTGTAACTCACCAAAGCCAGGATTCAATGTAGTATAAAACGATCCAATAAATGGTTGCACCGTTTTTCTCATGCTCACATGGTTGTTTTAGACTTTGACCTCATGGCACCCCTTCGGGCCAATTCTCCACATCCTTTCGTTGCACAGTTATTGTGCTCACCAGCGTTATTAGAACTTTGATGACCTCTGTTGGCCTTTGTTGGCCTTGAACCTCACCTAAAAGCATAGAGCAATAAGATCCTCTACCCACACGGTATCATTCGTGAGAGGTAATAGCTCTTCCCCTTCCAAATATTTGGTTGTACAGTATTCATGCTCACGTTTTTTCTAGACATTGACCCTGTTCTCATTTGATGACATTAGGACTGACCCCACACCAGTAGAGTTCCTCTACTCCAAATGGCAACCCCTCATGTCAAGTGTGAACACTCTACATCATTTTGTTGCACATTTATTGTCTCACGCTTTCTAGACCTCTGTAGAGTTGACCTCCGTGCCAAGTATGAGCTACTTATATCATTTGGTTGACAGATCTCGTGATCACATGGTTTTTAGACTTTGACCTCTGATTACCTAAGATGACCTTGGACCTGACTCCAAACCAGTAGGGATCATCTGCTCCAAATCCCAAACCCTTGTGACAAGTAAACTCTCAGTCGACTGCTATTCCTGTTCAATTGTCGAACAGGTTGTAAGCGTGAGTGTAAACAGGTTTTCGAAAGTTCCTTGATAATCCTAAATACTGTTTCAGAGTGAATGTTCTAAGTTCATCTATAAGATTAAAATTCTATCGATTAATGTGTTGCTAAGATAATGGAATTATACAGCGTCTCTGGGGTGTTGAATAGTTCAATGTACACCTTTGAACACCTATAAACTAAGCTAAAAGGGCTAAACTTTTGCGGCCAACCTAATTCATGTCGATTATTCCTGCTTCTAAGTTTATTCGGATCTGAAGAGGCAGATATTTCCGATAATTAATATTTAGTGATATTTACCGCACATGACTTTTTCCATTCTCTTAGTTTTCCACTTCCACTTTGGAATCATGTCGTATAAGTCACATTTTCCAAAACAACGCTCTAGTATCAGAATAAACCGAATGATCCGAATCTCTTTCCATCTCATTTTTTTTCTCTGTATTTCTGGATTGATTCTTACCACTTATCATTATCGAACGACTTTAGGGTTTCTCTTTGGTTATTGAATGAATATATCTCGTTGAGCCAGGTGTCCGAATAATATTGTCGGACCTGTTGACTTTTCAAATATTGCTCGACTGAAATAATTCATTATTTTTCATTCGTACCACAATTTGAAAATTTGAGTGATAAACTGCAGCAAGTTACACAAGACAAGCATCACCGAAGTTATATTATAGGGTCACCTATTTTGAAATGTTGAAGTTTCCAAGTGTTCTGGAGTGGAACGCAAACCAGTTGAGCCCTATATACGTGTCCTATAGTGGTTAAGTGATAAAAGGCCCAGACACACGACACCACAGTTACAGCCACCGATAATTTCCTATTGAAGTGGTCCAAGAGTGGTTAAGTAATAACCAGCACCTAACTCCCCGATCAGCACAAAACGGTTACAGCTAATTGAGAAGTTTACCGCGATAAGTGTCCTAGAGTAAGGTTTTTCACGGTCAAAACCAAAAGCTTGTCATTCATGCGGTATCGCCAGTTAAGACGATAATTAGGCAAAGTTGAGAAAATGCACAATTTTAGGCAAATTAGCATATACTACATCGAGAAATCTGACTGAGCCCGTGTATCCTTTATGTTGTTATCACACCGAACTGAGTTAACAATGCATTTACCGTCATGGACTATCTTGTAGCAACTTAGATCTTACTTTCCACCATCAACTTACTGGTATAGAGTCGTATTCCTAATGGAACTGAATAAATAGATCATGATCGTCAATAACGACACTTGGAATACTCCTGCCGCAACCACACAACGTAAACATTAAGATCAGTGTGACCATGATAGGGGGGGGGTCAATGGATTTGATGGATTCTTATGGAGTCGAACCTCACTGGCAACATTGCTCGCGATTACGTTTTTCCATATTGACACGACAAACAAATCCATGTTCTCTCTCCCAGAGTTGGTTACAGAACTACCTATACTGGGCATTGTTATGTACAGATGCTGTCAAAGGCCATAATTGTGAGAGCCAAGACTTCCTCACCCCTATCTAGAACCCCACCTACGCCCCAGCGCTACGGTTAACATCAAACACGAAATGAACAATCCGACATTAACCCGAATACGTAATCATCTATAACTGCCGACTCCTCAATAGCTGTTAAGAGAATTGAAACCTGCAGACATGTCACCAGTGACATATCCCAGTAATCATACTATCCATATCCTCACGCTAGAACGACCAGAGACATAGGAATAGCTTGGATAAAAACGTCGCATCCTGCCCATATCAATGATCAAATGGATAATCTGACAACTCCCCTCCTCCCCTCAAAAACAAACAGAAAACGATTGACATTATTCCCAACAAAATTAATTCCTTCATTATCACCCCCGAGCTACTTATCGTCCCTCGAAAAGAGGGACAATCCCTGAACCCTGGAAAATCAGCAAACATATCCTTAACCTGATCAAGACCAAGAGAAAATTTTGGTTAGGTGGCGCCATTACAACAATTGGAACCTTCCATCAAAAGAGCAAAAGGTCCTCGAGTCCGGAATAGAGAAAACAAAACAAACTAAGAACATCGCCGTGCCGTTTCGGCCCAATCGGGAGGGAGAAGACAACCAAATAGTTTGTCTACAGTTTCACTCTCATTTTAACTCCCTAATAATTCTCATCACTCTATCTGAATGCCAAATATGGCGACTCATCATTGAATGTCGTACACCAGGCAACATTCACACACAGCACCCGATTCAAGCTCGCTTGAGCCATCACTGCTTCAGTGACACGTGTCTCCCGAGGGTATGTAAATAAAAGTAAGTAGCACGGTGTGACTGCATAAATCCTATTGCCTCCGGCAAGGAATAAAACACGTGTCAATCTTCTATATGAAGGCGGGTGGAGACGGGATGTTTGTTTGCTGCTCGGCCCAAGAACTCTACATTGAACCTGTATTGTCCTTCTGCCTCATTATCTGATGAATAAGTTATCTAATTAACAATCGATCATTCAATTAGTCAATGACTATATGTTAGATGTTTTTTCTATTCTATATAACTTGTTTCACATTGCCCAGACTTCGTGTCGGGAGGTATGTGCTATTTCAAAATCCTCCCGACTACACAGTAACACCCTCAGTTATCATTATAACTGTCATCTCAAACTATCAAATATCTTGACACTCGTAACTGAACAACTGACTCGTCGATACTCTGCCAGTGACACACACCAACAGACGTTGATAGATCGCCGCCAAGACCCTCCCCTCCTGCTTCTTGCATTCAGGCATATTATTTTAGAGCCCATTTGGCCGAATAGTGTCGGTTTTCGTAGTATGCTGCGCCTCGCGGCTCCTCTCGTATAGTACGCGGCACTCGATCGTCTTACCCTACTCCGTAAATAGCACACTACCCCCTCTCAGTTTACGCATCTTGATTCCCAGCCTAAGGCTAGGATTCCATAGATGTCGTAGCGTGTGAAAATCGCAAGTTTAGGTCTACTGCGCGGGAGTCGAGTCTTAATCTGTCCTAATTAGTTTTTGCAGATAGATAGGGGTTCCACAGAGGCAAAGAATTTATGATAAGACAAACCAACACCGAGTAGGCGAAGTACGCATATGTCCCAATGCGTATAGGATGCGTATCACCGCGATGAATTCTATGGAATATCTTCCTTAAAGCAATCAACGAAATTGCATGGACTGCTGCATTTTCCATGGTCTTTTCGCATAACTTGGCATGTGTTTTTTTCTCTTCTGAAACAACTTCGTTTTCGTAAATATGTGATTTTTTTTTTTGCACGTCCACCCATACACGCTACATCTATGGAATCCCAGCTAAACGCGTTCCATTTCACACGGGGGGCGGGCGGCTGGCTCTAAATCGTCACCGTTATTTTCGATGGCGCCGTTTCCAAGCACGCGTCGGGCTGTCCGGGCGGCGAGGCGGGCGGGCGGGCGTTTTCTCGAATCGGTCATGTAGCGATTTTTTCCGCCGGCCATATTGAACTTTTGTGTAACTCGCGCTCGGAATGCATTCCGACCTGAATTCACCAAAAAAGACTAAAATTATCCGCTTTTTTCACCTTTCTCAAATGGTTCGGATACTTAACAGGACTACAAACTAGGAGTCACACAGCATTGGAAAGATGATTTGGTGTTCTTGCCTGTTCATCCATGAATATCATGTTTACTTCAAGTGATCTTCCGGTCATTTTCACTTTAAAAAGTCATTTTGAGCTGATTACTGTGTAACATTAACGAATTGCCATGTTTTATTCTTTCTTTCCTTTCTAGACTCGATCAACCCTACATCCGATCACGTAGGTTCACACGCAGTGAAAGATCAACATCTCAGCTGAGTTGTCCTAAAAACTCGTACCCGTTACGCAGCCTTCACCTCCGTCATTTCAGCCTTGGAGCGAAAAAGTAGATCATACTTGTGTTGAACCCCAATATACCCCTACACAATGTGCAACGCTGTAGGTATGGCGAGTTAATTGAACGTACACTTCGGAACCAGGGTTCCAGACTGCCCGTCCTAAATATGACTTCTTTTGTACAAGAAATCGCTATTTTTACGAAAAACCATTAACATATTCTGAAAGAGAAACCTTTTCCCATCAGTTTCATGTATTTTTTGTTGAGGTACGATGAACTTGTGATAAAATAATGCAGTTTATAAAGTTGGAGTCGGCTGAATTCTCTGTGTCGGCAATGAAACTTGGAGAATTTGAGTAGTTGGTCTGGCTCGGTCAGTTGATTCGGCAAATCGTCGAAAAAGGTTCAATATGCGCGTGCTCGCGGGTATTTCGTAATCGTTTCCGGGGATTTCCCTGCAATCTTACTGGCTTGTAGCCCGATAGGCAGAGTAGAGAACAATGTGATGTTCAAATCATGGTCCAAGCAACACTCCTAACTGTTTCAACACTCGTAATGAGACTTATAGCAAATCTATCCATTTTCACGCCGGGAACCTATATTGAACACATATTCGCATGTTTAAACCATGAGTGTCAACGTTTATGCCTAATTAAATCTCCAAAAACCTGGCAATTGTGAAGTTAATGGTATCAATTAATTATTGTATTGAGGCGCTATCGTTTGAAATTTAGAACAGTGGTTCTAAGAAAAACAAACACCGGTGTTCGGTTTAACAACTAACTAGTAGGCATATGCGTCCGGACGTGTTTGATAAATGATAATTAATAATAATGTATAATACTATAATGATAATAACAATAATTACAAACATAGAGTAGGCGCCACGGTCTTTCTAGCGAATATACACACTAAAGGTGAGACGGCTACGTGATTTCGAGAAAACGCCCGCCCGAGGTACAGTTACGCGTGCATGGAAACGGTGTCACTCGCGCTGGTCCGCGTGCAGCCGCCCGACGCCGCGTGCATGGAAACGCGGGTCTTAGGCTTCAGTGGCCCGAACGAATATATGGTACAAGTTTGTACAAGGTGGCAAACGTCTGAGAAAAAACACCTTGGGAGAGAGTATCATTCGACAAGAGCTCATCGAATCGATACCCTTGGTCTCGCTTTTTAAAGAAAAAATAGGGCATCAATATGTATTATTCTAATCCACTATGAGAAAGTAATAATTGGTTGTACCAGAATTCCTTATCTGTTATGACAAGAAGTGGTGGTGATGAAATAGGCGAATAGAAACCCACGGGGGACTGCAGGATGTCGTAGATCCCGCTTTAAAGAGTGTTGAGTATTCTCCCCAAGGTTTGACGGTCGGTTGCTGATAGGAAGACAGCAGGTGGTTGGAATTAGAGTGCGCGGGACAGGGAATGCAGTTGTGGACGTGGCGGTTCCGGGGAAGGAGGGATCAGTTCGCTAAGGATGGTTTTCACCTAATGGTACAGGGGCCTTATCAGTTGGCAAGTTGGTTAATTTCGGTGTGGAAGGGTTGTTAAACTAGATCCGGTGGCGAGGGTATCAGGTTCCAATACTGACAGGATTGTAAATAGTAGTCCACACAGTGGTATAGGGCGGACAAGCTAGATACAATTAGCGATAGGCATGTAGCAAGCTGTGTTTTTTCTGCGTAATCCAAAAGTATCAGAAATAATCTGATGAGTTCAAAATGTGGTCCAGGAACGCAAGGCCTGACGTAGTTGGAAGTACAGAGTTTTGGCTGAACAGTGAACTTTCCTCAGCCGAAGTTCACGTTCCGGCATGTTGCTGTTATAGGCAAGATCGGACTGATACTCTCCGTGTTGTGTCAGGCTGTTTAAGCAACTAGTGCGACCTCACCTGGATTATTCTGTCCGAGAATGGAATCCATATTCTTGGACAAGCAGGTAATTGAAAACGGTCAGTGGAGGGCCACTATTAACTCATGTCTATAGATTCACCTTACGACGAAAGATTAAGGCGTCTCGGTCTAACTTCGGGGAGCTGAGACGGATTCGAGGTGATTTGATTCAGTTTTTAAAATTGCTCATGGATTAGAAGGCCTTTCCTTCCACTATTTCTTTGAGTGTTTTTCCAAAAAGTTACCAGCCAATAGGGGTCATTGCCCCAAGCTTCGTGGTACACGCGTAGATTGAACCAGTTCGTAAATATTTTGCTCCTTCTTCGTAGATTTTATTAGTGGAATAGGCCTCTGCAGTTGTTGTTCTGAGTGTGAATGCGTTCAAGAACAGTCTTGATTTATTTTACAAGAATTGTGGGCGTATCTTTAGGCATCTGGGTTGTTCTTCTCATTGGGATGATGTGGCTTCGAGTTCTCTCATGAGGATTTGTCGTTACTAACCCTTTTTCATTAAACTAAACTACACTAATAACATATTTTCCACATA
This sequence comes from Sclerodactyla briareus, assembly GCA_026419785.1. Classification (NCBI taxonomy): domain Eukaryota; kingdom Metazoa; phylum Echinodermata; class Holothuroidea; order Dendrochirotida; family Sclerodactylidae; genus Sclerodactyla; species Sclerodactyla briareus. The sequence continues at coordinate 90,958 of JAODTK010005563.1, forward strand.
GTATACAGACACACTAACACCCACACATACTACATACAATATATATATATAATATATTATATATATATTATATATATATATATATATATATATATATATATATATATATATATATATATTATATATATTATATATATATATAGATTATATATATATATATAGATTATATATATATATAATATATATATATATACAGGAGTGGTCCACACAAATAAATACAGGAGAAACAACGAATATTGCATTAACGATGTCATACTGCTATATTGTCGATGTCACCAGACCCATCTTCCGGCAACATGCGAAGTACATACACCTCGTGTGTTACACTATATATCAAACAATGCCAGCTATCCAGTTAACAATTGTTGCCTAAAGCAACCACTGGAGATAACACATCCTTTTCTGTTTTATTTATTTATATAGATTAATATATATATTCATATATATATTATATATATATATATATATAATATAATATATATATATATATATATATATTATATATATATATATATTATATATATATATATAATATATTTGTTGGTCCTCAAATCTCTCAGAGATCAGCACCAAATTTTTATCTGAGTAGATGGATTACTGTATGAAAACAAGAACAAAACAGGAATTCGGTACACTTCAAATCTCTTGCTCTCTCGCAGTGAATAAACAAGGGCTCATTGCTAGTTGTTAGCGAAACATCTGTATAAGGTATGATGCTCTATACCACCATCAGCGACGAGAGTAACTATAGCAACCAAGTATACACAATTATTGACATTTTGTGATCCCTAAGTCTCTTAGAGATCGGCACTAATTTAATCTGAGTAAATGGATTACTGTATAGAAAAAAAAACAGAACAGAAATCGAGTACACCTTAAATCCTTTGCTCTCCCGCAGTGAATAAACATGGACTTATTGCTTAGTTGTCAGCAAAACATCTGTATAAGGTATGAAACTCTATACCACCATCAGCGACGAGAGTAACTAAATCAACATTTGTTGGTCCCCTTATCTTTTAGAGATCGGTACCTAATTTCATTTGAGTGAACGGATTACTGTATAGAAAAAAAAACAGAACAGAAATCGAGTACACCTTAAATCCTTTGCTCTCGCAGTGAATAAACATGGACTTATTGCTTAGTTGTTAGCAAAAACAGTTGATATGGTATGAAACTCTGTACCACCATCAGCGACGAGAGTAACTAAATCAACATTTGTTGGTCCCCTTATCTTTTAGAGATCGGTACCTAATTTCATTTGAGTGAACGGATTACTGTATAGAAAAAAAAACAGAACAGAAATCGAGTACACCTTAAATCCTTTGCTCTCCCGCAGTGAATAAACACGGGCTTATTGTTTAATTCTTAGCAAAGCATTTACATAAGATATGAAGGCCTATACCACCATCAGCGACGAGAGTAACTAAATCAACATTTGTTGGTCCCCTTATCTTTTAGAGATCGGTACCTAATTTAATCTGAGTAAATGGATTACTGTATAGAAAAAAAAACAGAACAGAAATCGAGTACACCTTAAATATTTGCTCTCCTGCAGTGAATAAACACGGGCTTATTGTTTAATTCTTAGCAAAGCATTTACATAAGATATGAAGCTCTTTACCACCATCAGTGACGAGACTAACTAAATCAACAAACAGATTTATTGACATTTTTGGACGCATGTCTGCAGTAGTTTAGACGATTTGATTCATAGGCTATTCTGCTTTCGACATGATGTTTATTAGCATCTATCGATGACTTAGCGATCTCTTAGAGAGATGAATCACGTGAACAGATAATAATAACTAATATTCTGAGTGAATTGATTAATGTAAAAAAAAAAAATAATACAATCAAAAAATTGAAACGGGGTGAATTACAGGATATTTATGCATTAGTTGAACGTGACTGTAATCTCTATTCGAATCTCATTTAACAAGGGAGTCTAATCTGATGCTCTAACGAACAAACGACCATCACAGACGGCTCCTCTGATCGACCGCAGTGAAATTCGCAAGCAGTCGCACGGAGCTCAGGGTCGCCGCTCGCGCTCACCGCAGCGGCGATCGTAATCGTTCCTGTAAATAACACATTAACACACTCCTTGTTCTGTTGTTGACGGAGACGTTTTTCATATTTTGTGTGCCATTGTTCAGTTTATGTTTCCTGGAAGTAAATTTTGTTAAACATAGAAATTAGTCCAGGTTTGATACAAATATCCACTGGATTTTTATCGACTGATGACCATAATTCCTTCTACAAAGTGAGGTTAGCGGTTTGTGAACTACAGGAATTAGCCAAAAGTCAACACAAATTCGGAGGTAAAAACAGCTTTTAATAAATCATCCCACGTGTGTATGTCCTGTACAGTAAGTTATTTTTGTAGCCTACTATTCACGCAGTGACATTTCAACCCCATGTCGTCTGTATGACTGCACTTCCCGGTCGTTCGTTCGTTTGTTTGTTGTTTGTTTGTCTATGTGTTTGTTGTTGTTTGTTTGTTGTTCGTTTGTATATGGGCTGAAGGAGGTATCCTATGCTGTACTACTTGCCTATCACGAGGTGGCCAAATGTTTTCGTTTTCTCACTCCACCGCGTTAGTTCTAGTTATACCAATTCACCTTATGTGCGGGTGATAATGAATCGCATTGCCCCGTAGATAGAGGTGCAATCTAGCCTCAGTAATCCAACAATGAAGCTCATATACTAAATTAACGATGATATGTAAAATACTCGAGATAAACAAATAAGGCATCATCCACCCTACGTATGAAATAGTCCCCCACACCAGGGCTGGAAGGCGTTAGCACTCCTTGCGTCTATAATAATAATAATAATAATATAATAATAATAAATAATAATATAATAATAATAATAATAATAATATATAATAATAATAATAATACTAATAATAATAATAATAATAATAATAATAATAATACTAATAATAATAATAATAATAATAATAATAATAGAGTCTTTATATAGCGCCCGTATCTAGCTAACAACTGCTGAAGGCGCTTTACAACATATTACATAGATATACTGGTACCTCTCGCATGCACGTTGCTTCACCTAGAATTTGTCTTGGTACAATTTCAACTGTTCAAGTTAAAGTAACAAAACTGTTTGTTGCTGGTACAGTGTTACAGGTGCAATCGCTTGTCGTTCGACTGTTCTTTCTTTAAATACACGCATTTATTTGCCATATCTTTTTCAGTAATTATAGGCCTAATATGTCCTTTAGTGGGATTTTACTCATCGCAAGGATTTTACTCCTTCGATTCTTCGGAGTGGCACTATTTCTAAGAGGGGAAATTTATCGCAATATTTCATCATCATTCACATAAAATAGTATTAAGTACATATAATAATTTCATAGAAGTTATATTTTCTGGTTGTTGCATCTTTCTCAGTTGAACGTTTAACGTTAGGTTTAGACTAGGTAATTCGGCACGTTGCTGCTTGTTTATGTGCCTACATTTTCTTCACTGAAACTCCTCGAAAAATAATAGAGGTAATCAACCCTTGCTTAGTTAATTCATGTCCTAAAATATGCTCAAAAGTTATATCGTCAATCATATATAGGAAGACAATCCCATGAGTTGCAGGATCTCATCGCCAGCGGTGAAAACAGTTTTTGTATCTTGTCTACCCAATCATACAGAATCAATGTATGTTTTGACCATTACTGGTCACAAAATCCGAAATCGATCAACCATTTTAATCACGATGAAATCGTGAAAAATCACGAAAATATTAAATTGCCCTAAAAATGCGGTTTCCCTCTACCTGCATTCCCAGTTTCATTATTAATTCTGCCTGAGAAAAAACAAACAACATAAACATATGTGTTGGAGACAATTGTTACTTGTGTAAGATTCCAACCATTACTGCTATGATACTGCTATACATTTCCGTTTCAGCCAAGAGCGTTCTGAATCTATTGTCTACATCGACGACAGTGTAATGTAGTGATTGTTGATGATGTGAAGTTCTATGCACCGACCCAAGACTAACTATTCACATTATACAAAACTTATTCCATTATGACCATTTGATTCCATTGAGACTCCGGTATCACCATCAAGATCAATATCGAAATTTGCGAAACACAATTGTTAGGAACCTGACCTACATGCGAATATTCAAACACTTACGCGCACAAACACAGACACCTCTTTGATGGAACCAAACATCCACCCCTCAGGAGGATGACACTTCTCGAGAATTAGTATCGTTACCATCCTCACGATTGACCAGCAAACAGTGAATAAGGTGCAGTTGCAAGTTGACTACTATAACTCATATGGCCAGTTTCATCCACAAAAGTTCCTTTTTCAGACATATAAAATGTGGCCCAGTAGTATCTGTGTTTTGGAGTACTAAAGAAAAAAAGGGAGGAGGGGAGCGGCTCAGCAGGTCCAGTAAAAACCAGAGAAAATCCTGTTCAAGTACTGGATTGTCACATCCAACTGGAAATCTTTAACAATCTCTTGACGGCGTGAAAAAACAGGGCAAAATTACGTGCACACTGTTTTTTTTCACCGTCATTCTAGAGAAAGCTGCAAAATCTATATAACGAAATTTGACAATCAAAACTAAGGTCTCATTCAAGCAAATTAGTCATACCGAAAATAAGAATTTTCATGAGGAAATTCAAAATTCCTTGAAGCATTTCCCTTAACAAGTATTTTACTCGGTGAAGGCTCTGCTGTACTAGATTGTGTTAGATTATGGTCTATATTCTATCAGGCTGATTCATTCAGTATAATAGCGAAATATAGGGCCTTAGGTTAGTCCTTGTTGTTCAAGTTGTTGTTATTGTTGTTGACAGTTAGGTCCCATGAAACCGGCAGCACAAGCGCCAGGACACTCCCCAGTTGCTTGGTTGCATTGGACGCCGCCATCGCAATGGCAGTCGAAGGCACATTCTAGGCCGAACGTATTTGGCGGCATGCTGTTGGAGAAGAATAACAAGAACGCACAATGTGTATTGATTCCTTGCCTTATTTTTGCAACACAAAACTTCCAGATGATACAGATACTGTGTAAGCTACATGCCAGAAATGAACCACACTCTGGCATCCAGCAGCTGCCAGTTTACAACGTTCCTGGATTCTGACCTCTGTTGCCCCCAGTTTAGTCTTGGACCAGACCCCAAACAATATGGATCACGAAACTCCATATGGCCAACCTACATACCAGGTATGAACCCTCTACACATTTGCTTCCAACAGTTATCGATTTTACAAGCGGCGTAAAACTGCCCACATCATCGCAATCGTTGCCCTCTGACAACGGCATCATACTTGATCTGTTTTCATTTTTGCAGAGAGGTGAGGGCAATGATCAATCAATTACAAACACATAATTAGTCCTTCACTCTAGCACCTCTTCGTTGAACTCCAAATTTGATTTAAAATGCAGTTGCCCTGTGCTGAACATTGGAATGCTTCTATCTGCTCTGAGGATGAATTGCGCATTCCATGAATATATAGTAATACCTAGTGATAGTACCTGGCTGGATTCAGACCTCACACAGGCAGATGGTGCAGGACAGATGTTTACTATTTCGAGCGTGTATCTAAATACGAGAGCGCCATATAGGCATTCAGGTTTTTTCTTCTTCAACTTTTTCAATTTTCTAGATCTGGACTGTAACGTTAGTCTTGAATTAGGCGTGAGTTAGGCTTTGGCCTAACGTTAAGCTTCCAAAGTTGCAGTTTGTAATGTTAATGTCATTAGGCTACCAGTACTACTTACTAGGTAGCTATGGTCACGGGCCCTCTCAAATCTCAAATAATATATCCTGGTAGGCGTATAATGATGATTTCCTAGGACACAGAGGGACAATTAACTTAAATAGAGCCTACATATTTACATTAAATATCATTTAAATTGGACACAGCATGAAGAATATCTGCTCTTTATCTGTAGCCATCCTACATGATAGATGAGCACTATATTATTGTGCTGACCAGTCAGGGGTGTTCTACAAAGATTTCAGACTGGCCCCTGGTGACCTTTGACCTTGTCTGACCATTAACCATACTCCACATGGCTATGCTACATAACTGATATGCTCACATTTTTGCATTGAACAGTACTTGATGTGTACCCTTGTTGACCTCAGGTGACCCCTGTATATATAAGTGTGAGCCCTCCAAATCATTGCATTGAACTTTTTTACCCCTGTTGACCCGGTGACCCCCAGTGAACCCCAAAACAACAGGAATCATCCACTCTATAAAACAATATACATGCCCTGAATGACCTTGACCTAATGCCAAAATCAATAGGCTGTTTGTATATAGCTTTGCGCATCGTCATTGCCCTCCGAAATTGGCAAGTGTGTTTAAATTCTCAATAGCGGGCACACAAAGTTACACAGTATTTCAATGGAGTGACAGCGGAGTGAGCAGACTGTTTGAAAACTTGCCTCATTAGTCATTCTTCGACAACAGAATCCTCCGATATTAGGCTTCACGTGGAAAAAACATGGTTTATAAGTACTTCCCGCGAACATTTGCATGAAATCCAATCATGAGACAAAGGAAATGTCAAGAAATTTACCGGTTTTTTCAATGACGGTTGTGTTTTCACACACAAATAAAAAACTTGGGAAATCCCTAATTTTTTTGTTTCCCCCATGTAGAATACAATCGTCCTCCTCATTGTTTCTGTCAGGCGTTTCGCAGTCCGCGCTGATTTTTAGGTAGAGAAGTCAAATAATTACGCTCTATTTTTGGTATATGATGGTTTGCTGATGGGCTGCGCGAGAGATTACATAGTATGGTTATTGTTCGAACTCAGATGTTTTTTGTCATGTTGTCGAAAATTTCCAACCGGATAATAATTCATACAGATTGACACTCCAGTGAAACCTGTGGACAAATTCCTGTGCAGGCAAAGGTGGGTTTATGCTGGGCTTTCTTATGGCTCCAAGAAACAGCCAATATTGACACAATGAACTAGACTAACCTGATAATGCTAGCACATAATACAGATGAATAAATAAGCTCCAATAGGGGATACACTCGTATTTATTATATAATTCCCAAAACAGTGTTCGAAAATATTACAAAGCAAGAAAGTCAAAAGGCTTAGTGACCCCTTGACTCATTTCTACACACAAGGGCAAATGGGAGATTGTACCAGCTCATTATGGGCAACATAATGTCCGATTAATTTCCCATTTTCCTCACAAATAATGTTATCTTGATAAACCATCGTGTTCTGTACTCCTGATGAGAAAGCTACACACTAATAAAAAAATATATATCACTCTTTCTCACTGTCTTACACAGGATACCTTCGCTCCTGATATTGAAGGAAACCACACACCTATTTCCAACTAGATCATGCCAAGTATACTGTTTAGGTCAACACGGATTCTCTGCCTTGGCCTGCGGTGACCTCAGATGAGCTCGGGCTGACCCGACACCAACATGGTTCCTGTGGCTCATTATGGGGATCAAACATACCAAGTATGAGCTTCATTTATCCAGGTGGGGGTCGAGTCATCATGTTTTCAAGCCAAAAGTTTGCCAAAAAATCATTTTTCACAAATTTCCAAACGACCTGAACCAAAAACAATAGGGCTGACCTGATCTCCATAAGAAAGCTACACATCAAATTCCAACCTGATAAAACCAACCACTCTGTACTTATCATGTTAACAAGGTGTTGTCAGACTTTGACCTATATTGTACCTCAATATGACCTCTGACCTGAGACCAAATCCAATAGGGCTCATGCACTCATAATGGGAACACACATCCATATGTATGTATCATGAATGAGCATCATTCATCTACGTGGGGTCGAGTTTATCGTGGTTTCACAACAAGCGTCACACACACATCACACATCACTTGACTGCATATATTCCTAGATGGGTGTTTGGCGGTCGGTATGGGTGTATTGGGGGTATTTAAGAGTGGCATAGTATAGTCAATTTCCAAGCGTTTAAGATTTTTTGGCAGAAGGTGGGGTCCCCTGCATGGGAAGTCAACAAAAAATACTCACCTAACATAACAACCCTGGAATTTGGGGTGAGGTTGGTATTTTGGCGTGTCAGAGAACGCTTAAACTACCTACATTCGTGGACAAATAGATGGTACAACTAGCTCCCCCGACCCCCCCTTTTTCAATGTTAGAGATCTCGGACGACTTGGAATCAACAATGTTAGTCAACGGCCAGAGTCAGCAACCTTGAAGAGGGGCGGGGGTGTCCGTTCTCCCGACAAAGTAGTCTCATTAATTTATTGTCATACTTTTGCTTTGAGATTGTTCGGAGCGCTGTACAAATGTACATAACGTACATACAGAGGGCGTTAAGGTGTATAACTGTTCCACGAACTGGACAAGTCTAACAGATGAATTCGCGTGCGCGGTCTAGAATCGGGGACAAAATTAGGTGAAGACAAACCATCTCCCCGACACCCCCCTGTCACTGTTGGAGATCTCGGACTAACTTGTAACAACATTGAAACGGGGGAGAGGGGGATGCCGCAAACCCGTTTCCATTGGTTCAAAATCCGTGTCCAGCGACAGTTTTGTCCACGATTGTAGCTCTCCATGTGCCAGTGACAACAGGCATCTTAATCCCAAGAGCCACAACTCCCGGACGGAGAGGGGGCACTGGGGCATGGGGAGGAGGGAGGTGGGCGGTGGTACGCTCAATAAAATTACTACCTCTGTAATGCCGTGACAGCACCCACCCTACACCCTACGGGCAAGGGATGGCCCACGTCGTGTGGGAGAGGCACATGAGAGTGAGGGGGTATAATCGGGTATAACATAGTGTGGTTAAGTCACATCTCGCATTTATGCACCTAGTATTAGCCCAGTGAGGAGGCAAACACGTCTCAACATTGCCAATGGTATTTTATCATGGCACGACTTCACACTTGTCAGGCTCCACTAATATGTTCTTCCAAAAACCACAACCTGACAGACACTGGTGTATAACAACACAGATCAGTCAATGAATAGCCAAAAAATGGAATTCTATACGTAAGCATGTTAAACTCCAACCTCAACAGGACGACTTGGCCTTTTCCTGGAAAGTGTTCGAAAGCAGTGAATCTATCTCATCTATCTCATCTATCTATCGATTCTATCGATCTATCTATCTATCTATCATCTATCTATCTATCATCTATACATCCATCCATCCATCTATCCATCTATCATCCATCCATCCATCTATCTATCTTCTATCTATCTATCTATCTATTGATTATCTATCATCTATCGATCTATCATCTATCTATCCATCCATCCATCAATCCATCCATCCATCCGTTAATCCATCCATCCATCATCTATCTAAGCAACGATGTTGTCCTCCTTCTAGGTAAGTGGAGTGATGCGTTGGTTAATATAGGGGCGCACTGGAAAACGGCCAGTTCCAGCTGCAGGTTAGTTACAGGTCATGTGCGAGTTCCGCATATTGATGCACACTCATTGACTGCATTAGTGCTTCACCATCTACATGTGATATCAGTGACTGAATGCAACGATGAATACATTTCGGGATTGGCTATGAATTGTGAATGAGCCCCATACCAAATCGTTATCTTAACTACAATTCGAAGTGCCATATATGCTACGCTTTTGTTGAGGCGTCTGAAACTTCCCCACCCTACCACAATATGGCCTGGGCGTATAGGCTACGTAATCCACGCTGGTTATGATTAGGAACATCTGTATTCATATAAGTTAGTGGCGCGCCACAAGTATGTCGTTGAGGGCGTCTTAGTTTTTCCACATGAAAGTGGTTTGTCTTGCGTATGCAAATCCAGCATACGAATCATATCTGGTAAGTACCGAAGATGATTAAAACAATCCAGATCATAAACATGTATAGTATACGTGGGAAAAAGTTAGGGTGGAGTAACTAAACGTTATAGTATACTTACCCTCGATACAATGAGGCATTTGCAATTTCCCCGGAATACACATAACCACGGGGTCCGGGAGCACAGTGCATTATGTATTTACATCCATCATACGATTATGACAAGGTTGGGACAGTCAGCATGAGGTTCGGCTGACTGTTGTGCTCTTGGTAAGAACTGTGCCGAAAAAGTGAAAACGATGTTATTTTACAATACACCACACACATGCACCTACACGCACGCACACACACACCACGCACAAATATCCACATCTTTGGTGGAATACGAGGTCGTGTGTTTTTCACACTACCTGTCGAGGAGGAAACGTTACGGTATATGTACATATCCAATGCGTTCCCTCCGAATAAGCCAGGCGATACGATCTTACATGGCACCGAGAGGAAAAGCTTTTTATCTATCTATCTATCTATCTATCTATCTATCTATCTATCTATCTATCTATCTATCTATCTATCTATCTATCTATCTATCTATCTATCTATCTATCTATCTATCTATCTATCTATCTATCTATCTATCTATCTATCTATCTATCTATCTATCTATCTATCTATCTATCTATCTATCTATCTATCTATCTATCTATCTATCTATCTATCTATCTATCTATCTATCTATCTATCTATCTATCTATCTATCTATCTATCTATCTATCTATCTATCTATCTATCTATCTATCTATCTATCTATCTATCTATCTATCTATCTATCTATCTATCTATCTATCTATCTATCTATCTATCTATCTATCTATCTATCTATCTATCTATCTATCTATCTATCTATCTATCTATCTATCTATCTATCTATCTATCTATCTATCTATCTATCTATCTATCTATCTATCTATCTATCTATCTATCTATCTATCTATCTATCTATCTATCTATCTATCTATCTATCTATCTATCTATCTATCTATCTATCTATCTATCTATCTATCTATCTATCTATCTATCTATCTATCTATCTATCTATCTATCTATCTATCTATCTATCTATCTATCTATCTATCTATCTATCTATCTATCTATCTATCTATCTATCTATCTATCTATCTATCTATCTATCTATCTATCTATCTATCTATCTATCTATCTATCTATCTATCTATCTATCTATCTATCTATCTATCTATCTATCTATCTATCTATCTATCTATCTATCTATCTATCTATCTATCTATCTATCTATCTATCTATCTATCTATCTATCTATCTATCTATCTATCTATCTATCTATCTATCTATCTATCTATCTATCTATCTATCTATCTATCTATCTATCTATCTATCTATCTATCTATCTATCTATCTATCTATCTATCTATCTATCTATCTATCTATCTATCTATCTATCTATCTATCTATCTATCTATCTATCTATCTATCTATCTATCTATCTATCTATCTATCTATCTATCTATCTATCTATCTATCTATCTATCTATCTATCTATCTATCTATCTATCTATCTATCTATCTATCTATCTATCTATCTATCTATCTATCTATCTATCTATCTATCTATCTATCTATCTATCTATCTATCTATCTATCTATCTATCTATCTATCTATCTATCTATCTATCTATCTATCTATCTATCTATCTATCTATCTATCTATCTATCTATCTATCTATCTATCTATCTATCTATCTATCTATCTATCTATCTATCTATCTATCTATCTATCTATCTATCTATCTATCTATCTATCTATCTATCTATCTATCTATCTATCTATCTATCTATCTATCTATCTATCTATCTATCTATCTATCTATCTATCTATCTATCTATCTATCTATCTATCTATCTATCTATCTATCTATCTATCTATCTATCTATCTATCTATCTATCTATCTATCTATCTATCTATCTATCTATCTATCTATCTATCTATCTATCTATCTATCTATCTATCTATCTATCTATCTATCTATCTATCTATCTATCTATCTATCTATCTATCTATCTATCTATCTATCTATCTATCTATCTATCTATCTATCTATCTATCTATCTATCTATCTATCTATCTATCTATCTATCTATCTATCTATCTATCTATCTATCTATCTATCTATCTATCTATCTATCTATCTATCTATCTATCTATCTATCTATCAATCCCCTGGCAGAAGGCCACCAGTGGTAATTTCGAAATTCGGTTCTTTGACCACTCTTTTTTTACCTATATTAACGATCACGATTATTCTGTGTTATTCAGAGTCTGAAAAATGCGGGCGACAATTGTTCCGAAGGGACCGATTCTCCAAATTGATCGTCCGATTGACAAATGGTTCCAACGCTGATGATAGGCGAAAGGTGATTCATGTCGGCTATCATTACGCCAACGCGACTTTCAGTTTATATAGTCCAGAAAATCATTTGGTGTGGAAGTCAGGGAGACCATAGTGCGTATTGCGGAACCTTGCAAGCAGTGTGTAGAAGATGCTCAAAAAGGTTATTGGAGTCTCGGCTCAATCGAATGTCCAATATCTTGACCAAGACATTGTTGTCAGGCTGTTCAGCCGTTGGTAAGACCTCACCTAGAGTGGAATCCTCATTCGCGAAAAAAAGGGGAGTGGCTGCTGACTGAGAACGTTCAGAGATTAGTTTACCTGTTTACTGTCAGCGAGACGAGGTCAAAAGGGCAATAAGATTGGGGGGTTGCCTACGGGAGGGAAGAGGGGGTCCTTAAACAAAGCGCTAATCGACTGGTCCCCCTGGAGAATGGTGAAGTCCTGGCGTAGCATATTATGCAATTTCCAGGTTTCATTGAAATAATCCGAAACCAAAGGAATTCGGGAATTCATGGTCTCCTGGTTATTCAACTGAAATGTTGTCTCGACGCAAGTGAGCGGCCTCGTTGATCCCGCTGGAGTAATTTTATAAAGAGGCAAAACTCTGTGAAGAAGACGTGCTGAAGTATATAATGATGTGGCGCCAGTGAGGATGGTGGTCTGGATTGTCATATTTAGTCATATTGTTAAAGGCGAAACTTGCCGGGTTAGGAGGATCATTGGATGGACCTTCTGCTTTCTCGAAAATACTGAGTTTTGAGAAATGTCGACGGATATTGGTATCGGTATGGTATGATTGTATCGCCTATGAAATCAAAAAATTTGCTGAGATCAGGATGGTAGAAACCATTCCTTCACTGAAGATAATTAAGAACCAATTTTCCACTAGAATTGCTTAGATATAAGTGTTTTGAGCGTCAGAGTCTTTTGAACGATAATGGAGATTCACTCAATTATGGGGAATTATTCTAAACTATACTAGAGAAACGTCCTTTTACAGAGTTGACATGGCTTCATCAAACAATACTTCGTTCGTGGAGACTGACCATTTTATTCCGCTGTTGCCATAGCAACCGACAAGACAGCATATTATACTGGTGCGCTTGTCTTCGGTTGGTAAAGTCTGTGAGTACATGTAAACTACTTGTAGCTAGAGATATGTGAGGCGCCTTACGTAGTTGTGGCAAGTAGGATATGACGGATTTTAAATTATTTTTCATCTCCGATCACGAGGGTAACCCCTCCGGAGTCCAGTTTATTGCTGAATTCTGTCAATTTAAATAGATCTTTAATAGCCAAACATCGGACAATAGTGAGGTTTTCTGAAAACAACAAATACATTCTACTTCATACTCACGTGTGTTACACGTGTCACCGGAAAACCCAGGTGGACAAATGCAGGTCCCGAACACGTCGTGGCAAGTACCCCCGTTAAGACACGTAGGGCAGGGCTCTTGACAACCGGGCGGGCCAAAAAAAAACCATCTTGGCACTCTGCCAAGAAAATACCACAATCGTTATATTTAATCCGAGGTTTATATGGCCAAGATTGATCTATATAAAATGTGAACGATAGAAAAAATTGCATGTTTTTGAGCTGAGATCAGGCATTTCATTACCGCATGGGTACCCTAATAATGTATTCAATACATGGGTTAACCTAAACTACAGCGGTAATTGAAATCCATCGTGATTTCGCGACTGTCACATATACCCCCACCCCCACACCACACTGCGGGCGCCCTTTGCCTAAAACTTCGGCCGTATCCTGCGACTGTTGGCTGAGCTGCGAGCCAAAACTACCACCCCCTCAGCCAACAGTAATCATTTCTCATAGTGATCGGTATAAGACCAGATGGTGACCTTTGACCATTTGAAGGTCAAGGTCAGAGGTCATCAAAGGAGCCTGATGAATTATGTTTAAAATTGCAGAAAGCATCTTCTGTTACAAATCAAATTGGATTTCCTTAATGCTAGCTTTCTTTTGTCATAGTAGTATCTTTGGCGTGTTCCGAAATTCAGGTCAGGAGTCATTGAAGGGATATTAGAGGCAATTTTTGTTCAAATTGTATAATCACGTGCAAATTACAAATTTGGCCTTTAAATAGTCATGTGAATGTTGAAAAACCACTTGAAGGCCAATTTTTTTTTTGCAAAATGTATCTCTTCCTGCAGATCAAATTTGACTGTCGTTGCTCGGTCTGTGTTATCATTGACTCGTACCATCTACGGGGTGTTACGGAATGTAAGGGGCACAATTCTGTTCAGAATATACAATCATGTGCAAATTGCATCACCCATCCACATTTTGTCTTTCAGCTCCCAATTGTCCCCTCCTTGACGGATGTTGGTCAAACTTAAACACAATGTTCATTGACTGCCGATGCATCATTGACCTAGCAAGGGCAAGGTCAAAGATAATTAAATGGGCATAACATGCCTTTGTTTTTTTTTTACGACGTTTGGTCAGTGTTATCATCACATCACAAAATTGTTCGGGAATTTCAGGTCAAAGGTTTAAATTAAAAAGGCTTATTGTTGAAATTGTGGAATGAGCTGCAATTTCCACAACGCCTGATGTTGACTAAAGTTGCATTGATCTACATTGTGCTTTCTGCAAAAACGTAGACATATCATTTGTCATCTCTGCGCGGTTTGAGGGCCACTCACCGTTGGTGCTCTATTTTGTCAGCTGCCTCCAAGACTCATACGGTATAGGGCAATGCCTCTTTAGCGGCACCTAGAGTGGGGGTGGTGTACATACACGTCAGCGGATACATGTAACTGCCAACTCCTCGTTCGTTCCTGCTCCAATCCCTCCTCCTAACCTCGATCACCCGCGTGGGAGGCTGGCGCTCTAGTACCAACTACGGACGAGTGAAAATTGAGTGAACTTGAGGAATTGCATACATTATGCCAAATTAGACCACTCAATTGGCATATGCCCCTGCACGGGGGCATAAACGGTTCAGGGGATATCGCGATTGCACGTGAATGAATGCACTTGATGATTTCCAGTGAACCACCTCTTCACCCTTAAGATCTACAAAGCGGGAGAAGCACCATGACTACACTCTTTCATATAAATCAGATGAACAATTTCATCACATTTGTTATCAAATGTTTGTGTCGACGCTACGGGTAAATTAATGGGTCTGTGGTTTCCAGCCGAATCCCCACGTTTCATCATTCACTGAAAACAAACGAACTATAATTGAAAATAAATTATTCGAATTAGACTACCTAATTAACATTTATTATTCCCTAAAATGAATCTTTTCATAGCTACTATATGAACCGAGATGTATTGCCAACGCTTCTACCGATAAGGAGATTTCCTATACACGAACTCTCAAGATGAATATCCAATCTGATACAACTAAGTATGGCCAATCGGGCCATGATCATGAACCTCCACATTAAAGGGGTAAAATGAAGGCGTTCTCGGTTCAGGAGATCTCGCAATGCACACACAAACAGACAGAGATAGACGCGCTACACCACGACAAAGTGGACTATTTAATCTTTCCTATGCCAAAGTTCAGATCACTAGCTTCTGAAGATCCATGTGAATGTCTTGGTCTCTGTTCAGTTTCGGATAACTTTCAATCAGACCCTAAAATACACAAATACGGTTTGCCTCACAAGTTATTTATTCCGACCAGAAGAAACCAAAAAACCAATTACTACAGAAACAATAGGCCATTGTACTCTCCACCAGATAGATTCACTCATAGAATTTCATCGTTGTGTACTCTATGATACTTACGGATTTAGGCCACCCTACAATGTAATAAAAATGATCCCCAGACTTTCAAACGATTACGCGATTCATAATAGGGACAACGTTTTATACAAACATTGTGAAGGGAAATGCACAAATTAGGATGAGGTTCTCGCAATGTTAATTAAGTGAGCAGTTTGCAATTCCATGTTTTTAACCTTACCCCCACAAACACTTAAGACACAGAGATTGGTTTTGGTATTCGTTAGTTTCTAGAAAATATGACTGCATGGAAGTAAAAAACGCCTTCCAGGTCTAGAATCAGAGAAGCGGCAAACTGGATGTCCTGACTATCATGGTTGGTTACAATGTTCGCGCCTTTTGACTTGGTGAACCCTATGATTTTGTCTTCTTTGCATATTTGATAAGCTGTTCATAGGGTGTACATCGGTTTTATTTTGTGCACGTCTCATTCTCATAAATTTTCATACAGGAAGTCAGGCTGGAATTTAATTGTATTGAAATGGAAGTACTCTCACATAGTCACCGGCCACTACCATTCACGACCCTAGTGTAAGAACGTGATTAGATGGTTCGTTCGTTCGTGCCATTGAATATAAAAACCCCGACTGATATAACATGGAATTCTACATGGCGTGTTGAATGATGATTTGGACCATCAAGTAATAAGCATCTTGACGCCAACCTGTCTTTATATCACCTTCATACTAGCGAACAGTTTCAGGCACTCTGCGCGACGAAACCGAGCGATGCGCGTGATGTGCGCATCGTTGCATCGGGTGAACCATACGGCCGTAATTTAATTTTAAGAGAAGAAGGAACCTTTGCGAGGCGTTATGTGGTGATTCTCGAGTGGAAGTTCATACATAAATTGTGGTTATCAGAGCACTCTTCATCCAATGACAGTGTAAGGCGCCCAAGTTGCGTCAACATCTTAGCTAAGATATATGCATGAGATACAAGGGTCAACAAGCGAACAAATGCTGACGGTACATGCCGTCTACTATGGTGATGCGTCCTCGTTCAATCCGTACATCGAGATCACAAACCTAACCGAACGATGAGTCTTAAGTAGGACCAGTCGTCTTATGATCCTCCGCGGATTAAACGCCTTCGTAGGATTACCCTGTCCTTTAGCTGGACATTGTCGATTGTGACGTTAGTGAGCCCATTCCATTTCTTCTTCACCGGGCCGTTCACCGCCAGCGTATCAATGATTCTCAGTACCGTCACTTCGACTGACAGGTCAGTCGCTGTCTTCGATACTCCACCGTCTCGTGAAACGGCTGAAACGGCAAATGCGAGAATGATCTATGGGATACAACGAACGTCGTATGAAGAATTAATTAATCCCATTTCTCAACAAGACATGTGTAGGCGGGTAAACCGCCCAAGTGAGATCCCGCTTTCGAGCAATCATTGGAAAGAGAAGTAGCTAACACCCCTAAGACCCCTATTTTGGTCAGAAACCAAGAAACTTAATCCACCAGTTTTGTTGTAATCCATGGGAGGAAGCACATTGAATTATGCAAATGACACACAATGGCTTTTTTGAATGACTTTAACTTTGTGAGGAACAAAGGTAATCCACATCCACCAAGTTTAGTTTTTGTTTAATCTGACAAAAAGTGGAAAATCGCTAAATTTCGCAAGTTTGATCTCCGATGACCTGAAATGACCACTCCACCATTTTTGGGGATCAAAGATAGTCTCTTCCCACCAAGTTTCGTCAAATGGACGAAGTTTGAAAAATTCTAAATTTCGTTCAAAATTGGACCTTTGATGACCTTTGAATGACATGCCACATTTTTGGGAGGGATCAAACTAAGTCCCTACCCACCAAGTTCAAATCCGACTGACTTGAAAATTCGCGAAAATTTTGCAATTTAGCGGCCCCCAGCCATTGGCAGCGATGCCCACATTCGAACTCATCCGAGATTTCACTAGGCGGACATGTGTCCTAAGTTTCAGATCAATCGGATAAGCGTTAAAGAGTTATGGCGCTACGACTAAAGTTCCGCGGCGCAGGCAGGCGGAGCCTGGGACGGCGGATACACACCCAAAACCCATAATATCCCCAAACAATTACAGTGCGCGGGGGATGGGGGATATAATAACCTATTAAGGTTACCGAAAGCTGCGGGACCGCTGAGAGGCACGGGGTTAGTCCCCAAAGACAAAATGCGTTTTGTTTCGTTTTTCCTTCCCCGTAGGTGCAATCCTGTTCTCGATACCCCAAAGACCTTTTGCAGCTGTGGTCGCGTAAGTAAGACCCACCGGACAGACTATTGTAGTTTCCGTCCGGCACCAAACCCAGGTGAGTTTGTATATGTCACAAATCACGTGAGGAACTGTTTGTATAACACATTGCAGTGAAAAAAGTGACTTACAGACGAAGAAATATTTATGTAGTACAAAAGGTCTATAAGCATTACAGAAATTATAGGAAGGTGTGTGGTATATGGAAACATCTGACCACTACTAGATTTTAGAATTATACATATAATGTAAAATAGTGCACATTCAGAGGGGCCAAAAAAAAAAAAATAAAAACACGCGTATTCTTACACAATGAAATTGGGGGGAGTGAAGCGCGGTTGAGAAAACGTGGTTATCCAGAGTTTTCGGAACCAGAATGGAAGCCTTCATAGCGGGTTGGTCAATGGCGAGTTATATCTGTGTATGGGTGATTAAATATATTACAGCTAGTGTACGTTACTTAGGCGGACAAAAACTACCTGTCATTGCTGGGGTGGACGGAAAGGTTGATGCCAATATGAAATGGTGGCATGCATGTCACTGAGCTCACCTTATGATGAGCATTTGTTATATTAAGTTGTGAACAATAGTGTGGCGAGGATCCACCCCAGCTACTAATGTCAGTAGGGAGTTGAAGGGAAACGTCAGGCCAAATTAAACTCTTCTTGGTTTGTTATAATGTTAAAGAAATAAAAAAAAATCATGCGAATCACTTTGTTCCAGGTTATGAGCTGTTCCGGGTGGGAAAGATAAGGTTCCTCAAATTTCATACAACAATCAGAATTCATTTGCAGGGTGTATATTATGGCATGGATAACCAGAAGCGGACGAGCCTACATAGGTATGACCAATCGCAAATACCTCCTGGTGATTTTTTTTTAATTGTGCAGCTATAGCTACCCTATGAGGTAGATTTCCAGTAACCGAATTTAGTACCCGAGTTTGGATTGACAATAGCGGGAATCGCGCACGGTTCGATGTTAGTTTCCTTCGAATATACACTTTATTACGCCGAATCGAGTGCCAGGAGTGACTTTCTGTCACAGACCTGGTGAGAGACCGGACTTCCCCATTGGTTCCACCGTGGTAGGTCGCGCTGGCAGGAAGGCCCACGTGGAACTTGTCTTTCGGGGCACAGGTGGTCAAACCTGAGCTGTCGCTGCCGAATATGTTGTTCCCTGCGCATCGCCGTCGTAAAATCCTCACTGGGTAAGCAAAGCTGCCGGGCGATGTAGTGCGTATGACGAAGACAGGTGTAGTGGGGGCATGGTGTTGATGAAGTGAAAGATAGGGTTTGAGGAGGAAAATGTCAAATATCAAAATTTATTTTAACATGATGTCCCTTGTGCAATAAAGACCGGTATCCATTCTCGACATGCCTGTAGTGAACGTCTGGTTGGAACTGGAATTGAGGAGCAGCGAAGCAGCAATGGCAATTGAAGATGGGACGACCACATTGTGGAGGTTGGTTGAAGAAAATTGGAGAGTAGGCACGGTATGTAAAATATTTTTCTGAGCTGTAATGATTGGACATTCCGAAATAGTTCAAGCCAAAGCAGACGTTCGGGGAATAGTACTTTTTTCGCAAAGTGTTATCGATGAGTGGAATAGACCTCCCAGATGTGTTTTTGTTTGAGAAGGGCTGCCTTAAAACAGGCTTTGACTTCCAAGAATTGTGGGCCGTATTCTTTCCAAGGACTGGTCTGAATTTTGGTCATAAGGGGGCTGTGGTAATGGATTCCATCCTCTCTAACCCTTCAAGTAAAACCTAATCCAATCTAAGTAGGCCTATAAGCTTGGCTTGAGGCAGTTGCAGCTTTAGAAATTTATATTGTTATTAAGGTTCGAAATGAGAAACAAACAGCACTAAGTTTAGAGAGGTCCTGACGTAAGAGGTACGTGGAGTGTGCTGTGCCAACGAACTTGAAATGAGAACTAAGGAAATCGGCTCTAAACCCTTCTAGCGGACGCTGATGCTATACTGGGGCCATAACAAGGAGGAGTTGTGAAGCGCACTAACAATACAATCACTCTGAGGCTGCATCACCACGTCTGGGTACTAGGATCAAACAGGTGGTACCAGAGCCACTGACGCCGTTTGAAACAACAGGTAATGAGCCAAAAGCCCTGTCATTATAGAAGAGAAGACAATAAAAAAGTCACAAGAGTCTAAATGAACCTCCACAAAGCCTATATCATAACTACAAGGGTTCCAACCTCGACTCGCTTGAAGCACACTAAAAAAAACAATTGTATTTGGTTAAATGAGCCACTGCATGTGACACACCGGCGTCAGCAAGCATAGGGCCGTTAGCGTGGGTTGACCGGGGACTAGCGCAGCCAAGCATAGTGCCGTTAGCGTTGATTGGCCGGGGGGGCCTAGGTATATCCATGAGCTATTAATTAACTGGAGAGGCAACGCGTGCAATTGTGTAGCAATTTGAAAAGGTCCCCCACACTAGGACTGACACGCGATCACCTTCTGGTGCGTAATTGTTTTGACAATTCTACGGTATGCGCTACTCTACCGGGACAAATTGAGGCAGACCAAATTTCCCTGCTGAACACGGACTGACACGCGGATTACAATTCGTGCGTTATATCGTTTTTGATCAACTACGGTCGTGGTACTCTTTCGGGGGACATTTTCAGGTAGGCCGTCTGGAGACAATGCCAAAACGGCGTAACTGCGATTTACACCCGGCGTCAGCCTAGCATAGGGCCGTTAGCGTTGGATTGCCGGGCTAGCCTTCAGCCTAGGTAGATACCTCGAAAGGAACGCACCACAGAGTCGGAGTTCCAACGATGACGGCCCTATGCTGAGCTGCCGTTGGTGTGTAAGATGGCAGTTACGCGCGGTTTTGCATTGTCTTCGGGGCCCGTATTCACGAACATTTGCGTAAATATTTGCATACGCAAAACTTACGAAGTCCGTACGCACTTTCGTAATCGTATTCACTAAGCATTCTTACGCAGTTAGTAAGGGTCAAGTTAGCGAGAGTTGATATTCGTGCGTAGACAATCGAAGCAATCGTTACAAAGGAGTGAGAACGCCGATTTTCCAATGTGCGTCAGACAACGATGTGGTTTCTGAGAAACGGAACATCAATTTCGCACTCACGGGTACTCGTGGTTGTATTAAACGCAATTCCCAATGAAAGAATAGGCAACGCGTGCTGAATCCCTTCGTACCGAATTTGCAAGTTGCATACTGCTCCACCAAGGGCTAATTGTACTGCTACGCACCGCACACCGCCCAGCCTCCCTATATCGGCTTTTTAACGCTAAGAGAGCTTCGGGTACTCACCCAGCAGTGATAGCTTAAATAATAATAAACATTGTCAAATAAGTCATGAAAAGACGCCGGTCTCTTCTTTGGCGTCCTTTTTCCCAGGAGAGCCTGTGTTTTGCACTGAACTTTCGCAAGAATAGCGCCCGGTGGTGTCGGTCCCTACGACAGGGAAATATCTTGCGTAAGGTACGAACAATATTACGCTACGCAATGTTTCGTGAAACCCCTTTCGTAAAAATACGCTTCCCTAATTGGACTTACGCAAGAAAGAAAAAATTGCCGAAACTGGAGAAATAACAATGAAATTAACAAGGAATCTTAAACCAATTCAAAAACGTCCAAACCCCCCCCCCCCCCCCCCGACAATTTAAGACATGGATCTACTTTCCAACCCTGACGAAAATCCCCTCGCAATTTGTATTACAAGGAGAAATGTCCGCCCCCTAATGATGAACATATACCTCCTCCCCACAAATTAGACGGCAAACTAGGAGGAGGAACCCTTCAGCACGAACATCGGGTCCCCCAGAGTGACAGTGCGAGGGCATTATTTTTATAGCATACCGGCTAACTCCTTGCGATCAGATGGAAATGACCCATTGATACGTTATCTAACCATATAGGTTAGTTGATCATGACTACAGTGCAAATAATAACACCACCAACTTCACCGTGGACAACAATACGTGATTGATATCTCTTGGGCATCAAATGTGCAAATAATAACGTTGCAAATAAAACACCGACAATTTCCTTTCACCGTGGTACCAACATACGTGAGGATAAACTCTCGGCCTCACAAATGCGTGAACATATACTACAAGACATCGAAGAAAGAGTGACTGAGAAACTGACAAGAAGACTATCAGAAGAATAAAACAGCACTAGACTGAGAAATTTCAATCACACCGAAATTGGCAATGGAAGTGGAGAAGAAATTAAGTAGTAGGAGGAAGTTTGTTTGGAACGAAAGTTGTTTGGAACAACCTTGTGTATATCAAGTACAGACCTCGGTTGTATACTTGTTAATTATATCCGCACTTGGGATATTAGGTTTTGCATTCGTCTTCTCCGCCCGCCGCCGCTTGAAGATTAGATAGAACTGGTTATGAAATTTACGCAATTGGAAATTAAAACACGCGCGGGAATTGAAATGTGTTTCAGCGCAATGTAATGCGCGTGTCACAGAGAGACGCGGATGGGTTGATACAAATTATTTTTTACGGTATGCGCTAAGCGAGAGTGTTTGATGCAATATTCCAAAAAATTTCGCGTTGTATGAATGAACGGGGGTAATCAACGGAACGATTGTGTTTTATCCATATGATGATGCACTCCTCGGAGTTAATTTAAACGCTGGATGCACTCGGGCTGAAGCCCGGGCATCGCTTTGAGTAACCCCAGTCGCTCATTATCCAGTGATTAAAACACGCTCGACCGTTGTTAGTAGAGAGGTTGAGTCTCGTCGATGACATGCTCAGTGATCAATCTCCGCCAACGTATCACACTGCGCAAGCTTTTTGCTTCCTCGGAAACTGTTAATGTTGATGTCCTGAATTGCGATTGATTTTTCCGAGCAAATTAGTCACAGGTCTCCCAACTAGCCTAGTAATATGTCTCAATGCTTCTCGCAGATCATCTTCGCTGAACTTCTCTTGGAGTCTCGCGACGGTGACCGAAAAATCTCAAAAACGATATGTGCTACTACGGAAGACCAGGGGATTTGATTGGTCACCATCATAGAGTTCATCGTTTGGATCCAATTGTTATTGGGTTCCATCTGATGTGTAGAACATTGCGAGTAGTCTTACTTTGGAAAGTTGTCAATTTTTGTGATCAAGGTTCTTCGTGTTGACCCCCACAGTTCGCAAAATCTACAGAAAAATACTGTACAAGGGCATCCAAATCCGGAGTTTGATGCTTGTACTTAATCGTCTGCTCTTGAAAAATTGTTGGACAGAGGTTTGAAAGCGTTGTTGGTTATACCATTCTCCTGTTAAGGTCTTCTCCGGTCAACAAACTTCCTACATATTTACAGTTCTTCAACTTCCATTTGCCATTTCTTTTGATTGAAATTTCTCAGTTTTCGTGCTTGTTATTTTTAGCTTCTTCTTGTCAGTTTCTCAGTCACTCGCTCTTCGACCGTCTCTTGTAATATATGTTCACCAGTCGATCCCCAAGGATATCTCAGCGTATTGTTGGTCCACGGTGAAGAAGTTGTCGTATTACCTATATGCCTGTTATCATGATCAACCAACTGAGAGGGGTGGATAACTGCATCAATGTCATCTTCATCCGATTTCAAAGACTTGGCCAGGTATGTTATAATGCACTCGCACTGTCACCCCTGGGTGGGGAACCGATGTTCGTGCTGGAAGGATTCCTTAGTTTGCCGGTCTAATTTGACTGTTTATGAAACATCGTTCAGTAATAGTGAAACGAGGGGGGGAAAGGATAGTGTTCGTCGTTCTCAGAGGAAGATGTTGGCAACGCCTTGCTCATGTCCAGCATAGAAGGTTGATGTATTCTATTGAAGTTACGGCTTTTTCAGCTTAAATTTTGAAAGCGAACACGAGCTCTGCGGTGTATCTAACCTGATGTGTAGGCTGTTTGGGTGACGCGGAAGTATATGTCATCTAATTAGGGGCGGATTCTCCTTTGTAATACCAATTGCAGGATTACTCAGGGTTGAAAGTAAGATCACAGTCTTAGATTTTATGAGGGCTTTAGTTTTGCCGGTGGTTTGTTTTTGAATTGGTGTTAAGATTCGTTCGATTTCTATGGGATTTCTCCGGTTTCGGCTATGTTATCAGTATATCAGCTATGTATTTATGGGGGGTTTGCAGTGCGGGGCAGATTGAGATGTTCGGCCGTGAGTGATTTTTGGTCACAAACCTGGGATATTCAATTTTTTTTAATTGATGCAACCGCTGTTCAATTTCATCTTAATCAAATGGGTTGTCAGTTTTTCCTGGAGCACGTTTCGTTAGTTTCTGGGTTGTTACAGTTGAAAGTGTTTTCGAAAGTTGGTGATTTCTTCAATATTTTGCATCTGATCTCCAATGATTTTCATCATCAATTTAATTGAAATTGGATCCTGCTTACTTTCTGTTGCACTACTTTTATCGCTTCAAGAACCGCGGTTGAGAGTTCACCTTACTGTTGAGCTCATGATAATTCCCCATCATCGGGAGGGAACACCGGCAAGGAAGCTTAGCTCCGGGCAATTTGTGAACTGCTTCTGATGGTAACAGACGCGCGTTAAAATTATCG
The DNA here is from genome assembly GCA_026419785.1 of Sclerodactyla briareus. Taxonomy (NCBI): domain Eukaryota; kingdom Metazoa; phylum Echinodermata; class Holothuroidea; order Dendrochirotida; family Sclerodactylidae; genus Sclerodactyla; species Sclerodactyla briareus. The sequence goes on from JAODTK010005563.1 coordinate 115,765, forward strand.
TTGCCTACGGGATTGTGATTTATGGGGAGATCTACTAATTGAAAAATGTCCCCCACTCCGGACTGACACGCGATCACCCTCGAGTGCCGTTTTGACGTGTCTGACATTACGGTGATGAGCTACTCCTACCGGGGACAAATGACGCAGAGTTTCCCTGGACACGGACGACACGAGGAATTACATTTTCGTGCCGTTCTGTAATTTTGATCAAAAGCACGGTTCGTGTTACTCTTTCGGGGGACATCTTCATGGCTTTGAGTAGCGCGTCTGAAGACAATGAAAAAAACTGCGCGTACTGCCCTTTTACACACGGCGTCAGCCCATAGAGTATAATAGAACTGCTAGAGTGCGCCACTTTATTCAGAACGCGCATGATCGACATGGAGGCCCGAAGCTATGTACAAATTGGCATTGCCGCCATTACCGGTCCGGGCAAAAATTGACATTTGCCCGGAGCTGTTGCGTCTGCGTCGAGGGAAACGCGTTGTTTAAGCGCTATATCATGTAACAAATCAGATGTTTGGCCCGGCGGCAGAAACAACTACTTTTAGGGACGCCGCACGCAACAATCTCCCCGTGAATCACAATTCCGTACCTAACGATAGGATACGCCCGTCTTTTACTACAGAAGCGCGTTCAAAGATTGCTCGGAGGAGCGAGCTATTTGCGCGGTTTATGATGCGGAATTCGTACCAAAACCGGCGCAATTGATGATCGGTTTATACGCGCGCGTTGCGACCAGTTCAAATACGAAGGTTTGTATATGATGTTGCGTGTGTGGTGTGTTGTAGGCCCTTTCTTGACGCGCGCGTTGCCGAACAGTCCGCCCCCTCTATTCTTAATTATGCTCTATGCGTCAGCCCAGCATAGGGCCGTTAGCGTTGGATTGCCGGGGCCCTAGGGAATTTATGTACAAAAAACAACGCAATTGTTAATGGTTCCATACGCGGCGTATGCTGCGTAGGGGAATACGGAAAGTTTGTAATATATGTTTGTGTGTGGTGTAGGCCTTCTTGACACGCGCTGCCGAACCAGTTCGCAACTCTAGATCTTAATTATGCTTTATGATCGAAATCTAAACCCATACGCGTCCCCTGTGGGCAACGCGCATTACATTGCGCGTGGAACATTCCATCGCGCGTGTTTTCGCGCGTCCACTGGTGAATAAGCATGCCCGTTTTAAACAGCTTAAAATGTTCGAAATGCTACGCTCACGGCTTGGTAATCGCGTCCAATTAGATGCTAATGCACAATGGATCCATTCACTTTAGCATATACGGTACATTAGTAGCGCGTTGCCATTTTTTAACGTTGTGAACATATGCGTGTGCTGGTGACATTGCAAACAATTTAAAAATTCATACACCAAGTTATTCGCCCTTGCCGATCTACCGTGGCAATAAAAACACCGGCACGTGCATTAACACCGTGCATTGACGCTGGTTACTGCACGGTCAGCACTGACCTGTGTCAGCCAATCAGAGGGGAGTAAGTAGTAGTGGATTTACAGGAAGAAGGAAGTATGAATGAAATGACGCTACACGCTATTTGGAAATGTTTACCCTTTCCGACTGTCGAGAAGAGAAAGCCACTGGTGCTTCGGTTTTAAATTCGTTAAAACTAGCACATGCGGCTTTCTTTTTCCAGCAATTCACGCAAACCAGAGAGAAAAAATGCAAATGTCCTTCCTCTATGTTAGTTTTATTACGGTACTATCACGATCACGATTATCATCCATGGCGAAATATGTGTGGGTTTACAATTCTGGTGGAAAAACGTAGTCGCGTTCAAGGGCCTCGGCAAGGATGATTGACGGACGTCACTTGTTTGCCACAAGTGTAAACAGAGGGCAACCCGTTTGGGAGTGCATTACTCATCGGATCTTCACTGAAAACTTCAGTCGTATCCAATCTCCAAATATTTGAAAATACCAACATAAGGAAAAAAAAAACCCAAATTAATCAGGCTTGTTTGAGTCATACCGTATATCTTCCCCCTCCGTGATTTCGAATATTGTTCACATGCTTTGCGCCCGCGACTCGTATGGCCTGGTATCAGGTTGACTATTCCTCTTTCAGCCCAGCATGCTAGGTCCAAAATATCACTATCCACTAATCCAAGATAGGCGCAATGGGACTACGTCACAATAGCAAAATGTATCTCGCAGTTATTTTTTACCAAGTTATTTTTTGTAGTTATCCCCTCCAGTGAACCCTGAACTTTCAATGAATTGCTAGCACGTGCTGGACCTCGGATACAAGCAAGAGAATGAAAAAAAAAAACGTTTGGCGGTTTACGTACCGTAAAGCCATTGGACCATGGAACTCCATATAGGCGATTTTATATTTGCCGCTTCGTGGCAACGGGTGATTCCCACAGTCTCCAGTAGAAGCTTCAGAGTTGCGTATAACACGGTGGTGAAAATTTTCTAGAAACATACATGTGAACCATCCGAAATGAAATATGAATTTTTTGTGTTGAATTCGCAGTGTCTCGTAGCGCAGATACGTACTGGTATCGTACTGGTATCGTAGCGCCTGTAGCCCACGGTCAGGTCAACTTTCAACTTTCATTAATCGCTACGATGCACGCGAACGGGGCGGCGAATGACAGAGAACCAGTACGGACAGCTCTACTAGGCTCCGCGAAACACAACCGCCACTCCGATGGCCAGTACGAATGTTTTGAACTCCGAACATCCCCAGCCCGTCGCGACGTCCTACCACAATTCGCTGTATGAATTGAGAGCCGCTACGAATAAAGCTGGTCGAACTTGTTAATTCGCGTGATTCGCGACGGATTCGCCATTACAAAAATTCGCCAAGTGTTGGAACGGGGTGCAATAGATTCGCTACAGTTTTCAGTAGAGCCCTCCAAACTGTGCTATGGAATAACATCGAATGAGCAGCACAACACACAGGACCACAAACACCTTCACACCTGATGTACATCCGCCAGGAGTTCCTCGTCAAAACAGGACACCCCCATGAGTGTCTCTCTTTTTTGGGGCCAATTGGGGGTTCAAGCCTACTTTCACCTTGTTGCGCGGCAGGCAACGGCGATGCACGGCACCGGTCGACGCAGCAACAAAGGCGACGGCACGTTGATCCGGTATCACTTTTTACATATGACGGCTAAAATTATTGCCGCATCCGTCAAAACATTAGTGGCATGCAGTGCTGAGCCAGCACCTGTAGAAACGTGAAGGAACTAGCGCATACTTGGCGTCAATCGTCTGCCCGCCTGCCCCGTTAAAAGTGAAGAAAAGAACAGGAGGGTTACAACGGAAAGGGGAAGGAAAGAATGGAGTGGCTGAGGGGAATGAAAAAGAGAGTGAAAAAGAAGAGAGGAAAAGTGAAGGAAATAACATTACGCGGAGGAAAATACAATTGCATGTCTGGCATAACTTCTGCATAAGTTTTTTTCGGGGGAGGTGAATCCACTTTCCAATCCTCTCTCACTCGCAACCCTCACCATACCCCCTAGCTACACCATCATTCGCATTTCTGACGTTTTCATTTGTATTTTTCCCTCTCCAATTTTTTATTCCATTCCGTTTTCTGATTCCCAGGAAAGTGAGGCGCTATTCCATAAATTTGCAACGAGGTGATCATGCTGGTCTCTAATTACCTAGCCCGAGGCATCGGGCGTAACGAGAGGGGGGGGGGGGGTGGTCCTCCTTCAGAAGTCTTCTTTCAAATGGAGTACTATTAGATGCGTTTTTACCTGGTATCTGGCAAACCAAATATGAATACACAGTGAAGCTCTCTTCATGTCATTTTGTGCAAATCTTTATAAATTAAAAATTGAGTGTTCCCGATTTAATACCTATAACACACTCTCCAAATTTCATAATCGTTACTGTCACACGAGTCTCACTATAGAAAAGTTCGCTATATATTTTATCGAAGATGCGCAAACTTTGGAAAAATATCTCGGGCATGGAACGTAGCTAGGTTATATGACGGGATTAATGATTCATTCTTTCCCAACTCCCTCACCCACCCCTATACTAAAAGATGCATTTTCAGCGTTCTCTTTTTTGTCATTTGGGGGATCCTGTTTTTTTTTTTTTTTTTTTTTTGTGTAAACTTTGTGACATGGAATTCGAGACCGGGGGGGCGTTCCCAATATGGAGGACAGTGGATGAGTCGAATTGGGCCCAACTCATCTGAGAACTGTTTTTCGGGATGGACTGTGTACTCTCTATCCACCTAATGCACGGAAGATGGCGACTCGGGACATCAAAGCTCGAGTAAGATACACAGTAACACAACGCATATACTGTACCACTACACCAAGTGCATTTCTATTGCATTCAACTGGCCTCAGTAGCCACTCTCGTATTGGAAGTTTGGGAGGGTGAGTGACCGGCTGGTCGCCACAAGCTCACGACTGCACACCGCACTGCCAACAGTGCGAATCTCAAGTTAACAATCCTGGCGTAGAACGTAATTGTTGAGCGGAGTGCTGAAGTTTGATAATGGACCTGGGGGAGAAGTCTAAGGGGGGTTGGTGGGGGGGGGGGAAGAAGTCTAAGGGGGAGGGTTTTTTTGTCCCGCTCCCCTTTGCAAAATTTTCGCATTTCCCGGTGACCGTTGATGCAATTATTTTTGGTGCAATATAGCACTCCAACTCCACAACAACCAACTTCATTCCAAGAAATAAGTGCGCTTTTCAATGGCCTAAGATGGCGATTTGTTTTCTCTGCCAAATCGAATCGAGGTCAGCAATTAAGATTTAGTAAGGTTAGATCTTAGATTTCAGATGACCGACGATGCCCCCCCCCCCCTCCCCCTCTAGATAATTTTTGCATTCCAGGTGGTCCTTAGATGCCATCTGAGCTATGCCTCCTCCACATTCATCACTTTTCGTTTCCATAATATTTTGCCATTTTCACAGCTCTTAGAGCTAACTTGCACTCAGAGATCTTGTGTTTTTTCTTCTTCCTGTCAAAATTCTACTGACTCCATGGGCAGTAAGTACGGTACGTAGGCTCTTTTACTGGGGTTGGTGTAATTCTTACCTTACAGCGGACAGCAAACATAGTCATACGGGACAGTCCAATTTAGCGGGCATTCTATATAAATTTTGGCCAGTCCCCGCGGTTGCGATTTTTTTTCTTTGGTGGGGGGGGGGGGGGGGGGGGGGGGGGGGAAGAGTTAAGGGAGAGGTGTCCGCCCCCTTTGCAAATTTTTTGCTTCTCTTTCCCCGCATTTCCCGTGACCGTTGATGCAATATGGTGCAATATAACACTCCAAAACACCCACTTCATTCCAGAAATAATTTCGCATTTTCCATGTCCCTAGATTGCGATTTGTTTTTTCTCTGCCAAATCGAATCGCGAGGTCAGCAATTAAGATTTAGTAAGGTTAGATCTTAGATTTCATATGACCGACGATGCGGCTGCCCCCCCCCCTCCCACTCTAGAGAATTTTTTGCATCCCAGGTGGCCTAGTTCCATCTGATGCTTATGACCCTCCCTAAACATTCACTTTTTCGTTCCATAAATAATTTTGCATTTTCACATCCTTAGATGCAACTTGCTACTCAGATCTTGTGATTTTTTCTGCAAAATTCTACTAAGCTCCATGGGCGTAAGTACGGTAGTAGCTCTTTCTGGGGTTGGTGTATTCTTACCTGACAGCGGACAGCAAACATAGGCATCGGGGACCATTCCAATTTAGAGGGCATTCTATCATAAATTTTGGCCGTCAGCCAGCGGCGTTGCCAGTTTTTTTTTTTTTTTGTTTTTTTTTTTTTTTGTTTTTTTCTTTGGGGGGGGGGGGGGCGACACATCTGGAAAAACAGGATCTCGTATGTCCACGCCTTCACTGACTACCCCGCACGCCATGTATGTTTAATCCCATGCAGAATTCCATAATTACCATAGGCCTAAAAAATGTAAAATAATTCTTTAGGGTAAATCGCAGATTTTTACAAGTTTTTCCGTATTGTCTGTACGCGAATCTAATCCCTACCCTAATCTCTAATCATAACAATAAACACAATTGACCATGACCGACCGAGCCCCTCACTGCATCGTTGTAAAATGGCGTGTTTTATTGAGGGAAGAAGTATTATTATTGCTGCGCGAAGAGCGCAAAATTTTCGCACATTTTCTGGATAATCGATAAATAATTAAAAATATTACAATTCTTTGTGTAATTGTAGTTCACCGTTTTTACATGAATAAGAAATATTCCTTTTGGTTGAGTTGGAACTTTAAAAAAGTTGACTGGGACTGTTGGGGCCTCGTACCTCAGTCGTAAAATAACATCCGTACGACTTCAGAAATTCCAACTGAATATTCGAAAAATTCCAACTGCAAAAGGTCGCTTGACCCTTTTGGGGGGGGTGAGACACCCCTCCCACCCGCCCCCCCCCCCCCCCCCCCTCCCCCCGCTCGCGGCGTCCCTGATCTCAGTCTGGAATTTAGGCTGGGACGTTTTGTATATATCAGACAGTTACTCTACTCATTAATACGTGTATTTAATGAAATGATGTGGCAAAGTCTACCTAAATGTCACGCGAATCACGCCGGAACTGCCCGAATGGACAGGACATTCGAAAATTGCCAACTCTTTATTCTGTTATAAGATATTGCACGGAAATTGAATTGCGCGGACAGCGCGATCTTTCCTCGACGTTGTTCGCATACGCAGTCGCATGCAGCCACTGCGTAGGCCTATATAACGAAAACAGCCTTTTGCGACGCGCTCATGTGCGTCTATCTGAATAACGCGATCAAAACGGTATATCCGATGCGTGCGTCAAGCACCATCGCCGGATAGCCTCGCCGTACTAATGGGAACAGCACAATACATTTATTACGTGTGTGATTTTTTTTTGCCGTGCCGTCGCTGTTGCCGGTAGCCGTCGCCGGTGCCGTCGCCGTTGCCGTTGCCGTTGCAGTCGCCGTGCGTTGCCGGACAAGTGTGAACGTAGCGCAGCTGGAGAACGTTCTGCACCCTATCTGAACTGCTGAGAGAAACACATTCGTTCGTGCACGTGTATACATTTACATAATATGGCTATATTTTCATTCTCTCCAATAAATATTCAGTATATTATGATAGGGATTTATCAGGCAGTATGTGTCGAAGGTGTCTGCTAACTCCAAGCAGCATCAGCTAAACGACAATGGTCAGATCGGATGAGTATGGAAATTTAGAGATCCCTTGCTGGATGGATTGGTTGTTAGCTTCAAAAAGGAGGGTAGGTGTATAAATGGGAAAAACCTGCCCTGGGAGGAAGAGTGGGAAGTTAAGATTACGATGTATGAGATATGTTAGGGAATAGGGGTGGGGTTAGTGTCAGATTCCAATTTCAGATTGAGATGTATAATCCCAAACCTATTGTTACAACACTTGAACCTAACCCCTGATCCCACCAACTATAAACCTACCCCTAATCCCTACCCGTAACAGTCTAACACTAATCCCATACATCTAGGTACATATGATGGTACAATATCGATCATGCCGCTAATACGCCGATGTCCACACCCGCCAGGAGACTCCAGCTCTAGGTTTATCTTGGTCTGATTTTAGTGATATAGTAACTAATCAATGGGAGGATCGCTGAAGATGAAATGCCCAAAATATTATTTTTTACAATCTCCCATCTCCCGCAAAATGACCCCTGGGAGCATCGAAACAATATGGTGCCGAAGAAGCGACACACCAAATTTCAACTGATCGGGGCCAGAAACAGGACTTGGACCTCGAATGACCTTGGAGGACCAGAAAACAATAGGGAACATGTATCTCACGGGGAGACCCCATACCAAGTTATGAGCTTCATCATTTCAGGTGGGGTCGAGTTATACTCTTCACAAGCAAATTGCCCCAAATATCATTTTCACCAATTTCCAATCCCCCTCCCCGAATGACCCCTGGTTCTGCACCAAAGGTGCTTATACTCCACATAAGAGTGCAAAGTAAAATTCCCAACTTGATTGGAACACGTTTCTGGACGATCTCTTCACAGAATTTTTCGGCCTCTAATGACCTCAGATGACCTTTGGACCTGACCCAAAACAATAGGATCATGCACTCATTATGAGGAACCACTACCAAGGACGAGCTCATCCATCCAGGTGGGGTCAAGTTATGCTAGTCACAAACCAGCGTAACACACACATGCACACGCACATACTGGCATGACGGCATAGATTCACTGCCTGAAAGGCAAGAATCAAAAAAAAAAAAAATTCTCCAAAACTGAAAATTTTTCACACTCACACACCCACAAATACGCATACACACGGACACGGACACCTGCGAGTGCACCTCATTTGCTGGACCACCCGACCCCTGGGCACTCAACCATATGGTACCCCTCGTGATAGATCTTAACCACCACTAATGTTACCATAGCAACCGTTTCTGTGGCAATCAGCAACAGTATATATAGGTGAATGAATGAAATGCACCAAGCAAACTGACACCATATCTAATCAGCCGTCGCGGACCGATGAAGTTATGGATGTTACAAGCTATTTTGAAGTGTTTACTCTTTTAGAATGTTCGAGAAAGCCACTGGAGCTCCCGTTAATCTCCGTTGTAAAACGACGTGGCCGTGGTTGTTGTTGTTTTTTTTTCTCAGGCAGTTACATCAAGATATTACCTGGAGCACCGGCTCATACGCATTATGGGAATTGGTGGACGAGGAAGAATTAATTCGTATTGGTCGAACGCAGTCAAAAAAAAAGCTTGCTTCTTTTCTCGGAAGTCTGTAAAAGGCGCCAATTTAAACTCGGTTATTGACTCCAGTATTTATCTGTTATTCTACTTCATTGCGCCTGTTCATTTTGTACCTGATTTTGTTACTAAAGCCCTTGAGAAGGCAGTATTCTCCTTTCTATGGGGGAGAGAATAAGGCACATCTTGTTAAATGAGATGGTTGCACTTTTGGTTAGCCACCTACTTCCAGTGCTAATCAAGATTATCCCCAATCATCTTTTCTGAGTTGGTTCTCAATCGCCAAGCAACTTTTACCCCATATTTGGTCCAACTGAAGACCAAACAGTTATATTTGTTCTCCTCATGCGTGTGACGTCATTTAGAATCCTTATAGTAAGGATCAAACGTTAGATCAGTCAAGCAGCAGCACCAAAATATTGGCCAACCGGTGACAGCCAGTGGGACATAGTGTTGCTGCAGTGCGCCACCATTCCAATAGACAATGGAATATCGTTTGGCCTACGTCTTTCCGTGGCATTGTTATTAGTCAGTGAGTAGGTTAACTAGTTTTCAGTGGTGCTTAGCCCATGGCGGGGCCTCCCAACAGAAAACTGAAATATTAGTAACGGTATCTGTCCTTTTGCGCAGTACACAGTATTGTATGCTCATATTTATGGGAATGCCCGAAAATTAGAAATGTTCTTAATATATGTATGGGTTGGTAGTATTTCAATTGGAAGTATTTCAAATTTAAACGCATTTGAACTGATGGGATTCCGTATGTTACGCCTAAATAATAGAAAGGTGAACTTCACCTTCAATTCGGATTCAGTGGTTGTCACTAGCCCTAGATTTGTAAGTTCGCAAGGCGAGATTATCTGTATTGAGTTGATCTTTGAGTTGTATTCTTTTAAACTTTGAGTAGTTCTTCAATGTGCCATGTGGAATGTATTGTCGTTGTATCTATTCATATATATCTTTTTACTCTCTATACAAGCGAAGCCAGACCGTGAAAGTGGAGGTAACATCATCAAATATGCGGACGATACTGTCATTACAGGTACTTGTCAAATGACACGGGACTCATACGCCACCACGATTGCAAGGTTCGTCAAGTGGTGTGATTGTATTATTTTTTACAACTCAATGTGCCGGAATCTAAAGAGCTGATTAGGGATTTCCGCCGCACGCCTGTTACTCACGCCTCCATCTAGGTCCATGGGGAGGAACAAGTGGAACAAGTTGCCAAATACAAATATCTAACCGTGCTAAGTTACAAACTAGACTGGTCTAGTGATGCTTCAATTATACACAAGAAAGCAATCCAGAGGCTGTCTTCTTGAGAAAACTGAAAAACATTAGAGTGGATAATACAATTATGGTCTTATTTTATAAGTCTCTTCATTCAAAGTGTCTTGTTGTTCAACACCATTTGCTATTTTGCAAATGCAACACGGAATGATGTTAAGATGCTTGAGCAATCCAGGAAAGTTGCCCAACGGATAATTGGGGTTCATTCACCTTCGTTAGAATATCTATTAATGAGAGAGTTCACAATAAGCTGATAAGTGGAAACAATTTATGCAAGATCCGGCCCAACCATTGATTGAAAACTATGTCTATAACCACTCTGGGTTGCGTTAATGCCCTTCCTCGTACCCTCAGGGCACGCTACAGGTATTCATTTGTGACTAACTCTATTCTTTACTCAATTCCCAAGTGAGAAGATAATTTTATAACTATGGCAGGACGTTCTGTACTTGTTTGAATCGTTCTTGTATATGTATTACTGTAATAATGCGACTATTGCCAGATTGTTATATATGTCCTTTTTTGCGTTAACATTTCCATGGGACGATAATTCATCAATCAATCGATCAATCATGAATTTGTAAATACTGTTCAATGTGGTGGACCAAGGACCGTTCATAAATAAATGAAAAACCTGCCAATTCTCCCCAGCAAAAAGCAAAACAATTTTCCTAACAATTCAGCAGGTGTTATTTTTCCCTCCACTGTTGTTCCTATACTTATTCAGTTCAGGCTTGGCATTGTAGATTTATACTATTAGATTCTGTACATAGGGTGAATTTCCTATTTTCGTAAGCGCCGAGTAGCATCTGTTGGGATAGGCGCTATCTAAGTGCTACTTGATCATTTTTTCATTACAATATAAATGCAATCAACAAAGAGAATTGGCATTGTTCAAGTATAGATCAGATCGTGAAAAGGCGAAGGTGAAAGGTATCATGTTCCTCGGGTTCGAGACCACCAGTTGGCTTCATAGCTCAATTGGTAGGGCGCTTGCATGTGAAACAAGAGGTCCGTGATTCGAATCCCAGTGGAGTCATGGGTTTTTCCTCCAACTTCCAGATTTCCACCTTCCTGCTCCTTTGTCTGTGTTCCACCAAGACTTCCAATATAGTTTTCTCCCTCACGTCTCAATATATGTATTGTTGCCACCTGATGATTGCGTAGAATTATTTCTATGGTTTAGAAGCAAGTTTAGGATCTTCCTCTCGGGGTTATCCTTTCCTCATTCGGCATAAAAATTGTAAAATGCACCAACAACATCGGGATAAGTGTCGTAACTTCATTTTAGTGGTTTATTAATTACGTGGTGAAGCCTGCCCATATCGAGATGGAGGGGGGGGGGGGGGGTGATTGCTGGCGCGACGACAATTCCTAACTATGCACTGCTGTTCTAGGCTGCGTTCGTTTGGCATAATTGACACAATCAGTTTCGCGTCATAAACACAACAGGTCTGTTGGTGATTCAGTAGGAAATCAATACCTTACCTTCATCCAGGAGATGAACTTCGAATAGGACCCCCCTCGCCGTATTAAAATCGGTGGTCTATCTTCGTACGTGATCGTGATATCCGGGCCGTCTAGGATAATTGGGGTATTTAGCAGAGTAAATATTCCACCGGTGCGCTCTGTGGGCAAATCAAATCAAAATTATCGGCGGGGGAATCTTCTGCTGAAAATCGAATGAGGCTTCCACTCAGGATGTCCACTCCAGTCAATTCCACATCAAAGAAGTCGCCCGCAGAGGGATCGGAATCCATATCCCTTATTATTAGATCGTACTTGTTAGATGGATTCCCGGTGAATGTCCACTGGCAATTCTCTGCTGCCACACCGGAACCAGAGAAATAATAGGTTGACGCTAACAGAGCATTTGGGTTGTTGTTGTCCAAGGCAAAAGAGTCTCCACAAGCACCACTCAGACCGCTTTTTTTGAATCAGTTGGTGTGCCGAGCGGCATATACACTGTCGAGAATAAGAAAATATGCATGTTTGAAATCAATCGATAACCTGAGCAGTTTACCCACAAGAGTGTTAACATATGTGGGGTTAAGTTTTCATAATTCAGAGAATCCCAGACCTGGTTCTGTTCTGGTGATTCTGGAATTACCACGAAATAAAATTTTGGAATAATCAATTCCGTCGTAACCCTTTCAACGACTCCCCTTTCAGCAAAACTGCAATGGTCGAGAGCGAGATACAGCGAACTGTGGTGCATGTGAATGGATATCAATACGTCCTAGTGGCCTGAATGATATTGTTATAGCCGTTTACCTTTACGGCTAGAATGGCTTTTTTGATTCCTCGACGAAGTCAAAGGAATCTATGCAGTCATGACAGTGCGTGTGTGTGTGTGTGTGTGTGTGCGTGTGTGTGCGTGTGTGTGTGCGCGCGCCGCGTGTGTGTGTGTGTGTGTGTGTGTGTGTGTGTGTGTGTGTGTGTGACGCCCTCATCTTGTTAAAAGATAACTGGACCCCACTTTCGAGGTTCGTGCATGTGTATTGCGCATAATCGAAAAGTCCCATCGTGAAACTAAATTATGTCCATCTTGCACAACGCTGCAAACAATCTTGTTTTCTATTGAATTCACACATATTTTCACACTCGAGACATTCGGCTATGGTAGAGTTTTGCTGTAGTGGGTTGGTAGCTGTGTTGATGGTTACTTTGGTGAGAGAAATACAACAGAACTTCTGCTAAATGTTGACCTATTCCGAACAGAATGAAACGATGAAATACATGACATAACTTCCCGATGGGCCCAATGTGTGACGTCATGCGTGATTGCGCAATAGGGATACTCCCCAATTTCTCTCATGATGACCAAACGTTGCAGCCCAATACTCCACATAGAACATCGTATCGAAACCTAAAGATACAAATTTTTTCCCTTCTGCACAATATAATCTCTGTTTATCCACGCCTGCTTGTCCTTAATCCGTGCTTTTTGATCCTTGACAATTCAGAGGAATCGATGCAGTCATGACAGTGCGTGTGTGTGTGTGTGTGTGTGTGTGTGTGCGTGTGTGTGGTGGTGTGTATGGCGCCTGGCCTTGTTAACATGACTGCACGGATGATTGGAGTTCATACTTGGTATATGGGACCTCATAATGATACATGATTCTTATTATGGGGGATCAGGTCATCTGAGTCAAAGGGTTAAAGGTCTGAATATCTTGTCAACACGATTCCCGAATGCCTAGTCCCGATCTGTTTGAAATTTGGGATAGGCTACAGCTTTCTTATAGAGAGTACAGGAATAATACCTTTTTTGGTCTAGACCGGGGTCAGTTTCAGAGGGAATTTGGAATTTGTGGACATTGATAATTTGTCCAATTTTAGCTTGTTAACACCATAACCATTCCACCTGATGGATGCAAGCTCAATACTTGCAGTGGGTTCCCCCATAATGATTATATGATCTCTATTATTTTGGGGTCAAATCGAAAGTATCTGAGGTCAAGTCTAGAAACCTGGTAACACATAAAGTCCAAACCCCTGTCTTACATTTGAGATTGGGTAGCCCAGCTCCCCTATGGGGAGTAGACTAACCCTATTGTTTGTAGTGTTAGACCCAAATTCTTGATAACTCGGCCAATTGTAGCTTGTAAACGTGTTAAATCGACCCCACCTGGGTTGATCAACTCATACTTGTTATGTGGGTCCCGTAAGGCATTACATACCCCGTTGTTTTTTGGAGTCAGGTCAGAAGGTCCTCTGAGGTCAAAAGAGACCAAAAAAAAGAAGTCCTTGTTGACCACAGTCATTCCAGAATTCAGGGTCTGTTCAGGTTGAAAATGTGTATTAGCGTTCCCGCGGAAGTACAGAAATCTACTTATTTTGGTGTGAAATCGGTTGGTCGTTTCGGTGGAAAAAACAAGTGGGAGCGAGGGACCCAATTCTCATAGATTCCGTCTGCCGCACTCCTGAATAACTGAAGGGATGTTTTTGTTTTATTCATATGCCTTTATAATGGGACTGTGAATTTGCGTAGACCTTCGACTGAACGCCTAAACGACTAGGACCATCTACTCCAAACGTGCAACCTTCGTGCCAAGTATGAATTTGTTACATCTTTTCATAGCACAGTTATTGCACAGTTATCATTTTCACAAACTTTTAGACTCTGACCTCTGTTTACCTTTCGTGACATGGACCTCACTAAAGCATTATGATTCTCTCAACACCAAATGGGAACCTCGTGCCACAGCTGACTCTCTACATAATCTGGTTGTACTGTTCTCATGCTCACAGGGCTCATACTTTGACCTTGTTGACCTCACTTGACCTTGGACCTGACACCAAACCCAGGGTATTCTCCATTCTATTCCTTGATGCAATCCCTCCATGCCAAGTTTGAATTCTCTACCTCTTTCGTTGCACGTTGATGTGCTCACCAGCTTTTTCCAGATTTTCACCTCTATTTGCCTTCGGTGGCCTTGAACCACACCCAAACGCAATGAGGATCTTCTACAACACACACAAGCCGTCCATTCGTGCAAGGTTTGAGCTAGGTATTTTTGGACATGGCCTCTGTTGACCCCCAGTTTACCATGGACTGACATCCGAACCAGTGGGGTCGTCATTCCAACCGCCACCCCTTCATGCAAAAAAAAAAAAAAAAAAAAAAAAAAAAAAAACCATATGAACTGTCTACATCATTCCGTTGCACAGTTCTTGTTCTCACCAGCTTTTGAGACTTTGACCTCTGTGCAAAACCATAGTGCCGCATCGTACTCTACATCGTAACCTTTTTTTTTCATCTAAGTATGAGCTCTATATATCCTTTCGTTGCACGGTTATCACATTACAACCTTTACAGACTTTGACCCCTGCTGACCTTAGATGACCTCAGACACTTGAGTCCACGGGTCCTTCCTCTTTATAAACCGTAACCAACAGTCTACTTTGACCCATGTATGTTGCGTTACACGTACACACCCATGCACCCACGCACACACCCCACCACCACGCCCACAACCCACGCGCCCCCGCACCCCCGTACACAATCCCGCACCCACGCCACACACGCACGCACCCACGCACCCACGCACGCCCGTAACACCACGCACCCACGCACACAATGCGTGACTGCAGAGTTTCCTTCTGCTTCATCAAAGGAATACAAATCGTGAAATTTGATATTATGCCAAATTCTGACGTTTTACCTAGAATGACCTCGATCTCAACATGACGTATCGAGCTCATACTTGGGCATGCATCTTCTTGTGAGAATTAAAGAAACCATATTGGTCTTAGTGGTTATGTTTGGTAATGAATGGAAATGTGTGCGATTCAATACTTTGGCTAATTATGGCCGGTACACGAACCTCGCCCCCAATGATTTGATGACTCCAGCTCATACTTGGTATGTGGGTCTCCCATCAGGAGTGTATGATCCCTAATTGTTTTAGGGCCGGGTCAAGGTTATATGACTTGACGGAAAATCAATGTATAATCCAGAAGCCAAAAAGGCTTAGTGATTCCTTACTCTTTTTGACAACCTATAGCTAGACACCAGGAAAAATGGGAGATTGCAACAGCTCATCATGGGCAACATAACATCTGACAAATTCCCATTTTTCCAACCAACCAAAGTGTTCCCATACTCTTGGATAAGGAGGCTACACCACTTAAATTTCAAGATTTTCGGAACTTTGACCTATGTGACCTCAGCTGACCTCTGACCGACCCCAAAACAATAAGGACAATGTATTCATCATGGGGAACCACACATACCATGTAGGGGCCCTCATCCCCAATACAAGTGGGGTCGGAGTTATCGGGGGTTAACAAGCTAAACTTGGCCAAATTATCAGTTTTTTTACATTTCCCAATTTTTCCCCCGAATTGACCCCCCAAATTACACTAAAAACAAATGGTTTCCTTTATCCTCATGAGAAAGTTGCATACCGAATTTCAAACCGATGGACCAGGCATTTGGACTTATGGTTAAACAAAATTCAAATTTGACCGCTCTGGACCTCAGATGACCTTGACTGACCCCAAAACAATAGGGATCAGGTACTCGTTCTGGGGAACCCATATATACAAAGTATGAACTGATCAGCCAGCGGGGTTGAGTTATGCGTGTTAACAGACTAGGAGTCACACACACACACACAACACGTGTCAGATGCTAGATTTTTCCTTGACTGCGTCAAGGAATAAACAAAACCGTATGTACACGCTAGAGTCAAGAATTGCGGGTTACGAGTAGGACGACCGGAAATTTGGTGGTACATAAGCATTCTCCGGAAAAGTACAGTGAGCCTATTGTTTACAGCGTTAGACCAAGGGGTCGTTTTGGTGAGAATGAGAAAAATATCCAGCTGATTAACCTGAACGGAAGGAATGATGAAGTTTCAGAATGATGATCTATGACTTGCTCTTTTATTCGGTTATTTTAACCCTACATGTATGGTAAACATAATCAGGCCTATACATATCTAGCATTACAAAAAAAACCGTTTACGGTTTAGTACGCATGCTCACCACTGAAAGTTTAGGGAGCATACACGAGATTTCCCTATGAGCGCTTTCTTTACCGCTTACTTTCAAAACAAACATTCCTGACACCACTATTCATTCCATGTGCAACACTGTTATTGTGGCAGTTATGAAGGGGAAATCTGTAAAGTATTGTGTTGGGAGGATGTGCACTTTCTGTCTATTGAGTTCAACAGGATCGTTATGTCTGCATACTGCTCTATGACGACGCCACTGCGTTCTAGACTTATTGTGCTCACAAGGATGTTCAGTGAAATCTTGTTATGGGGAAACCCACATACAAGTATGAGCTTCATCATTCAGGTTGGGTAGAGTTTGTGTCGTTTGTTTACAAGCCGTTGCGTCATACATACATACATTAAATACAGACATAAAGACATAAATACCTACAACATATGACATAAATACATAATACATGCACACATGATTGCGCCCTCTTACAACGCGACCATTGGGGGCCCAGGGCGAGCCTCCCATTGGCAACTAATCAGGTGCGTACTCGAGCGGAACATTCATAGTGTCTATATGAACGATGATGCAGGAAGCCTACTTTCCGGACCAAGAATTTCCTTAGGAGATGAAGCACCTACGGGCGGAGGGAAGCAGACACGAGGTGTATAAGTAAGGCCTACTGCTAAGTATCGACCTCCAGGGGCTGCCGAGTGCGGCAAACCGGCCATCCCAGATTCAGGTACCCATTAAGGGTAGTTCATTCACGGCTGAGATGAGATCGGAAGTATGCCTCACAACTGAATGGAATCTCTGACCATAAGGGATCTGAGACAGCTACATCATGTTACGGTGTTGTCCGAGTGACGGCAAGGAGTGACGCGATGACTCAATCGAGACCGTATCTACTGCAACCGGCCACCGGCCACAAGCTTAAAGATTTCGACCTGTAGGTTAATCGTGCCTATTTTTTCTCTCAAGGAAAATTCCCAAGGACCTGCCGTTTTGTGAGGTCACATACTATCAGGCACGCTCGTTTGGGGTCTGCGAATCGTCGACATTTTATTGGATACGAATTTGGAAGCATTTCGCTTTTATAATCATTAGATATCTCGCAAAGTAGGTGAAAATAAGAACTGCATACCCCGAGTGTTCCCCTAAATTCTACAACCTGAGGATTTGGGGCAAGTTTCAGAATGAAGGCATGTGTTACAATTTATATGCGTTCAGGGAAGCATGTAGTCAATCGAACTGCGGCTTGCGAGAAAAACATAAAACTATGGAACGTACACGCAAAAAGAAAAAATTGGATATACCGGTCCTCCTGATTGCTGGACCAGTACCTCACCTTACGTGTTTTGCCCCCCTTAAATATTCTCACACCTCCAATTATGTGCCATAAAGCAGTTGCATAAAAACCAAAGCTACAGGTTGACCCTAGGCCGGATAGGAGCCAATATGACAAAAGTACGGAATTGACGGATAGGGGAACAAAACTACGCGATGTAGCCTTTGAGTGAAAAAACAGAATAGTTGTGAAGGTTGTTGCAACATGGAACCGCCAGCAGAAATTGAATGATTGGAGCCCACCTGGGGGCCTGGTCGAGAAAGCCGTACATACCATCTACAGTGAGTGATGGGCATGAGGTCGCAAGTGTCAGTGGCAGTTGCAATGGTGTAGTCGACTAAAAACTTTACCTGGATACAACCAGGAGCTATATCTGACAACGATGTAGAAAAGAATACTTTTGACATACTCGTGAAAGAGACTTTGAATTCGATTCACTTAGATTTCCATGAATTGCAGGAAGATCATTTAAGACAACAAGTAAACACTTGGGGGAGACTTATGGGGATTACACATGGGTTTACCCGGCTTGCGCATATCCGTAACGACAGTGTGTCCATACAGGCATGACACAGCAGGGGGGCAGACAAGAAATAGCTACACCAGCTAACATTTGTTTGTATATATATTGGTTTGTAGATGGGCACGGTTACCTCGTGGTCAGGCTAAGTAAGACTAGCATATTTAGCGGGATCAAGTTTCGAACGCGGTGTGTGTACTTCCCATGATAACACATGGTAGTTATTTTCATTCTGTTAGAGTAGAGGGTCAATTTTGTGGAAGTGGGGAAACATTATTATTTGGGTATTACCTTGTGGTCATGGCAAAGTCGACTTCTTGTCCTATAAAGTTGAAACGTAGTCGCATTTGAACGCTATGATTCTAGTTTTGAGTAATTTCCGGAAAAGTGATGGTGTTTATTTCATTAGTCTAACGTGACAAGTTCATGAAATATAGTAACTTGATTTTTCCTCAATTGTTCATCTCTTCATATGAGTAAATTAGCTCTATTACTTTCAACATACAGTTTGGGATTAGTTTTTTTGGCAAAAACGTGAAAAATCAGTGATATTGTGGGCCAATTCCTGACGATAAGTGCATAGATGTTATTTATTTTTATTTTCAGGTATGCTGGGGGTGATTCGAAGGAGAGAAGGTTTCTATTGTTTAATAGAAACAACAAATGCCGATATACAGTGATGTTATGGATCTCAGTTTTCAGCCATTCGGGCAGTAGGGTTACACGCCTTCCTTATTATCCTTTGTAATATTCTGTAAACAGCAAGATATAGGACTCATCCCCTGATACAGTACTATTATCATTTGTAAGTCCCTTCAAAATACCACTCTGACTCTGGCAAATAAACCTGTTCCCATTCCGATTTTGGGCGACACTGGTACTATCTTTCGAATGCACAACGCAGCGAATTCGTCCCCGTCCTTACTCTCCGAGCCACTGGCAGATGGGGGACAAGCCTTCGTGGGGAGAATTGAGGAATGAGTTCTGGTGCCACTCGAGGTGTCGATACGTAAAGGTAGCTTCCAAGATGCTTGTCCAAATTCACAGAGAAATTCGAGGACTATCGGGTATTACCGGCTCGTTTATACTGTAGCAGCAATCATGATATTTGATAATTCTTCCGGATAAGCCATTTATGTAAGCAACAACCGGGGCGCGAAGCAGTCAAATCTATCGCTACGTACGTACGGGTGTCTTTCCCTGTGCTTGACAAGGTCACTGGATCTGAACTAAGATAAGTACACAATTTGTGTTAACAATGAATAATAAAGATGGTTATTGTTTTATTCCCGTCGAAGCTGGAGGACACTTGTATATGTCAACCAAATTACCATCTGCTAACGAGCTGAAACAATAATTACATAAGATATGATAATTACAATAAAATAAATACTGACTTCGTTGCCCAAATCTAAACAGATCGTTTACAAACCACCCAACCCCGAAACTACATACGAAACTATTTTTTCCTATGAGAGTCAGTCCGGAAATATCCTGCTAACGAGAATGTGACATCACAAACGCACCCAACATACCCCGCAAGCACACACGACCACACACACAGACCGCCCAAAGTGAATCGCTAAGTTCTCTTTCTGAACTGTTCAGAAGAGGCACAAAGCTAGATTTTTTCGCAATAAATTGAAAACTGGATCTTGGAAAGGAATTGGGAGGGGCGTTTGTCAAGGTCACCAGAGGGTCCATCAAAAAGGCAAAACTTGACTATTATAAACAGCAATAACCCCTGAAGACAGAGTCACACGCGGCTATTTTTTAGGAGTAGGTTTAGTTGGGTGGGTCCATTCCATATTCATTCATATTCAGCCGTGAAGGTCTTTTTTTTTTGGGGGTGGGTAGACTGTTTCGTAATACTTTGAATAACGAAATGTCAATTAGGGTTGAGAGGTGTGCCATTGCGGTCCTCCAGGTGACCTGTATCTGCATGACTGTTGAACCTCAACCTCGCTCCCCCGGGATGACCTTTCACCATTGTTAGTGCAGAATTTAATTTCCGTGGCCACTTTTGGATTCAGAAGTACCATTCCCCCCCCTGTTCGTATTGTTAATAGTTTCAAAAACCCCGTGTGACCTACAACGTTTTCGATTCAACAACATGGATAAGTTCTCGTGTTTATAGTTTTGGATGGTGTTTTGACAATGTCAAATACATCTTCATGGTGATGAGTGTCAAAAAGTCACAGGTCAAGTATTGGAGAATGTGGCACTGTCAGATTATACTGACAAAGCAAAATTTACGCCTATAATTTGCGTAATAGCTCTGTGTGCTTGCATACAAAATATCAACTTCCACTTCGGGAGGATTTTTCTCACGTTCTCCAAGGTTACAAAGGGAAGGGGTCGAATGCTGGTTTTGATACCCCTCACTGCATCTAGTGTGGGTATTAGATTACATCATACTTTCAGTCACAGGGCATGAAGCACGTACTCGAGGGGGTATTTTTTTTCCGTATTTGAAGTGACGGTCATAATTCTTCTTGAGTGGCAGGTCGGAAATTTTATTTATTTGTGATTATCCCTCTTGTGTAATATTCATTGGATTTGTGGTGGCGCTATCTGGAATCATTAGAAAAACTACACTCTTCTGTTTATTTTTTTGGTGATACAGAACAAAGAAACCAATTCCCAAAACTCGTGTGGTCATGTTAATTCAGCTACATTCATGACAGACTCTTATGGTGGTCTAGCCTAGGCCTATAAACCCTGATAATAACCATTATACCTACATTTCGCAAATGACCGCGCGAAAGGGACCCTGAGATAGCTCAGGGCTACACGTGCGATCCATGGAAGGCCATTGACACAGTGGCGTACCCACGTGGAGGGTCAGATGACCCCCCATGATCCAAGTGACCAATATTTTTAACACACAAATTGTTTTGCAAGCCTGAGGCTAAATTTTCAAACTGGTGATAACAACGGAGGAATGTTTGAGTAGGGGGAAACCTAGCATAACTGATCGTGCGTAACATGATCGAGACGTACAACAGGAGCGGATTCAGGAATTTTTTGGAAAGATGGGTCAAACCCGATAGAGTAATCAAATGGAGGCGCCACCGTCCCCGGTGACACGTAGCGTTGGAAGTTTTGGTTTTGCCGCAGATTGCAGAAACTACGGCACTTCCCGTGCCTTTTGACGCTGTGTACAAGTCATCTGCACATTGAGATAATATGTTTCAGAACTTTCACATTCCAACGGAGATGCTTCTCTCGGCAAATTGGTTTCCCCTCTTCCTTCCTCCGGGAAGAGGCTGTTTCATATAACCCTCATCTGGCTCCCAGTAGTTAAGTCCAAAATGACAAAAAATTCGCAAAAGGTATGCACTTAGTAGCTCTGATTTACAAACTTTACCGTGAATTCGCTTTTCCCATTAACGTTAGAATGGTGCTTTTTTTTTGCAATTTTTTGGCCATGGCACCACATATTAGGTGGAGGACGGATAAGCCCAGTAGGGTGCCGTGCTGGTAATCGAGAGTTCGATCCTGGCGAAGCTAGACCATCTTGCCTTTTACTTTGAGAATGGTTCTATACCTTCTACTACTTGGCATTATCCTGTAACCATTCACAGCGAATAGTATAGGGATGGGTGCTGATAGGCTATTGCACTAATGACCAGGGGGTAATGTATGTGTACGTGAGCCCTAAATTGACTACCTTCCTTCCCTTCCCTTCCCTTCTCACTCCTGAACCTGTGGCAAAGAACTTAAGGGATGTAAACTTAATACTATTAGAATCGGAGCATCCTTCGTTTCCGCTGGAAATATGGAAATAAATGCCACGCCGTATTTCTGTTATTGATACTATTGGTAATGCCTAAAAAATCGCTTGGGTTTCAGATCCTCTCATATCTATTCAGGTTCAGCAGAAACACTTTAACACCACACTTTCTAATCTAATGTCAGGATAGTCCTATCAACAGATTCAAATGTTGTATGAAGCTAGAGAAATTCGTGTTAACGACAATTTCATTTTTTTTCCAATATTTACCCTCTTGACCTCAATGAACTTTCCCCAAAACGTAAGGGGGCAGTACTCATTGGGGAAGAACCCATATACCAAGTAATGAGTTTCATCCATCCAGGAGAAATTATCGTGTTGACGAGCTAAATTTGCCGAATATCATTTCTTCACACAATTTTACAATCCCCCCCCCCCCCCCCCCCAGAACTGAACCTCGATCCACATCAGGAACAAAAGGGTTCCTGTACTCCCCATAAGGAGCGTCTACTATATTTCAACCCGATCGGACCAGGCATTCTTGATTTATCGTGTAAGAATTTATTCAACTGTTGACCTCTCTTGACCTCAGAGACTTTTGACCTGACCCTCACAAAAAAACTATCGGAACCCACATACCAAGTAGAGATGCGCATAGTACCCAGATGGTCGAGTTATCTGTGTAACAAGCTAGCATCTCACTACTCCGTGTGCTACATATCCAAACCACTCCTGCTTCAACTTGGGCGCCCCGATTTATTTGGGTGGAATTCCCATTGTTGCCTTGCTGTCTGGATATATGTGGAAATCATATAATTACAAAAACGAACGTTTTAGAGTCGAGAAGTAGCACACTATGAGTTTATGCGGAAGATCATAAAAATGTCGCAGCCCATGCACAATGGCTTCTGAGGAAAATATTCCGAAAAAATCATTCGCGATGATACGCAAATCCGTATACCCATTGGTACAGTGTCTCGTTTTGGCCTATTCGGCGTTGGTTCTCTGTCATTTGAAAGTTTTACACTCCTTGGAACTCATTTCTAAGCTTCGGCAAACTAAGGACTATTCAATACGGTCCCTATCCCAGCCCACGTGAATTCGCGTTCTTCTCTTCTAAACAAACGTTCGTTTCCGCAATATGTGATTTTTCACATGCGCGCCGGACCCGCATACGCATCGATGGAATCACAGCCTTAGCCCTCTCCTCTTCCTAATTGAGGGTACACTGCCCACGGAAGGCAATAACCATGTACAGTACAATGAAGCTCATCTTCACGATGCCATCGTACTGTGACAATACGGAAGAGAGAAAGCATTTCAGGAAGAAAGTTGAGGAGCTGGCAATCGAAGTCTTTGAGGTTGTGGATCGAAGATGAACTAGGGTGTTGTTAACTGGAAGGGAACGCAAGAAAGATAAACATAATGAAAATGCTGAAATAGAACTGGAACGGTGGAGAAGTTCAAGTACCTGGGTACGGTGATTGGAAGAGGGGGGCTTTAAAGTCAGTCAGTCAGAGAGTTGAAGCACCTAGATAAAATGGAGAAAAGTGTTCCGGGCCAGTGGTACCCAGTCATGCCCTATGTTGTCTGAAAGTTGGGGCAGTCTGGAAGAAGGAGAAGATTTGATGAGAGAACTTGAGAAGAGGATGAGGTTTGAGGTGGATTTGTATTTAGCAAAACAACCGAAGAACAAGACAGAAGGAAGGGAATAAAATCACACACGACTTTGTCTCTACTCCAATCCTGAGTGCCCGGCGAGAAGGCAAACAGGTCCATTTTTGAAGGCTTCGGTATTACCCGATTCGAATCACCATCTCTCGGGTGGGCTCACGCTCTAACCAACCGTGCCACCCTTCTAGACAATCGTTTTATCACGATTTCAGGTCAACATAGTTTATCAGCTAGCCTAGCATACAAGTCCGTGAGCCTAGAAGTGGAATTCGCTGGGGTGTCGCTGACAATTCAGCTGTCGTTAATTGAACAAGCGCACGTCGAAACAGGCTTGATAGCTGACGGACGGCAAACTTCCTGGTTGGGCGAATGCACTGCATATGTTCTTCACCAATCCACATTTTATTGTTTGTTCACATTCCAATTGACTTTACTACAATCTGTTCTAACGTTGTAAAGATTGGCTTGGAACATGTCTCCACATTCCTATTATGCTATCAGTTGCCGGGGGCGTAATACTAAATTTCCAGTGGGGGTTGTGCATCACATTGAGACCGACAAATTTTTCGTGAGACCGATTCTTCTTATTATCGTATTGTTCCAGAGGCGGGCGCCATTGTCGTGGAGGGTGCTCTGGGTTCCGACTGGGTGACCAATCGTTTTCGTTAGTTGATCTTGTTGTATACTGATCTGGGGCAGGGTCTAAACTAAGGGGAGGGGGTTGCCCCCTTAGAAATTTTTTGCAAACATGAACTCTCGACGCCAAATGGGCTATCCTAGTACGATATTCTAATTCTAGCATGAATTACTATTAAAATATTCATTTTTCTGCCCACATTTTTTTTTTTCCCGACAACGTAACTGTGTGTTAAGATAATGTTTGTAAAAACGGTCTGTAACCCAGCTACATAAATAACCTGTGCACTCACATTTGGTTATCATATTAAAGATAAATAGATTTGGCGTAGTACGCTGGGTATGAGTTATGACACGTGATTTTCCTTCCTCCGAATTCTTGAACCTAAATTCACATAATGATTGGCTGGTAAATGAACTGAGGAAATTGACATTCACATCATGGTCTTGCTAAGCCCAGAGCTGCTACCGCATTTAATAATTGTCCGATGGGGCCTAAACCTGGTACAACATTTCCATCATATTTGACTCAATTTCTTGCACTTATCGACGTGCGCAACGCACTATTTTTTCTTTACTTTTCCTCCCGACGTTCCTTCCGCTTTGCTCCCCTACGAGGATGGGGGGGGGGGGGTCCCTGCATGCTCCCCGCTGCGCCGCCCTGTATTGTACTGTCACATTTTACGAATGTATTTTACAGGTGGGTACGAATAATCGTAATTATGGATCAATGTGAGGTGGAAACGATTTCGTTTTTTTATGTTTTTTTAATTCTTTGTCTTTACTACCAGGAATTTCCAGACTGCCACATCGCAACATACACTACAATTTAGCTTTTTGATCATCTACGATCATGCCTTTGGACATCAAATTAGGGTCAACACAAACCCAATGCACTTACGTATATTTCCACATACATAATGTTGGAAAAAGCTGCCTAATCACGCCGACCTCCATGTCGGTGACCCCCGAGCAACATCTGATAGGCGAACCAATGTTTAGGCATTCTGAAATTCTGCCCGATCTCGATCAACAATTGCATCCAGTCAATGCCATCTGTGAGATCACGCTCACACGCCAGTGTCAATAGGTCCCGTAGTCGTTCTTGGCCCATGACCGAATGTAATAACGTCTTCACAAGTTTAAACTTAGAGAAACTTCTCACTCGATGCCGAAATTAGTAGCAGTCCTCAGCAGCAGAGGCACCTCTTAGTTATAAATACTGGTCATGGCTATACATCCATTATTTTTCACATAACTCGAGCGGGACCGACTTTTTGTCGCCCGAGAACCGACTTCTGATTTCCAAACATAGGGGGTTGCCCCCACACCCCCCCCCCGTGATTTACGCCCCTGATCAGGCCCCGACAAAGTACCCAACTAAATCAGTCCTAGGCCTGTATAATAGCTATATTTACCCAACAAACTGCATGCGTAGACACAGCACAACTCCTAGGCATGTAGCGTAAACAGTGGAAATCCCCCATTCCTTGTATTCCTCCACTCAGTGCTGACAGATAAATTAACAGTCTCCCCAATCACAAGTCAAGCCTACAGCTGGAGGTAATAATGTAACCAAACCACATCTCATAGAGATCCCATTCTGTCTTCTCAGCGACCTCAGTGCTGACGATTACCTAAACAGTCCCCAATACCAGCAGCCAAGGCGACAGCTCGAGGGAATAATGTAAACACACCACCTCACAGAGAGTTTCATGGGAAGGGCTGTGGGTAGGCAAATTGGGTAATAATTGGTTTAATTAAAATCTAATCACACCATGCCAACAAAAATAACCTCAGCCTAGCCAGTTGCATCCCATCCACCCACCAAGTTTCAACCTGATCGCATGTACGGTTCAGAAGTTTACGAATGAACGTGACGAACAGAATGCACGAACGAACGAACGAACTGGACAACGACGACGGCGGAGAGACATGAGGACTTGTAGAGCTTGCTTACGCCCGCAGCTGAGCATGTATATCAAGTCTGACAGACCCAGTGAGTGAGTCGGAAAACGGGGAATTTACTACTCTCAGTTTCCGATTCCAATTTGGTATTACGATCACCGTAATAGCCTACATGTATAATCCTATACGGTTAGGCACTAATGCGAGGGACAAGCTTTTGCTAGCATTTAATCTCTTCAAATGGTACTAGCTTCTGTTCAACTGCACTGAGTTACTCATGACCACACAAATTCCCAAAACTCTGCATGTTTTTTTTTTTCTCGCCCGTATCATCTAAAATTAGCCCAGTTTTTGATACTTAACCTTTCGGCCACATTATAGGTAGTTGCGTCGCTGATCAAAAACGCACATCACAAATTCTTTATTGATGTCCTAACTGTGCCAATCGATAATTAAAAGTCTGAACTCGGTATCTTCGCAAAGGTCACACAGGGTCACGAAAACTCCATCCCGCTAAAAACTTGTAACGGTCATCGAGGCCCCAAATTGAAGGTCGGAGGTCACACAGATGCAGTTCACCAGGGATCACAATGGCATACCTTTCCAACCTTGTTTGACATTTCTTCGATTATAGCCAGAAAGCAGCTTTCCAACCAATTTTTCACCCATTATATCATTCAGTGACGTCAGTAATGTACCGTTCTATAAAATGTTTCCCTTCATGATGTGCACCATGCTGAAAATCCTAGCTAGTGCCCAGGCACATGGTCCTTTGCCTAGAATGTCGCCAAGAATGATAATTTTCAGACATTTGGACTTTGACATTTTGACCATCCTGCAAACATTAGTAGATGGGGTTAACAACTATTTCACAATTAAAATGACAATTCTACTGATCTCAAGTTATGGCCGTTTCAGCAGTTCGGTGGGATTTTTGCCTTCTGAGCTTGTCCCTACAGGATGACTTTCAATGGTCACAGGAAACCAGCAAAGGTCAAAAGAGGGAAAAAGGTGAGTATGACATTTCACGATATGAACCATTTCACCAAATCGACAAACATAACTTACCATTATGCCATCCCTTCGAAGTGTTTCCTTCGCCAGATATTGATATGGTTATATATTGGATGTCACGCTGGTTTCCAGCAAATTTTACTCTTGATGCTGCCCTGTGTTTCTTTGATTCACCAAACTTAAACGATAAGGGCACCGAGTCAATTGAGTCAAAGGTCATGACATCTGCGAATCACAATGGGTCTCATGTGCACCTCTCAACCATTGCAAACATATATTTTTTGTGTTTATGGCAAAAAGTTTTTCCATCCATATTGGACCTTTATGACCTTTGACTAACATGACGGTTTCAAGTATAATGATCGACGGGCGTAAATCGCGGGGGGGGTGGATGTATCCCCCCACTTTTTGAGGTAGGGGGGTGGCCTTTCAAACATCCCCTCCCCCCCAGTTTTGTCCGCCTTCCGCGTATTAGACATCCCCTCCCCCCGTCCATAGGTGGATCAGCCGAGCAGTACCACGCAGAGACCACAGAGACACATTACCGGCACCATTCGTCCAGTTCCTGGATGAAATTGTGTCGCAGTTGGAAGATGGATATAACATTTCTCAGGCGACTTCTGGATTGTCTGAGTGTGCCAAGCTGGCGGATCTTCTTGTGGGTACATCAAAGGACACCAGGGTAGCCCAGCATTACCCAGAACTGAACCCTCCGTCTGGGAATTCAGCTGGCAATGTTTTCCAGCATTCACCGGGACTGTATCATTCCACTCAAGCCAAAGAAGCAGTCCGTGGAAAGCCAGCGAGTGTGCAGGGTCAGTTTTTTCGCGGGAAAGGTCTACTCCACTTCTGCTCGTGTGCCCCGGTGTCGTCCAGTGATTGAGCGCAGTTTTCAACGCTGAGAGGCTGAAGACCTGGTTGAGGAGTACCATGTCACAGAGGCGCTTACACTGAGTTGCTGTGTTTAACGTGCACCACAAACTACTATACGGTAACTAATGTGCATACACTGGCCGAAACATTTAATCGGGCTCGGAGACGAGACTAAATGTTGTTTGGACGAGTTTTAAAACTGGAGCCCCATCACCCGCCCATGCGCATGTAACGTGATCGTCCTATCCCTCATTGTGTATTTGCTGTGACTGACTGTCGTTGAGGTCTGCCCTCATTAACATAACATGTTATGTTGTCTACATATTTAGTTTCTTGCGTCATTTTAACTGATCGCATTTATATAGTTTTCAAAGATTCAACAATTCTCTTTAACACTCCCAGATCGTAATAATATATCTTCAGTCTTGAAGGCTGAGTAAACACCGCTGAAAAAAAACCCTCAAGCCGTTTCCCGGGCGTCTGGAGGGTTTGGAGAGCAACATTTCTCGTACGCTCCGCCGCCCCACCATGGTGGCGCATCCGCTTAGATAGGTCCCATCTACCAAATCATCCCCCAACTTCAAAACAAAATCCACGCCCCTCAATTATACCCTACAAATGCACCCAGTCCTAAACTATATGTATTCCAATGTCCATAACGCAATGCATTGCCAAAGAGGATAAATAATACTGTTCGTAACCGCTAGTTCTCCGCTTTATTCGCAATCATTTGGTACCCTTTTTTTTTCTTTTTTCGGCCTCTAGTTGTTTCCACCAACCTGATCTTGTAGGTCGAAAGAAAAACATTGCGCGTTAGCAGATTCAACGAGCAAAACTGGAAGCATATATAGAGTGAATAAGTTTGTCAGCTCCTAAGTGTATTGCCTAAAAAATGGCACTAATCACTGACCAATTTCGAAATCTAAGGACTACATTGTTACCATGTCTACCAAAGTTAGTTCTAAATTTGCGGAAATGTGACGAATAACACATTAACACACATTAGACACAATAATCCGCAGTGCTCGAAGCTTTGTCGGAGAAACTCTGCTAACGAAAAAGGTGCTACACACACACCACCCCACACGTATCTCTATACCCCTCACACTCACTGCACGCACACAACACGTCCACACACACCCACGCCGCACACACACACACACTATATATAACACACCACACGCACGCACGCACACACACACACATATCCACCCACACAATACGCCACACCACACACGAACTAACTCAACACTATGCGGTATCAAAAACGATAACTCAACCCACATGAACCTCATACAAAGTATGTATGTTCCCCACTGATGCCCATCACTCTGGCGCACATAACTCTGGCTGTATTTGAACAGATCAGAAGTCCCATCTGAGATCACCAGAAGTCAAAGATTGACAACCTAAATACGTTACGTTCATAATACTTCGTCAGATCAGTTGACATGTGATCTTTAGCTTTTGTTTATGAGGAGCACAGGAAGTCCTACTTTTTTTGGGGTAGGTAAGGGGGTTTAATTCTTCTTGAAAAATGGAATTGGTTGACATGTATATTTTGAGGCCAATTTACGGTAGGCTGGTACTGATACCTTGACAAGTCCTGAAACTGATGACGATCATATTTGGTATGTATGTTTCTACATAATGGATTACATGAGTCCATATTCTGATTGTACGGGTCAGGTCAAAGACCATCTGAGATCACAGAGTCAAAGTCAGAAAACCTTGGTACAACATATTCCTGGGTCAATCAGACTGGTATTAGTATCAGTCTTCTTGGAGAGTTCATACAGGACCCTGTCCGTTTTCGGTTGTAGGTTAAAGAAGGTTGGAAAATTGTTAAAATTGATATTTTGGTAAATGTTTGCCTCTGAACGAACGAAAACGCGACCCCACTGGATGGATCAAGTCTCATACTCGGTACGTGTGGGTTTTTCTCAATAATGAGTACATTATCCCTGTTGGTGTTTGGGTCAGGTCATATGTCCCTCTGAAGTCAACAAGGGTCGAATATGAACCTTTGTGGACCGATCATCCAGAATAGTTGGTCCAGTCAGCTGGAATTTGGTATGCAGTTTCTCACAGGGAGTACAACAGCCCTATTGTTGTTGGTGTATTTAAAAAGGACTAACTACCAAACCCCCCCCCCCCTTTTTAGCTTGTGCTGGACTCAACCCCACCTCACTTAAAAAAACTCATTTCAAAGCCTTCATCCCATGTCCTCCTTTCCAGCCACGAAGCTACACATACTGTTAATCGATTGCATTGACGCTGATCGAAAAAAATCTGTTGAACCGAATAGTACAGTCAATATTCTAATTTTCGTGGAAATGTAACTGGGCGAAACGAATAAATTTGTTGCGGCGGGCCAGCTTTTCTTATTTTTTTATTCGCGGACTGATCACCACTTCACCCTCAACATGTAATGATTTTAGGCTTTAATTTTGACTGAATTTCTTCGTCTCTTCTTGTCATGAAGTCTCGAACGATGGCAACCGTTTTTACTATCATTGATGCTATCCTCATCTTCATCAGTTCGAAGCGCTCAATTGAGCCTTTTATCCATCACTTAGATACTTCGCGTTGTTTCCATATAACAGTACATGATTTCATTGTGTTGAGGTCGGGGTCTACGTCATTGAGGGCAACGGATGTGAAAGTCTAGAACCTAGGTGAAACAGAATCTGGCCTACTGAAACTGAAAAAAATTTGGCTTTTGGAAATTGATATTCTTTCTGTTAACAAAATTATCTCGTGAACATGATAACCTGACACCACCTGATGAGCCTGTTGAAACAGGCATTTGACTTTTTCAGCATCTGTATCGACTTCATCACATATGAGCAGGGGACTCTTTAACCCAATTCGGTGATTTGAATAAAACAAACGCTGTGCGACTTCCGCTCGCTGTCGAACACAATCATTGAGCGGGGATTAGTGGGCGGTGCAACGTGAACGTTGATTGCGCTATATTTATAAATTTACTAGAAAACGGGCATGCTGTGGGAAAAGGAGAAAATTACTCTATTGATCTGAACTGGAATGTTCGGCAAATTCCGACCTAGTTTGGCCATAAGTTAGAGGATATGCTTTTTTTAATGCCACCATTTCACAAGATTCATATTTTTCTGAACTCGTGGCGGCAGGATACCAACAAGCTGCAATAGGCGTGCGCAAAGATTTTTATTAAACCAGTGGGCTTCGGTTAAATTTGGGGCTTCAAAGCATTCATTTTTCGGTAAATTCTCATTTTCGGTATTTGTAAAAAGGTTTATTGAAACGTCTTATGCAAATATTCCTGAGCAAAATAGGGGGTGAGTTTTTCGCGCATCTAGTTAGGATTTCTTCCTCCTGCCATCCCGATCAACGCCCGTGTGCTAATGATGAAGGGCACCTATGTACCTGAATCGAATGAGCCAGATACCAATTTTCGGGGGATTTGTCAAACGAGTCCTGGAGGCGGATGAATTGGTAATATTCGACCGTGGTAGAGGCTGACTGAAGAGTGATAGCCCCCTCTATTTAGAAACGGCTTCCTCTTTTCGTCTGCTTTAGCACGCTACACCTGGATGGGTCGAACGCATACTTGGTATGTGGGTTCGCTATAATGAATACATAATCCTATGTTTTGGGGACAATGCTAAGCCTGATCAGGTCAGGATCAGTCATGTACCACGAGCCGTTTAAGGTAATTAGAAAAACGGTTTTTTTTTTTAACAATCTTCGGTAAATACTCCCTGCATATTACTTTATCTACATTATTATACTAGAGTAACTCATTAAGGCTGTTGATGGGATCAATATTGCACGAAATTTGGTATTCCGGTTTTCGAGCAGCTGGATGCGTTAAGTAAGTTGATATTTAGTGTGACTTGGAACTAAAGATTTTTAACAATCGAGTGACACCAACGGTACACAAATACAGACTACAGAAAAGTCAATACAACACGTAGCAAACGCGGATGCTAGGGACGCTTCCGTGATTTACTAGCCTCAATTGGTACGGCTCAATTGTCCGAGATCTTTGTTTAGGCCCATCGTGTGAGCGTTCAGCTTGAAGATGCACTTCATTTCACACCGTTTACGTCGGTCTACGATGGAAAAATTCGTCACCAGAATCACACCACTGGAGATTAGCAATGGTGAAGGGGATTTGCTAGATTGTCGTGATCTGCGGACTGGGAAACCGATCGCGTTATCACGGATTGATTTTTTGTGGTTGTTGAACCTGTAACGAAACTTTGTTCCCGGTTTCACCAACATAAATGGCGATGTCACAGAGTTACAGAAAAATAGGTAAATTACGTTTACTAGCATTGCCAAGTCCAAAACTTGGGGGGGTGATCGGAAATCCTATAGTAGGGAGTCGGATGGGACTTCCCGTTGCGATATATGCTTACAAAACCTGAAAACGTGGGGCTAAGGCACGGTTCTGTTTCCGTTTCCTCGCTCGTTGTGACGTAACTTGGAGGAGGTGGTTTGGACGAGCGAGTCGGTTAGGGGGCTGCCGCTGGGCCAAAACAAGGGGCGCAGCGAAATCTCCCTTAAAAATAAGGAGTCTCTCTCAAAGAGGGCAAAACCTTCTTGATGGCGCGCGTAGGGTTTGTGGGAGAAATGAACTCGTAGACAAGAGGAATGCGTTGCCTCTGTTCCGCGTGTTTATTAACACTTATAGGAGAGCGCTCTGGACCTTGGTGATTTCCTAATACATGCCTGTGATACATGCTAGGGGGTAGCATTGTTCAAAAAAGTAACCAGTAAGTGGTACACAGAGGGTATTGTAATCTGCTTGTTCAGAGCGAAGACCGTTTGAGTCTAAGGCACTGACTAAATACAATGGACTTATGAGGCTCGTTGGGTGGTTACTCCTAAAATCCAGGTACTGGTGGTTGTCGGTGTGGTTTGAAGTACACGATGTTCGCAGGAAGTTTGGGGTTCGTTCCACCATCAAAAAAAAAACCTCAACCATAAAGTCAAGTAATGCAAGTTTATTCATTGACTCTCGACGTATATTGATTCAACTCATGATGGTTGTTAGCAAGACGTTAAAAAATTGGTTTAGGGCGTCACTCACGTCTTGTGCCATATGAAATATTCATCTAATACGATAGTAATAAATTGGCTTGAGAGACACGGAAGAGAGAGTCTTTTCTACCATACACATGAAAATGTTGGCTACGCCGGATCCAATTTTGTCCCCATAGCCGTTCCCTGGTTTGAACATAGTATTTGTCAAACACAGAATTAATTATGGTTTAGTATAAGTGTGATGGGACTATTTGTTTACGAAGCTTCCTCATACCCTCGGTTGGTCAGAAATTTCCTACATGCCAGGACGCCCTCTTCATGTGGATATGTGTAAAGGACGTTACATCCATAGTTTACAATCACTGTCATCAGGCGGTAAGGTAGCCTGCAGCATCGTTAATCTAGAAATATGGGGTGTACCCTGTATGTAACTTGGAAATATGGGCAATAATGGGTTTAGCACTGAATCAACATACCCTGATATATGTTCATTAGTGAACCCATAATATATATATAATATATAGATATATTATATATTATAATAATAGATATATATAATATATATAATAGTCAGGCATGCCGATAATCCTCTCATTACGAACTGTCATGGGATAATTCTCATGACCTACCGTGTTCGTGTGCCAGGTAGTGAAAATTATCAGGTATCGATACATTAGAGAACCCACAACACCAAGTGGATCGCCCGCATATTCCGATACTTATGACAATGTCTGGTATGCCCATTTGAACTCTTCATGCTCTTAGCAGCTAAAAAGACATCCCTTGAGTGCAAGATCGCCCCACAACCCTGTATAAATTGTTTCATCTTTTCAAACACACAATACATAAGCAGGGCGTAAACACACAATTCTTCAAGGGGGTTGTGAACTTTGGGACCGACAAGATACTCTGTCTGAGACACTTTTTCATTGACTATTTTGTAATTTCCCAGTTTTTTTTTTTCAGGCGAACCGTGGTGACGTTCCGACCAGGTAGGGGGGGGGGGGGTGAAGATGGCCATCTTTCTGTAGGGTGCTTCCGTACAACGTCCCACTGTTACAGTTTTTTATGCCTTCTTCGTTCCCGAACATCCATCTTCGGGGGTCTATTCCAGGTTCCTTAAAAATCGTCTCATGGGCCGTTCAGAGACCCGATTTTTTGCTGCTACGGGACGTTTTCAATATCTCAGGGTGTCCCCCACACCTACCCCCCCCCCATATTACGGGCCACTGTACATAATTTCATTTAGAATTACACTATTTTGAGGAAGAACCCGACATTTAGGAATTCACATTCTAGGTACTTTTTTTTTGGTACTGGGTACTTTTTTGCAAGCATCGACTACATTGAAGAAGAGGGGGAAAAACAGTCAGCATATTCGAAATTAGTCGAAACCAAGATTCTCAGAAAATGCACATTTCAGTCACTTATTTAATTTTTTTGAACCGTCCGTTTCATGACGATTAATTTTCCATCAAGTCTGAAGACTGTTCGGTAAGTGCGCACGCGAAAAGCTTATATTGCCAGAAGCCGGTGAGGAACAATTGGACACGCACACGTAAGAACAGGATACTGGCAGGTTGCGTCCGTGGCTTGACAGTAGTTTAACTAATCTTTTGTAACATTTACAGAAAATATTTTCTATTATTTATTGTTTACAATAAGTACCGTATTGATTTCACAGTTAATAGTGCAACGAAGTTCTTCTCCCAGACCGCTGATTTCAGATGACATGACCTGTATCCTTTCAGTCCACAGAATAATCGCTAGCCTATGCCCTTATGTAATATCCACCACTTGAAAAATCTAGTTGAGAATAAAGCCTAAATTAGGCAAATTAGAAGATTTTCGGTTTCCGAACTACGTTACAGTGGAAACGGTGAATTACTCAAATACTTCCAGCATCTTAGCAAATGTCATCTCAATAGCAACGGACAGTTCATTTGAGATGGCATACACTCCATTGAAAATACTGTTTAACTAACACGCCTATCCCGGTGTTGGGTGAGGTATTACCAATCAAGTTGTCTAATCTGCACAATTTGTGAATTTTCTTACACAGCTTTACACAATGTTGTGTAATTCTACACAACACCGGGGAGATGAGCTAGTTGCACAAGTGTGTGTGATTTCAAGAGTGTAAGCGAACGTAAAGAACAGACACGGGGGGAAACTAAATTATTTAGGAACAGGGAACGTTTTGACACGAAATATCATGTACGATTGAAAGTCGATTGTTCGCTATCCATATATTTGATGACAATTTTCAAATTGGACATGTGGTGCGGAACATTTTAACGCACTACGAAAACTCACCCTTGAGCAAGTTAGCCCTGATTTGGCAGCCCATGGCGTGATGGTCATGATCGCTGCTGCGGGTGCAAAATCGACTTGTAAAGTCCTCATATTCGGCATAGCTGCCACATGTCGGGCGTCACTATGGGAATCACAAGGATGTTTATACTTGGTTGCCGGTGTGATGATTGAACTACGAGGTTGGGCCTGGGGTTCTCCCTCGAAGTCAATGATCGCCAGCGTGAAGGAGTTTTGTCTCCCGAAGGCGTTGGCGCAAAAGCCACTCGCAGGCGTCAGCGGGGTAGCCGTTAGGGTAGTCGAGGCCTGTTTATAACCCGTGGCAGTGGTGCGGGTCGACATCGTGTCTAGTACCAGGGGGCATAGTGCCTGGAGAGTCACACGGACAGCATACACATGATCGGACCTATTAAAATAACAAGGATATATAGATATATTATATATTATTAT
This sequence comes from Sclerodactyla briareus, assembly GCA_026419785.1. Lineage (NCBI taxonomy): Eukaryota > Metazoa > Echinodermata > Holothuroidea > Dendrochirotida > Sclerodactylidae > Sclerodactyla > Sclerodactyla briareus. The sequence goes on from JAODTK010005563.1 coordinate 151,728, forward strand.
AGAATATATATATTATACTATATATATAGTATATATATATATATATATATATAGATATATATATATATATATATATATATTATATATATTATTAAATACTATATTGTATATATATATAGAATATATAACTGAACTAGTCAATGGCCAAGTACTTTTGAGATCAATGGGGCTCCTACAGTTACCACAACTTGCCGAACGGAAACAAATTTCCGGATATAGCAATTTTAAGCGTGTGTATTGATAATAATTGCCGTCGGGATATGAATTATAATACATTGATTTATATTCTAGCATAATCCCCCCTAATAATAACAGTATCGTCAATTACTGGCCCTTAATTTGACAACGTTCTGTGTTTGAAAAATAGCTGATTGCCTAGCGCAGGTCAGTTGACTTGCCAAATATATGCTCTTATATTTAAAATTAGCCTCGTATGTGGAATATTCGACTGACATAGAAATATGACATGCACACATTTCAAAATTTTTTTATAGGTAACATTAACCTTATCTGTAATGACCATTTTTTTTTTAAGCTGTAACTAAACAAATTTCGATATTTGCTGCAGATGAGCGCCCAATCAATTATTCACAAAATATCAGTTGGCAAACCCTATGCCATGGACGCCGTGGAAACTTCTGAGTGCGATTTCTAGTCGATTTTTTGATTGGACTTGAAAAAGCCGTATGTTCCCCATTAGTCAATCAGAATAAGTTTAACATAGGAAGTTAGACCACAAGAATCCTCCATGAAACAGCTACAAAACTGGACCAATTAGACTACGGAATTTCCCAAGACCGCAATTCTTGTACACACACACTGCGTGAACGTGGGAAATTACCGATTCTCTTTGAGACATTCCTTCGAAAGAGTTTTGGCAGCCGAAAAAGGCCGTCGGTTCCTTGAGAAATATCGTTGTTTTGAATTGGACATGATGAGAAAGAGGGGGCATATCTACTTTCAGTGATTGAATAAACTGGAGTGATAGCCGTAACCGCGTTTCAGGATATTGCAATTTGAAGGAATTAACTTTGTGCCATAAATAAAGGGATGCACTAAATCGTACGTCTGGATAAGCCTACACAGCACAAGCGCGGTTAGTTCCGTTAGGAGATATAAAATGACGTACGCCAAGGGTACAAGTACTTCTATAAGAAGTGCATACCAATTTCAGGTTGATCGGACCAAGCATTTGACTTCATGGTATCTGATTCACAAGGTTTTCAGAATATGACCTCTGATGACCCAAGTTGACTTGACCCTCCCCAAAACAATAGAGGTCAGGAACTCTTTATGTGGAGCCCACATATGAGTATGAGCTTCATCCATGGACACACAAACATCCACACGTACATACAGTCGACTACACCACACACACACACACACACACACACACACACACACACACACAACACACACACACACACACACACACACACACACACCACACACACACCACACTGACACACACACCCACACACACAACAACACTGACATACTGAGATTCCTCCACTGATGTCAATGACATAAGGAAGCCTGTTATTTTGTTTGTGAATGGATCTATACAATATTTCACGCCATGGCTCTTTTCCGGTTCCGATGTTATTTGATATGATACACCCCGAGATTCGGGCAAATTATTCCGGACATCAACGGTGTGCCGTGCGCGTGGGTACGCGGGTGGACTCCGGCGATACTTGCTTATTCGACATTACGTGCGAGCGGGACCAATTGACCTGGCTGATAACCTCGCTATTCTACTATGGGGACCACCGATAATTATCGACTCCCATCTCAGACGTAGCGAGGAATTGGGCAAGCCTAGACTATTTACCTCTACACCACAAGATAACCCGAAGCCTTTGAGTGTAACTGCGGAATAGCTTTTCGACACGGTGCTGTCCCAGATGAACCTTGGATCAACTTGTGGCTCACTATGCAAGACCTGCCTTATCATCAGCTAGAACTTGTGGGCACCACAGTTTTGAATTGCCTTCCCGTAGCATCACAAATTGACACACTGGCAATCAAATTCTTGAGCTGAACGTAATATACACGACAATACGATGCATTATACTTTATGATATCCTCGAGGGAGGGGGGGCTCGGTGGCAGTAATACTTTAGTGTAACTACCCGAGAGGGACTGGTCCGATATACGATGTACCATTGAAAAACTGTAAAGCTCACATTGAGATGAACTGTTCTCCGAATAGTACATCAAAGGATGATAGATGCTTAATTGACCCGCCAGAAGAAAATGGTCCAATGAAATTCCCCAAAATAACACATTTTCACTGACTCTCTGAGTTTGCTAACAAAGCCCCTACCGACGCTGAAGTCAATATCGCTCGCGTAAATCATCATGTGAGCTCACCATCAAACCCCGGTTTTCACTTTGTTTGACTGGGGATGCCTGACGAAAGTTTACAAATTCCAAAGTTTTCCAAAGTTACCCCACGCTAAACGCTACTAATCTCTAGCGCCCTCGCCTACTCATCATGGGAGCAGACCTCCCTTTTACGGAACTACCGAACTCGCTTGTTACTTTTACCTAGCTTATTGTTCACTGGCTAATGGCTATAGTGTTATCTGGCTATTGTAATCCTCCCTATAGCAGTAGCACAATGCCAGAAGCAAATGACTCGGGATACGCATACTTTCACTCCCAAAAAGTAGCGTCTTAACAAGACGCAACTATGCGTAGTGATTAATTCCTACCTTCTGTCCCAGAGGAAGCTCTCGAAAGCATCACGAGAATCAGTGAATATTTATGCCAAGCATTCAGTAGCAACTAACTCACCACACACCAACACAGCCGTACCACGTCTCCTCCTTTGGTCTTAACTACATGCAAAAATACATAGTGCGATACTCCCTACTTTCCCGAAATTGAGGGGTTCTACTGTTTTTGCTGGTAATGAACAATCACAATTCATGTTGGATACTATTGTATTATTGGAAAGCTTGGTTCACTGGAAACAAAAGATATGACAAGTTTGATGGCTGGCAATGTTCAAATACCATACACATAATATTGAGTGGGTACATGAAAAGTTGAGTCCAGTGGTACAACCAAACGACAGAACTTTTCTTTACGCTATTTCTCTGAGATGTTTCAGTGCCAAAGTCAAAGAACATAATTGATCAGTGTTTAATAGCTGTTTTCCGCTTACAACAGGACTTGGACTGAGACAGCGTGATAGACGCGTTTTAGTACCAGTGTAATTGCTTATGGTTTGTGTTGGCACCCGACAGTCTGGTCGTTTACGGAGAACTGACCCATAAGACACAAGCTTCAGTATTTCCATGGAGTCCAACAGTGTCAAAGGAAGCAAGTAGGTCACCAATGTACGTGTTGCACAGACAAACCATTTTCCATTATGCCACACCCCAGCCCCGTAACCAACTTGAATTAGCTTGGGGGAGGGGCAAACCAAGCTCGTTTTGTATCAACAGAGACCTACATATTTTAGTGCCAAGCCATCGAAACATACAACCAGCTACAATATAAGTTAGACAGTGTTATTATTGATAGTCTGATTTTTGATTTCATAACTTTTGACAGCGCTGAACAGAGCTCATTCCTTCATCAATTGTCGTGAGAAGTGACTTGTACACCCACATTGAGCCATGAACATATATCAAAACATCTATACAATTGTGATATGACTTCAGGCCTACAAGCTTCCTCAAATGCGATAACCAAAAATATCCTTAGTTGAGGAGATTCTGCACGACGTTCATCAACTGTGATCTAAGACCCAAATATCTGTCAGGTTAGGGGTCTTAAACTTCAGAGTTACAGCGTACATTGCAGATATTTA